>CM054180.1:17312500-17912500 GCA_028829895.1 Sinotaia quadrata
TTCTTTACAAACTTTAAAGGGATTCTTACTGATTTTTGTGTGTGTAGTTATGTCCTTTATCTAGCACTTTATGTTGTAGATATGTCCCTGTTTTTCAGTCTTCAGAAGTCATCTTTCATTTCGTGTGTCCTCAGTAGACACTTATATTTGTTATGTCCTCAGTAGACATTTATATTCGCTATGTCCTCAGTAGACACATTATATTTGCTATGTCCTCAAAAGGCATCTTGTATTTACAATGTCCGCAACATACACTTTATATTTCTTAGGGCGCATGCTCCTTCTGGATTAATATGTGATTATTTCATAACCATGTCATTCATTTGTACCAGCAATGTTCATCTTCATCTAGTTCTGTGGATGACATGCACTTGCTCTGTTTTTTACCACTATTGTTATTCATCTAACTCTGTGGATGACGAAGACTTGTTCTGTATTTTACCAGTAATGTTTATTAACACCTAACACTATTGATGACGTGCACTTTTATTTTTTCAAGTAATTTTATATACATCTAACTCTATGTATGACGTAGACCTGTTCTGTTTAACCAGTAATGTTTATGTTCATTTAGCTCACTGTATGACATAGACTTGTTCTGTTTAACCAGTAATGTTTATGTTCATTTAGCTCACTGTATGACATAGACTTGTTCTGTTTAACCAGTAATGTTTATGTTCATTTAGCTCACTGTATGACATAGACTTGTTCTGTTTAACCAGTAATGTTTATGTTCATCTAGCTCAATGGACGACGTAGACCTGTTCACTGGAGGGTTGTCGGAGAAGCCTCTTCCGGGTGCTGTTGTCGGCCCGACCTTTGCCTGCATCCTGGGACAGCAGTTTAGCAATCTTAAGCATGGCGATCGCTTCTGGTTCCAGAACATGTACCATGATGGCGCATTCACTCCAGGTTTGTGTGCTTAGTGTTAAACTAATTTGCTTTAACGATTTAATGTCTTCTCTATTTAAAAAAAAAAATTATTATGTTTCTTAAATGTTTCGTGTTTTCAGAAGAATTACTATTGGACTTATTAATTACTGTTGCTACAAATTGCAAACCGATGATCCTCTGTCTCTGTTTTAAGCTTAGTATTACACTCATTTTTCGTGTAAACATCAACACTGATAATTCTGTGAGAGTGCTTTACTGTATGCTGAGTACTCATTTAAATATGTATTTCCGGTTCCGTGTTCTTTTTCTTTAGATCAACTACACTCCATTCTGAAAGTTGGACTGTCTACTGTTCTCTGCAGTACCAGTAAACTGCCAAGTATCCAAGTTAACCCGTTCCTTCAACCCTCCCCAGAGTAAGGATGCTGTCTTTACTTAAAGCACTGTATCGTGTGTGCATAAATGTGTGAATGCATGAAAATATGTTTATGCACATCTAGATACAGTCATGTGTACTGTGTGTGTATGTGTTGTGCCGAGCACGTGTGTGTGTGTGCATGTGTGTGCGCGCACGCGCTCACATCATACGTTTATAGGCATGCTGCACTTTACATCACTTTATTGTTATTTTTGTTTTTATTTTCAGTCACATCAATTTTAATACACGAAAACAAAAATATCATAAGCATTGACAATGTGCGCAAATAACTACAATATTTTTCTTTTGAGTGAAAGGAATACCATAGGCAACAGAATTCTTTAAGAGTTTCTCAATTAATCTGAACTATTTTTAGCGCTTCTGGTTGAAACCGATCTCGTTCTTTGCATAGCTAATTTGTCTGTGACGTATGGGCGGGCATATATAATCAAAAAAGGGGGGTGGCACACACGTGCCTTCATTATCCAGATAAAGGGAAGCTATTAATCCGCCTGTCTGCCGCTGACAGCACTAGTTGGCTGCTTGAAGACTTATCAGACGGGACGCAATAAAACACTGACATGCCCGTGAATGTCTCATCAGCTACTGTCTGACATACGGAATTTGGACTCGTCCAAACTCCTGTACAGTTAGCGCCATGATCGTGGCATGACAGTTTTTATAGCTCTGTTACGGGAATAATGAACAGGAGTGGGTATGGGTGCTCTCTTACCGAAACACTCTCGTCCTACAACCCTTTACGTGGCAAGAGGGGCGACTTGGTTATTGAAACGCACCTGCGTGGCTGTGCTCATGCCAGCGTCAAAGACTGTTACTGTCAACCGTTTTGCGGGGATTCGTCCTACAACTTACTGATGTCAAACTCCTTTCGACACTCGCAGCGTTTCGTAAAGGGAGATAACTCTCGACACTCGCAGCGTTTTGTAAAGGGAAATAACTGGAATGTAATGAACTCTCTCTCCAAAATTTGTAATGTCTCTTTAATACCGCCTTCGCCATTATCAGGCGCTGTTGATTGTAGAGCCAGCGGAGTCGCTGGTTATGATGATGTAGTGACCATGACAGGCGTGTTGGCGTGCGTTTGCAATTGTGTCAAAGATAAAACCGGTTAAAACACCGGCGTGCACATTTGGCCGAGAAATCATAATAGTGAAAGCCATGATAGTCAGTGTCCTCGTAATGGTGATGATGATGATGATGATGATGATGATGAATGTTATTGCAAATATTGCTACTACTACCACTACAGAAGTATCTGCAAACAAACGTATTTGATTGTTCAGATGTTACATCCATATGTAGCAATTTAATTAATAGGACATTGCTATAAACTACGGCAAAATCCCTGCCAATGATTAAAACTAAAGGATATTTAAAGGAATGCAGAAAAAGTTAAATCTGTTACACTAATTAAGCAATTTGGCAGAGAAGGGAAGGGGGGAGAGAGTGGAAGAGGTACAAGGAGTGATTCACATACCTTATGCAAAACAGACATTCAGATACATTAAGAAAGACGTACATGGAGTGATTCACATACTTTATGCAAAACAGACATTCAGATACATTAAGAAAGACGCACGTTCAACTATATTGAGAGAATGTAGTTATAATTATTAATGTGTTAAATATATTTCAGAATAAGGTTTCATTTAGAGTTATTTCATTACTGTAATCAATCACTTCTTCTGATTAACATCTCATTATTTTAAGCCAAGTCTTTCAGATTAAAATATCATTTAGATTTAAAACATAAGTTTATTACAGTGTCTTTCAGATTAAAATATTATTTAGATTTAAAACATAAGTATATTACACTGTGCCTTTCAGATTAACATTTCATTTAAATGTATTGTGCTTCTTGTATATTATCATTTCATTTGTACTTGTTTACACTCTTCACGTGATTTTATTTACAGAAACCCGATGCATCCATGTGAGTCAATTCCACACATTGACCTTTCTGCATGGAAAGCCATCTAAACAGAGCTAGATTTAGTTTTAGTGTCATAGAGGTAAAAATAATAAGCTGTATGGCCACGCTCAACCAATCTAATGACTGTGCCATAGAAGTATATGTAATGTAACACAATATGAATATAACCTATGTTATCGTTATTAAAATGGATCAGGTTAGAGTTTACAAAAGTGTTTTCGTGCATTGTTCAAGAAACTGATGTGTGTTTGGTAGGGATTTTGGGTTGTATTTATTAAAGAATTTAATTTCAAAGTATTTCTTTCTTTTCTTAACGCTATAGATAAATAACTTGTATCAAATCTGTACAGTGGCGAAATGTAACAGCACATAACATGATAATAATATGTCCATTAGAGATATGAATTCTAATGTAGTAACTTTTCTAACGTGACCAATACACAATAAATTGACTTTGCCATTATTTTGCTGTTATTAAATGACATACGTTCGATTCTGTAGGCTTTATAGGTCAGTAGGAAATTGTTAATATTGTAAATAGTTCCTCATCAAATTTATTGTCCTTTAAAAAAAAATAAGTCGGTGAACGGGTTTAAGTTTTAGATATTTAAACTTTACCACAACTTAAATACAACTCTATTATCATTGTTCCATACATGCTTCAAAGTTAAACATTCATTCTAATATGTGTGCCTGCTCATTTGCTACAGTTGTTTCGTATTTGTTTGCTTGATTATATGTATGTGTTTGTATATGTGTGTGACGCCAGTGCCACATTGTTAATGGATATTATTATTATTATTAATTAATTAATTAATCATCCAAAACTAATTACAAATGATGTGAATCTTAATTTTATTATATTAATGATCCTCCAGCAGACTCCACTCGTCTCTCTCTCTCTCTCTCTCTCTCTCTCTCTCTCTCTCTCTCTCTCTCTCTCTCTCTCTCTCTCTCTCTTGGCGGATATCTATACCTGTATTGCAAATGAAAATAAGAATACAGCATTTCAGTGTATCTAAGGGTTTGCTTCATGTCATCTAAATAGATCACAACTACCCATGCTTTTCTACTTTTGCCTTAAATGTATATTGCTGTTGTTTTGTATTTGTTTAGTTGTTGCTATTCAATGTTTGTTTGTGTGGGTGTCTTCAGTATTGCATTAAAACTGAGCTATATTACAAACTAATAATTGTGTAAGAAATCTCACGTTTTCATTGCACTAAAACATTCTGTACCTGTACAATCTTCATTTTTGAAATAAAGACAAATGTTGGAACGTGCTGAGTGCATGCATGATTACATAATTTTATCATTGGACAGGGATTGAAAGTTGTGACAATGCAGCTACAATTAAGACTATAATGCCTATGTCACTTTAGACGTATCTCTTAGTGAGTGGGCAGTAAATAAGACTGGTTGGTCCGTGTTATTAGATTATTGAAAAGGGTATAAGGATTTAATTTGTAGCTGAAAATTGTATTGCATGACGTTCATAAAACTTAAAATAGGTGGTCGAATTCTTTGCCTGCAGAGGTGAAAATAAATTTAAATTATTTCGTTCCATGATTTTAATTTTTTATCTTCTGGAGACATGAAAACATTTGCTCAAATCTATTTCCTAAAGAGAAGGCTTTGTGATAGAGTCAAGTTCGTGAAATACAATGATTTACTCAATTCGCATTAATAATATGTTACATGATGTTTAGTTGTTAATTTGTATTATTTGTTGTCATTGCCTTCGTCAGACGTAAACCCGTAGTCACTGTGGGATTTAGTTTTTACAGCGAATTATCTCTATTATCTCTGTCGGAAAGAAGTAGCTCTATATATAGAACTATTAATATTTTAAAAGACGATGTTCTGAGAACCAGCTCTTGTTTCTTATTCCAGGAGCGATTTCTACCGCCATATCTATGTTTAGTTAACTTGGATGCAAAAGTCAGCTGTCCAGTTGACTGTAGTTTACTTTTGCCTCGATATAGATACATGATTCCTTCAGCCAATGAAAGCAAGCACTGGACTGTGTAAACACATGTAAGGACATGGGCAAGTTCAGTCACAGTGCAGACCACTTCATCTAAAAACTTTAAAAATTAATTCTAAGAGTGATGGGACTGATAAACCTGTCTGTTTTCTAGCAGATAGATGGCAACTGTAAAGACTGAAGTCTTGAATAGCGTCGGTCATGTTTAGCTTAAGAAAGGTCAGAGTTGTCAGAGTTGTCAGAGTTGTCCTTTATATTAGAGTTTGGTGTCTGAATCATTAATTTTCTTGTTTGGGTGATTACACCACGTCTGTTAAATACACGTATTTCTTAATGTGATTTAGCTAATTCTTTGTGGACATTGTTTTGTAAATCTGATTGGACATCCATTTGGGTTGTTTTCTGTCTGCAGGAAGGAAAGTAGTCAATCTGCAAAGCACTAGTATGTCTTTGCTGAAATCTAGATGTTGTATGTCTTACATAATGTCCACCTGTAGGAAGAAAGTGATAAAGTTTGTTGATAGGTGATGGACACATTACATTGTCTGTAAATGTTTGATTTTTGTTTATTTGTTACTTTTTCTTTCCTCAACTTTGTCACATGGCTTATGTAGCCCACACCTACCCTCCTCTAAAAGAGGCTACATACAAAACTCACTGACACTAAACATTTTTCCTGTAAATTTATATTGTTCTCGAAGAATGTTTGCGAGCATGGTCCATGACTCTTCAGTGGTTGGCATATTATGTTTTTCATTTCGCCAATGGGTGTTGTGAACTTTTATTCATTCCGAGGAGGGAGGTGAACTGTTGTGTGAATATCTTCAACGTTTGTGCACATTAACATTTATCATTTATTCAGTGTATCTGCCAGTACGTACTTCATCATCACTCATCGCTGTTCTCTACAGATTAGCATAAGACATATCCATTAGGGGCACATTACTCATAAGCAGTTAGGAAAATTTAGATTATCTATAGTTTCTTATGATGTTCATTTGAAAGTTTAATAACTATTGATACTTTGGGTTTTTCACACCAGAACATTTTACACGAACATTTATTACTACTGATTAAAACTGATATTTACTCAAAATAATTTTAGTATGTGATTTCCGTGGTTATCACCGCTTACTATTAACGTTTGATTGATTGTGTTGGGTTTTCACTCAAGTATTTGGGTCAGCGCATATCTAACTTAAAAGGGTATGCGGTTGTCACCGCTTGCTGTATATTGCATTGTATTATTATTATTCTTTGTATTTTAATTTTATTTCATCCTTCATCACTCTGGTCCCCTATCCCATGAATGTGTGCGTGAAAGACTTATTGGATGAATGACTAATAACCGTCTGCTAGTACCGAGAATAAATTCTCATTTATCAACTTTATTTATCGAACCAGTCTTGGTTTGCGGAAGTGGGAATGAGTCGTCCAGCTTGACCGCAACTCCCAACAGCGTGGCGGTGACAGCTACACGCGGACAAATATCTTAGCGTTCCCTTTATGTCGATAAATAAATATCTTGAATATTACACGTCACACGAGTTTCTGTGTGTCTGCTGGCTTCACGAACATCTCCAAATCTGCATATCGCCCAGAGCTAACTGGGACGAGAAGTGCGCGGCGAAGCATTCAAGGTCACTGAACTAAAGATTTAAAAAATCAACCGAAGAACAAGAGCTACGATTTCTATTTCCGGTTCAGGTTAATTTGCGGTAAAAATAACCCTAACAAATAACAAACAAACTACCAAACCAAACACCTTCATTATGTTTGCCTCTCTCTTAGTCTAGTCAGTTATCTGTGTGCCTCGTGCTAATCTTTGCATTCCTCTAGTCACGTTCATTAGAAGGGAAGACAAATCCTGTCCAAATCCAAATGAACTGATGAATTGTCAGACATAAGATTTAGTTTTTGTTTTATTCTTGTTGCATTTCTTTTAAGTCAAAGGAATATGTGGGGACTCTGTATTTCTTTTACTACTAAAAAATAAATGGTGCTTGATTAGGAGATGTGATTTGATTCAGATCAAATTCTGAAAAAAAAATGGTGATTATCGTTACCAAATGAAATGTGGGTGGCAGAATGAATATTCGCGGAGGTTTGGACATACAGGACGAATGAATTATATTAATGTTTCAATAAAAAATATTGTCCCCATCCCAAATTTTACGCTTAATAAATTTTTACGATGAAGCAGGGAGAAAAAGTATTTTCACTTCAAATGTTTTCCACAGGCAATCCCACTCCACCTCAAATACTGGTCTAACGCTAAAATATTTATGCACCAGTTAAACAGGACAAACCGTCTGTGGCATTTTGACGAACTAGAGTAGGAATCTTATGGCAGTCCGAACTGGGGCGCGTTCATAGGAAAATATTTCCTTCATCCCAGCAGGAAATGATGCATAGATGACATAACTGATTAACGCCCAACCTGTGGTCTTCTGACAGCGCCATGAAAGAGACGACATGCTGGGACTGGGCAGCAGTTTATTTTACATATGTTAAAAATGTTCTTTTTTACATTTTGGAAAATACATTTTTCATTAAGTTTATAACGAGATAGACAATTATAAAAAATGAAATGAAAGCTAGCTAGAATAATAAAATAGACAAAACATTTATTCATTCATTCATTTATAGATAGATAGATAGATAGATAGATAAATAGATAGATAGATGGATGTAAATGAACAGACAGAAGCAGGTGTGGTTTAAGAGCTGAATGTGTGACAAACATTTTCAAGAGCAGAACGTTTTAGTCTGTAAATATTAATTATCATTATTAAGCATTGTATATTAAAGTTTTAACCAAAATTAAAAAAATGTCCACTATAATAATTATTCAAGTATGGGTGTTGAATGGGTCAAAAGTTTAGCAAGTTCTCCAGAGAGCGTGGTTGAAATAATGTGTTCTAGAGGAAATGGATTAGCCAGATGATGCTGACTGACAGATTACGATTAGTAAGTTTTGACTGACAGTGATGAGTGACCCCATAGGGTAGACATAGCAAGTGTTGTTTAGCTGTAGAGTGACCCCATAGGGTAGACATAGCAAGTGTTGTTTAGGCGTAGAGTGACCCCATAGGGTAGACATAGCAAGTGTTGTTTAGTCGTAGAGTGACTGGCCATGGGTGTGACTGGAGGACAAATAAGACTGACAGGTGACCAATGGCCCCAAATTGAGCACTAACATTGACCAATCAGGGCAATTTAATGTTGGACCTAGAATTGATATTAAGGACTGAATCATTATCCTTTAAGACTTCTAACTTACTTGCAGATGGCTAGAATCTCCGTTTGGAATGCATGGGATAGTTGTTGCATATTTGTTAAGTACAAAAAGTACTCAAGAGTTGCTAGCAAACTTTTAAAAAAACACTTGTATTATTACATTTTATTAAGTTATAGATTGTGATGAGGAGAACCATTGTAGAGTAATATTTATAGTTTTATGAAAGAAGAGAGATATTGTTTAGAACAAAAATGAATAATATATATATTATATGCATGTAACATTATATACGTGCTCTGTGTGAAAGAATACTGAAAATGTTTATATTTTACTGAACTCTTAATATATTGTAATCTGTTTAAGTATCTTCATGTCAACAGGCTGCTGACAGACTGTGAAAATAGATTTAATTAATTTTTATAATGAAGAAAGATAGGCTGATGATGTATGCTTTGAGGAGAAATAAACATATAATACGACAGTCAATGAAATAGATTTTATAGAAATAGAAATGAATATTGTTGCATTGCATTGTAGAACACGAGACAACAGCGTTTCTTCGTCTCTATTTCTTCCTTCGCCGTTCTTTTCGAGCTCCATTTATCTGCTCTGGATGTCCCCTACGACCATTGATTAACGAAAACCACTGAAGTGGAACTGCCCAGAACTACAAGTGCGTTTGGCCTTTGAGAAAGAATACAGCTGTGTACAGTCATGTGTTTCTAGGGTGAATGTCTGATATTAATCTTTTTCTTTCTATTTTATTTGATGTAAACTGTCTTACTGATGCAAACACACAAATATAAATGCACAATAGTTTAGTGCTACAAAAAGAAATTGCAACACAAAATGCTTTTAATTCACTTGTGAATATATTAGTAAAAAGCACAATGAATCTAAATATTCTGTCCGTGCACAGTTCCAGCCCGCTTAATGATAGATAGGAATAGATTTAATAAAAATAATAACAGAAATGACAGAAGATCAAATAGCAGTAATTTAATGGTAACGATTAACACTTGTAAATATAGAATCTTGCAGAACTCCATACAACCAGCGTCCCGTAATGTAATGGTTACAATTAACACTTGTAAATATAGAATCTTGCAGAACTCCATACAACCAGCGTCCCGTAATGTAATGGTTACAATTAACACTTGTAAATATAGAATCTTGCAGAACTCCATACAACCAGCGTCCCGTAACAGCATCATGCATGTCCTAAATTATTATCATACACTATTCCGAAGCGCGATTTCTTGTCAAGTTTTAACTGTGATGGTACTAAACAACTAAGTGGTGTTTGACCTAGAAAAAATAGTTTGTTTTCGCTAACTTTCGTAAAACTAGCTTTCTCTGTGTTTACTAGCTTAGAACACTTTGTGAAGAGTGTAAAGTCTTTGTCAATGTACTACAAACATATGATAAAACAATGCATAAATAAATGTTGATTCCAAAATTCAAATCCTTCCTGATAAAAATTTATAGGCACTTAAAAGAGTTTGTCTGAATTCACCCCGTTATGAAATTGTTTTCTAATTGAAATATTTACAAAATAATTAATGAAACCCGTTATATAATTTGAAAGTAGAATCTTTATTACTTTTGTCATCACCTTATGGGGAACAATTATTATGTAGACTCTGTTGCTCGGCGTAATGGGGGAGTGAGGCACAAGAAATATCCAGCCATATAGACTTGAATAGCTAAAAAAATGTATTGAATAATTTGTAGGTAAATTATTTTATCTTTTTAGCAAAAGGTACAAACATACGGTCTTTCTAAGTCATACCACCAAGTTGTGTTAATCGCATAATTACTGAATTGTCAAATCCTAATATTTTTATCATAATGCATTAAAGGACACATACTATCACTTTCATATACATGGCTTTAAACATTAAATAATAATAAAAATAATGAATTAAAATAAAAACAATTACATAAAAGAAATATTAAAATAAAAATGTAAAATAATAACAACATTAAACAATGGCACTTCTAATTCGACTTAATATTAGTTAATTATTGACATTAATTAAGACATAATATGCACAAGAGTGTCTGTGTATGCTGACCAACAAATTCGTTTAAAAAATCGGAAGCATTCAGTAAAATCACATATGGTGCTATCAGCGACTTTCAATATAATTCATTATTAAAGATAAATGAATATTTCTGGATGACATTTTGTGGTTTCAGTCTCATGCCTCCTATCCCCAATGGAACTTAGTTTAACGTCAGTCCGGCGAGTACATTGCTGTCCTTATACACACCCTTTGTTTCAGTGACGTGCTTTGGGTCGCATGCTCTGCTTCTCAGTACACATCTTCTATTCACTCTAATACCAGTTTGATTTCTATTAAATTACTGAAGGAATTGTTGAGGTGGAACGTCATAATGTTATATAAAACCGTGCTGATCACGTCCTTGATTAGAGGAGTCACAGCGACGTAGGACTACTGCGCACCGGCGTCGCGCCACTTCCGTAGGTCAAGGTCAGGAAGATCATCGCAAGGAACGTAACGATTTCTGGGAAGAAACACGACAAATACATATTTGCATAAATATAATCTCTTTCTCTTTCTAACCGTATTTACCTCTGCTACTACTGCATCAGTTTCTTTATTGTTGCAGGCATCGTAACTAACTGCAACTACAATATAACATCTGCTTCATCTCATGCTTATATCTATAGCTACCGTTTTACTACTATGAGCTTCTGTTAAATGTACTACCGCCTAACTATTAGTGTTTCTACTATTGCGACTGTTAGATGCTATAAAGGTTAGAAAAAAAAGGGATAGGCAAATTTACTCCACCTCACAGCTATTGTTTTTATTATTCTTACGATTAAGTTACATTGGCGCTGCTGCCATTAATACCTGATTTACTACCAGTACTATTATTACTATTAGTATTTCGACTAGTTGTACCATTACAGTCCCTACTACTACTACTACTACTACTACTGCTGCTGCTGTTCTTATTAATAGTACTAGTAATATTATTATTATTACTACTACTACTACCATTATTATTAATAATAAAACTGCTGCTGCTATTATTATTAATATTGTTATTATTACTATTATTAGTAATACTTTTATTATTACTATTATTATTAATACTTTTATTATTAATATTATTATTAATACTAGTATTTTTACTACTACTATTATTATTATTTAGTGTTGTTTTACGACCTCTGTTGACTGTCAGTTGTGAAACAAGATTTTGGAATCTTACCAAGATTATGGAAGACCTAAGGTTTTATGGAGGATGTGGGCACTTCCATGCTTTTAGTAGTGGGGTAAATCTGTGGTTTCCAGACAGTTTATTCAGATAGCCTTCCATCTCAGATGTTATGTTCCCCAAGACTCCTATCATTACAGGTAACATTTCTTCTTTTACATTCCACAGTCTCTGAAATTCTAATCTGTGGTCTTGCTACTTTTGTATTTACTCTGTTTTGTTTTTATGTTTCTATCACTTGGAACAGCGACATCAATGATTGTTGCTGTTCAGTTGGACTTATTGAGAACCACAATGTCTGGTCTTCGTGCAGGAATCACTCGATCTGTTCTTATCTCGAAGTCCCACAGTATTTTTCAATTACCTTTGCAGTGGCTTATATTAGACTATTGGTTGCTGTGATATCCTCTGTCGGGATATGATTTAGTACTTCATTTGAATTCTAAATTGCATTCCTAAGAGCTTTGTTGTTTTGCAGCCTGATTGTTGGGGTTCCACTCTACTATTATATTATTATTACTACTACTTCTACAATTATTATTAGTACTACTTCTACTACTACTATTATTATTAGAACTATTTATACTATTTCTTTTATTATTACTACTATTTCTCTGTTATTATTGCATCTACTTCTACTACTACTACTATTATTACGTCTACTTCTACTACTACTACTATTATTATCACTACTACTTCTTCTTCTTCTATTACTACTGTTATTTCTACTACTACTACTATTATTACTCCTATTCTTACTACTACTTTTATTATTAATACTTTCACTACTGCTATTATTATTATTATTATTATTATTAGTAGTAGTAGTAGTAGTAGTAGTATTCCTACTACTAACTTTATTACTACTACTAGTACTACTGTTATTATTAGTACTACTACTGCTACTAATCTTATTGCTACTACTTTCTAGTCTTGCTCCTAGTATCACTACTTCCCTTTTAACGCTGCCACTGTTGCTCCTGCTACTTATACTTCTCTGTTACCGCTACTACCTTGTTATGTTATTACTTCTATTAGTACTGTACTTTTATTTTGATGAACATGAAGAAAAATAATTATTATTTTCCGAAGGAGTTGGATCCTATCCCACAATTAACTTGTGTTGTGCATGTCGTTACGCCAACTGTAGCAAATGTTAAAATATATATTGTCATAAAATGGCATTGCTCTCCATATACACACAAGGCATAGTGTGCGTTAAAGAGGAATGGTAAGAAAAGACAAACAATTGATATGAAAATAAGAGCAAAACATTAAAAAAAACTAGCCAAGGAAAGACAAACAATTGCCATGAAAATTTAAAAAAAAACAAACAAACAAGAAAACCAACAATTGGCATGAAAATACAAAGCCAAGGAAAGACAAAACGCACTGTGTAATATGAACGCCGTTTACAAGGGTGACACCACGCGGCATAAAGATTCCATCTCGGTAGAATGGATTTGCAGGTGCGTTACGCATCGCTGACGACGTGCAAATTAGCCTGCTGGACGTAATTTTTCGAATTTCAGCCAGTTGTTCTAGAAGATATTGGAACATTAATATGATAGGTACATGCATATTCTTGCTCTGTTTAACATTTCTTTGTTTAAAATCTCCTAAATTTACACGTCAAAGCCTGGAAATCATTCACAAAATTAAAGATGAAATGAAATTAAAAAATTACAAAGTAAAATCATGCTTATTGCATAGACACCAAGCAAACAAACATAAATCCACTAAACAAAACAGCAACAGTATCAAAAGAAGCAACTGATTAAAACGTGCAATTAAAACAGTATCAATCAATCATTCAATCTATCTATCTGTCTATCTATCTATCTATCTATCTATCTATCTATCTATCTCTCTATCTATCTATCTATCTATCTGTCTATCTATCTATCTATCTATCTATCTGTCTGTCTATCTATCTATCTGTCTGTCGGTCGGTCTGTCTATCTTTCTATCTATCTCAGCTTGTATTTCTCACCATCTTCACGTCTCTATGTTTTTGTTTTTGCCTGTCTACCTCTCTAATCCACAACAGTTAGGCCACAGATGTTAAGTGTGTAATGCATTGTTTGTATGAATCAGTGACCTGCCACCAATAGATTCAAACATATATTAAAACAATATTTACTCAAGGAAATGAACATTCCTTAATAGCTTATCTAATGTAAAAATAAGCTTAAACCTTTATATATATTTCAGAAATATCACACATAAATATATTTGTGTCACAGACAAGCGTTAAGAAAACTCCAACTTAATTGCTCCCTGATTGTACCTTAGACAAGCATTAAGAAAAACCCATCTCCAACTTAATTACTCCCTTATTGTACCTTAGACATACGTTCTGTCTGCAACAAAATACACATGCTGCAAGCCACTCGCTAAAATATCACCCACTCTCACACACTCAGACATTCGTTAAGTCTTCTATTTAGTACAATTTACCAAGCTCATTTACTCATTCACTTCTTTACTCGTTTATTCAGTTCTTTTCAGCGTACGAACCTGGTCGGAAGGCCCCGACACCGTCCGGATTTTCGTACCAAAAACGATCAGCGAATTTGAGTGCCTGGAATTGTCGTGCCAGAATGCACGCAAACGTGGGACCAACCATAGACTCCGGCAAGATTTTTTCACTGAGCCCTCCAGAAAACAAATCTATGTCATCAACATCACTGAAACCGTAACAAAAATAAATAAACAAAACCCTGATTAGATATGGAAAATATTTACAACAGAAATGAGCCATTCGGTAAGAAACATACAAGTAAGTCATACAGTATTGCTATTAGAGAAGGAAGTGATTGAATGTGTCATAAAATCAATATTGCTATTAGAGATGGAAGTGATTGAATGTATCATAAAACTAATATTGCTATTAGAGAAGGAAGTGATTGAATGTGTCATAAAATCAATATTGCTATTGGAGATGGAAGTGATTGAATGTATCATAAAATCAATGTTGCTATTGGAGATGGAAGTGATTGAATGTGTCATAAACTCAATGTTGCTATTGGAGATGGAAGTGATTGAATGTGTCATAAAATCAATGTGTGTTTTAGCATGCTGGCATCCTTGCAGATTGAAACAGTTGGTGAATATCAAAGATCCCCATTACCGTCATATGAGGTCAGATCAAAGGTGCAAATGAATCCCTTAAAGGTCAGTATTGATACAAATCTGTGTTGCTTAGAATTATCTCGTCAATGTTAACTAGAACTTTCGTAATGGATTTACAAGATTCTTGAGAAACCACAGGAAAGAAAATTACAGAAACATTTAGGAGACACCTTTTGGTTCTGCTCAAACGTAACGCAAGCGTAAACAAGTGAGAAATACGGTAACTGCCATTACTTCTGATAACACCATATTGTACTCTGATTATAGCGAAAATAATAACAACAATAATAAATCACACTTATACGTACATATATTTAAACTTCCTTTTGCACACTCAATGAATTCAAAGATCTAATAAAGCTACACTGCCCTTACTTGTATGCTCTCTTAAAGACCTTTGCTCTTTCCGGTTCTTGTTCAAACAGCTCCTCAAACGTACGGAACACGGGTAGACCACAGAGTTTTCTGCATGAAAACAAGAGTAGAATTAGTTAGCAAAGACGAAAGGAATTTGTTATTGTACACGAGCTGGAGTAATCTCCCTTGAGCAGTTACCGTCGATTCACCAACAAGAATGGTGGCGTTGTGCAAAGCCTTAGATGTAGTTAAGTAACAAAGAACAACTGACGTCACATTTCGAGACTTTCATCATCAGTATTACTAAACCATTTAATTGTTGTTGATGTCAAAGCAGTTATCCAATAATTTTTTGTGTGTACGATATTTTCAAATTGGGCGATCAGTGACGAGACTGCTTGTTTCAACAGCTTTCACTCATCTTACATAAATGTATGGTATCTTAGAGCGAAAACTTCACCTCTAACTTTTGTATTCAATTAAAAACATAATCATGCAATATTTATTTTTAATTTGTGAAATTAGTGGAAGGAAACTATAATTGCTTAAGGAATGAATACCATTATTGTTAACAAATAGAAGTGTAGAATAATAAATGGAATATAAATCCTTTCAGTTTTTACGAGACTTCTTTGATAATGTAGCACAGATGATTTATGTTCCTTACAAATTTTGTTACTAGATAAAGCTATGTAAGAGAGCTTTACACTAGATAAAGCAATGGAGGAGATTGTTTTACACTAGAGACTGTTTTACACTAGATAAAGCTATGGTATACTGTATTACACTAGATAAAGCTATGGTAGACTGTATTACACTAGATAAAGCTATGGCAGGCTGTATTACACTAGATAAAGCTATGGCAGACTGTATTACACTAGATAGAGCTATGGCAGACTGTATTACACTAGATAGAGCTGTGGCAGACTGTATTACACTAGATACAGATATGGTAGGGACTGACTTAGCTAGGCAAAGCTATGTAAAGTTATACATAGATAATGTTATGTGATATAACCAACACCTTACACTCATAATACAAAACTAGAATTGTGTTCTTTCCAGAGAGAAAGAGGGAGAGAGAGTTGTAGTGATGAAACAGAAGGCTTGGCCTCAACACAATATTAGAACTTCTGGAAGCACTGTAGATTGTAAATATGGCCAGCTGGCTATTTTTAATGAATGACCACTACCCTTTTTATGTTTCGGAAATTGTGTTAAGTGTAGATCCTTCTAGAAATCTTATCCGAACCGTACATTGAACATACAGTAGAGTATATAATCCAAATAACATTTGGCAATAAAATAATCTCACTATTTGCATTTCTAAGCAAAGTTATACATCAGGTTATTTTCGTTGGTAGGCAAAGTTATAATCCAGATTATTTACATTGCAAAACAAAGTTATAACCCAGATTAGTTACGTTGCTAGGCAAAGTTATAACTAATTTTGATACCTGTATTCAGTGTATGGTGGCAAGCCGTGATCACGACCTCGCTGGATATTGAGGGCAGGCAAATCCAAACTGATGTTCATTTTGTCTTCGAACAATCTGTCAGAAAGGTCTGTCGTAACGAATCGATCGCTATAGTGAGCCGGATCCTGCAATATAAGAAATACTCATCACAATAGTTAGACGAATCCTGAATAAATACTCATCACTTTAGCGAGCGGGATCCTGGCAATATAATGCTCATATACAGATTGTTCCTGTGTCTTTCGTGAGCAGCAATAGC
Organism: Sinotaia quadrata; assembly: GCA_028829895.1. Classification (NCBI taxonomy): domain Eukaryota; kingdom Metazoa; phylum Mollusca; class Gastropoda; order Architaenioglossa; family Viviparidae; genus Sinotaia; species Sinotaia quadrata. Next base: position 17,329,479 of record CM054180.1, read on the forward strand.
ATGGTATAAGTAATGCTTAGGCAACATAGAATGAAGCGTTTCAAAGATGATAAAACCAGAGACTATATTAGGAGTGACATAACTTAGGGTACACTTTATTGAGTTTTGTTCTTTTCTGACACGCACAATGTTTCATATGGTCTCAATAAACTCTGGCATATGCGCGCACGCACCCACACCCACACACTACTACTACTACTACTACTACTATACAACTACTATTACTACTACTATATAACAACTACTACTGCTGCTACTATACAACTACTAGTACAACAACTACTACTATACTACTACAACTATTATACAACTACTACTACAACTACTACTACTATACAACAACTACTACTACTACTACTACTATTGCTACTGCTGCTATTATTATTAATCTTCCAGCAGTTTTGTTCAGGTGCGAAATTAACCCACGAACAGACCGAAGTAACCGTACCGACATCATTCCTGCGCACATGTGCTGTAACCCCTGGCCGCGATTACGAAGAATGAACTTTGGCCTGTTGAACATGGTATAAAGTCTATGCTCCTTGTCACCCAGAGTAAAAAAACTCGGTACAATGGTGTGTCCAAAACGGAAAGCAGCGGTTGCAAAGGCATTTAGGATGGTGGGTTCGGTGTTCCTGAAGAGAAAATACTTGCAGCATTGATGAAATTAGCTTCGAACCCGTACATAACCAGTAAACAAAAAAAAAATTAAATTTTTTTGTTATATATGTAAGAGACTTGCACAAAACTATTAAATATATTTACTTACAAACAACCGTACTACAGTGCGTTTGTTACAGCTTTAGAAAGGGGCAGTATAAAAGTGTGGATGCATCATTCGAAGTGTATGCCAGCATACTTATCGTATTTCCAGTAGGACGGCCCCTGGGCGTGGGCGCTGAGGACATTGAGGGAGTACTGACGCATGATGCTGGGTCCCAGAATAATGGGAAGCCAGTCGTGGTACACTATGTGCTGAAGTAGAGCACCCACTATTCGCCTGGTCTCTTGGTAGATCTGCACGAAATAGCATACTATTCAATGTTCTGAAATAGCATTCTGTTCAATGTTCTGAAATAGCATTCTATTCAATGTTCTGAAATAGCATTCTATTCAATGTTCTGAAATAGCATTCTATTCAATGTTCTGAAATAGCATTCTATTCAATGTTCTGAAATAGCATTCTATTCAATGTTCTGAAATAGCATTCTGTTCAATGTTCTGAAATAGCATTCTATTCAATGTTCTGAAATAGCATTCTGTTCAATGTTCTGAAATAGCATTCTATTCAATGTTCTGAAATAGCATTCTGTTCAATGTTCTGAAATAGCATTCTATTCAATGTTCTGAAATAGCATTCTATTCAATGTTCTGAAATAGCATTCTATTCAAGGTGCTGAAATCAAATTATTTTCGTGTTTATACAAATCTTTTTCTTTTCTGTAACAGAGCATATACATGATATTGCTTTTGACTGCACCGATTAAAATAAAATCTGTTTACATCTGTTTACATAAACAGCAGTACTATTTGGCCAGAGAATATGAAGTAAATTCCGATTGTAACTAAGATATACAAATCTTTACCCTTTCGTCTGCCCATCGTGGATTTATGCGAGCCAGTTGCAAAGCTACTTTGTTGTGGTACCGGAGAATCACAGTGTGCATGGCCATCAGTCCAGGGTGCTCGTTCACGCGCCTGTCGCCTACAAACCAGTGTCAGGGATCGAATTCCAAAGTAACAAAGCATTCTGATACCGGCATTAACGAGAGGTGTAATAAGCAGGAAGTGCATAATTGCTGCACAGACACAGCTCTCTCTCTCCATCTCTGTCTGTCTGTCTGTCTTTCTTTCTCCCTCTCTTTCTCTCTCTCTCTCTCTCTCTCTCTCTCTCTCTCTCTCTCTCTCTTTATATATGTATATAATTATATATCGTTATGTAAGTATATATGTATGCACTAATATATAAATGCGTTTGTCTGGAATAATTGATACGTTAATGTTCATTACCTCCGTGCGTTCCCGCTTCACTAATGGTCAGATGTGGGCACATTTCAGTATCGGAAGTGAAAAACGGATACTGTAAACGACTACATTCACTTGTAACCTTACAATAGTCACTTAGCTTATGGTGTATTCACTTGTAACCTTACAATAGTCACTTAGCTTATTGGTGTATTCACATGTAACTTACAATATTCAGTTTGCTTGTTGGAGCACAGTAAAGGACTATGGTTACTTGTAACCGTACAATATGGGGATGATCCTCTGCCAGGGACATTAGCAAAACAAGATGACATCTAATAAAGATTAACTTTTGTATTGAATTAAAATTAATTCTGTTTTGTTATATATATATATATGATACAATTTTGTTTTTACATTTAAATTGAACCGACATTCATTTCAATGCTTTAAATGAAATAATACATGTTATAATACAATTCCCTATTTGGGGAATTTGGAACGTAACTCATTAACTTTCTATTAATTTACATTATATAATTAGGTTCATTGACTTCCCATTGACTTACATTATGTAATTAGGTTCATTGACTTCCCATTGACTTATATTATCTAATTACTTTCGTTGACTTCCCATTGACTAACATTGATTCCTAACTGTAATATTATCTGTTACAATGCTTGTATTTTGCAGGTTACCAGCTAAAAAGCAGTAATCTCCTGGCTCTTCTTTGACACATGTGGAATTGACATCTTCTGGCAGTAGTTCTCCGTCCCCGACTCGCAGAAATCCTGAAAATATAGGCATCTTTTATTCCAGCCTATGACTCCACTCAACTGTATGATTTGCGTTACTTTTCGGGTACTGCCCCGCTAACATTCTCTTAATGCAATTTTTGTTTGTCTTGCTCTTTGAAAAGGTTTTCTTGAAAAACACTTGATATTAAACACGAAGACTGAAAAAACACACATTCACACTCACATTCACACACATACACACACACACACACACACACACACACACACACACACACACATTCACAGGTACGTATTTAGAGGGATATTCACGCATATGATTTAAATATCGTCATATGGAGTGATGAATTAGTGAATGGGGTTTTGTTAAAGCTACAGGTGTAAAATGGCATTGTCTTGTAAATGAGATTAAAGAGATGAATCTGGGAGCTTACCTTGCCGGAAAAGTCTTAATGCATCAGCTGCCCGTTTGGTGGAACCGTAAATCTGAGAGGCATCGATCCAAGCTGTTAACATGCTCATTTGCTGTCTTACTTCGCGTGGGGCATCTGTCGCAATCAAAATGCATTGGTTTATATATATCATTGAAAAAATATTTGTTTATGCTTAGGTCTACATCATGCAGCACACTCACACATATACACACACACAAACATACACAAACACGCACACACACAAACACGCACACACATAAACACACTCACACATATACACACATATGCAAACATACACACACTCACACATACACACACTCATGTACAAAAGTGCGATTATGACGTCAGGGATAGAAATACGTCGCCACGGAAATGGGAAATCGGATGTGACATCTTAGATAATTACTGACGACAAATATGCATATTATCGACACTTTAGTGCGAAATCGGCCCCATCCGGAAGCGTTCCCCATAACTCACTACTGATAGTCGGTCTGCACCCTTAAATTAAGAGCCCCGATATATTGCCTGGGGCAAAAATTATAGTTGTGAGCGTGGAAACGTATTCGTTTATATGCAGTTGTATAGTATACTATAAGCTTGTGTTCGATAACTCTACTGGATAGCATTAATATTGTGTGGGAGAATGGCATTGTGAATTTGATAGAAAACATTTTTTAGACATCTTTTTATTTCAGTCCACCAGGATATCTTTGCTAAGTACAACGAGCCTAGATTTTATTTAATTTCATATTAATATGAAATATTGGAATAGTGATACTGGCTGATTAGAGACGCTCGTTGATTTTATAAAAGTGGATGATTAATGAAATGAGCAGATTATTGAAATTAGTCGAGAAAGCTTGTGAATTATCAGAAAGGTTGTGAATTATCAGAAAGGTTGTGAATTATCAGAAAGTTTGTGAATTATCAGAAAGCTTTGAATTATCATTATCTCCTCCATTAGTGTCACCACTACCAACCCTACCCCCACCCCCAACCTACTCTTGCCGTGGGTAATTGTGACCCCAAGCATGAGAACTCGCTTTGATCTGGTTGCTTGAACCTCCTTTTGAGAGCAACAACTGTTGGAATGGTTTAACTTAACATTTTACTGGTGCGTATGACACAGGCTGGCAATGATCCGCCTGCCCCACCTTCGTCATTTGATGCATTCTTTACAGTCGAGTGAGAGGAGTTCTACGCATGCGCGCAGCTTTGATTTGAAAAAGAAAGAAAGAATAATAGACATTCGGGGTGTCTGCGCTTTCAAAGGGCGCTGTATGATGAAAGATGTTGGAGACACACTCACCTTTATTGCAGTCCCGACCTCTCTTGGCCGGGATGGATCGAACGAAATTCATGCACGAGCGAGTAAAGTGGCGATCGTTGGGTGGAATATAGATAGGGTGGCACGGTCCCCTGCAAATGTGAGACACAGGATGTCAACGGCATAACTCTGGCACTGAACCCCGCTTTATGTCACGTTAACGGGTACAATTGCATCGCCGAGATCACATGAATGGCATTTTGGCCGGCATTTTAGTGATATAAATGCCCAGTGTGTGTGTGTGTGCGTGCAAAGTGAGTAGAACTGAGTTTCTTTGTACAAATCTTGCAATTGAGAAGTATTGTCATACCACTACCACTGTTTGTCAAAGACTACAATATATTGTCGTAGCGTCATCGCTGTTTGTCAAAGACTACAATATATTGTCATTGTGCTATCGCTGTTTGTCAAAGACTACAATATATTGTCATTGTGCTATCGCTATTTGTCAAAGACTACAATATATTGTCATTGTGCTATCGCTGTTTGTCAAACACTACAATATATTGTCATTGTGCTGTCGCTATTTGTCAAAGACTACAATATATTGTCATTGTGCTGTCGCTATTTGTCAAAGACTACAATATATTGTCATTGTGCTATCGCTATTTGTCAAAGACTACAATATATTGTCATTGTGCTGTCGCTATTTGTCAAAGACTACAATATATTGTCATTGTGCTGTCGCTATTTGTCAAAGACTACAATATATTGTCATTGTGCTGTCGCTATTTGTCAAAGACTACAATATATTGTCATTGTGCTGTCGCTATTTGTCAAAGACTACAATATATTGTCATTGTGCTGTCGCTATTTGTCAAAGACTACAATATATATTATATAGCGTTATCGCTGTTTGTCAAAGACTACAATATATTGTCGTAGCATTATTGTTGTTTGTCAAAGACTACAAATGTGGTTCAGGAAGAGCGTGCGACTTAAACACCAAATGTTGATACACAGAATAATTAATACCATTAAATGAACAATTAAAAATCGATTCATTTACGTGTTAATATATTAAATAAGTAATTGAGTGGCATTATATATTTGAATAGATAGAGTTAATCATAGAACTTAGTACAATTAAAAGAATTGTAATACAATTAACTAACTTAGTATTATAACTATGAAATATGAATTATTAACTTTGCTTTCACATATTAAAGTTATTAAATAGTGAACCAATACATATAATGCTTAAAATGAAATTCGATTAATAATAGATTGCCATCTTGTATACTTTCGTGGTGTACACCATACACTATTATTAAGCATACACACCAGAAGCATAAACTATTTAGGAAATACTAACAAATTTTAATTTATTTCTATCTCTTTAAAATATTCAAATTAGTGCTCTTGATGAAATAGATACATTAAAGTAACAACTTTGTTTATTACTTGGTACTGACCCTTCATAAGCGTCCTTGTGAATCTGTTGGTTTTCACTCAGTGAAATCCCATCACAGCATTTGATGTCACTATTTGAGGGGCCTGTTTCAAAAGAAGTCTACAATTATTATCATGCAAACATTTAATCCACAGCAATTATCATGCAAACATTTCAAACTATAGTAATCGTCTTGTAAATATTTTACTTTATTCATTAGAAGAGAACAAATAAAATATCTCTGTAAGAAAACAAAATTATAAAACAATAGTGAAAAAATAAAGGAACGAACAAAGAAGATCCGGATAAAGTAGACAAGACGAAAAAGGTTAGAATGCTACAAAACACTGCATAAGGGAAGTAATAAATCATTGCAAAAATAGACAAAGACGAAAAGGTTACAGTGCTACAAAATATTGCATAGAGAAAGTAATAATTCATTGCATAAACAATGAACACATGAACAAAGTATACACTTCGCACATATTATGTTTTCATAAAACACAAGTCATTTTACAACAACAGATCATTGATTTGAAACACTGAATAACTATATTACTTAGTTCTTTAGTGTAATTAATTATTCTGAGGATGGGCTAGCACCATTTCCATAAGACCTTTGGATTGCTATAAATCGGAAGTACTATTTTTCTGAACTCCTCTGACGTCAGTTATCTACAGAAAAATTACGTCATTGAAAGTTAAAGTGTACACCTTATGTAAAGATAGTATACAATCAACAGTTTAGTGTAGTATAGGCTTAAGTATCAGTCGAGCAGCTGAACAGACTACGAAATTAAACAATTACAAGGTCACTCATAATTTACTTAGAATTCGGTTTTTAGCTCTCTCTCTCTATCTACCTTTAAGAGCTGGTGTTCCAGTTATATCGTGATCTAAAAATTGTCCCCATATCTGAAGGAAGTTGGTCACTTCATGTGCGTTGTGTCCTCTGACTGCAGCGGGTTCATGTACAATTCGACTGACCAGACGAGGGCTGGGCAGCAGACGACGAGGATTGGATTTGCAGGTAACTCGGGGAACGTCAAATCCTGTAACCAAATACTGTAGGTTACAATAACATGTGCAATCTGAAGTTAGAAGTGTTGTGTTCTAAACAGCATCACTTCATAATAATTCGAGCGAACTAAAAGAAGTATAGCGATAAAATAAGTGTAAACAATAGAAGTAGGGCGATAAAATAGCATCGAATCAAAGATGTAGAACGTGAAATAGTATCGAACTTTACCATCGATTACTTTACAATCACGAATTTAAACTGGTTAATAGGTAGTTAATAGGTGTGTGGAATATTTGCAATAGAGAGTGAAAAAATATCCAGCGCGAAGCGGCGGAAGCCGGAAGCGCCCCTTACATTACGTTACGTTACGTGAGTGAAAATAAATAATGAATGCCTAATAATCTGACTTACAGAAGTAAGGCATTAAAGAAGAAGTTAGACCAATTAGGCAATTATTGTTGAATCTTTAATTGGGTTCTTTTTCTTTATTGTATTTTGTCACAGGAAATGAGGGACCGAAATTATATTTTATTTCATTTTAAAAAAACCGCTAACAAAACTAATTGAAGTAATCCGAGTTTTGTTATTTTTCGTATGTAGCATGTAACTTCCAGTAACGGTCACCTAAGATCTCTTTAGTAGACAGACGTTCGTGACGCAGTGTGTGTTAATTATCATATTGAATATATATATTAGTTTATGAAGAATATGTATATTAAATAAATTGGGACAACTGCGCAATACCGTCACATGTTGTTGACGAGTGAAATGGCCAGTGCGCATTAGAATTGACCACAGAAAAGCGTGCATCTCGATTACCACTATATATCCAAGGCAAAAATCATGTCACAGGACATAGCTTCTGGAAGTTTTGGAAACCTTCAGTGAAAGCTATATAAGGGACAAAATGAAGATTTTACTCTCAATGTTGAAAACGTCGATTCGTCTGAAGCCAGTCTAACTTCACGTATGAATTATCTCATGTACAGAGATTTCATAAAGGAAAGCTGCAATAATCTCTTTCCATCCGTTTTCCATCCGTCTGATGCCATATATTGAGTAACGAGGCAAAATTACTCAGTATAACTTTTGGCAAAGTGGAAAGTTCGCTGTCAAAGAAAACCCGATGCATGCGACGCTGGTTGTATGCAGTTAACGACACGAGGGACCAATTTTGTCTTCCCCCTGTCTGAGTTCGTTTGGCAGTCTATCCCGCTAATTGAGAGGCTAGCACCGAGATTTTCTTACAGATATCCGGATTTCTACACTCAATGTAATGCGACGACACATCCCACTGGACGACTCCACCCGATAATGCTAAACGTCGTTGGGGTGTCCGTTTCCACGACAACCGGTACAACGATAATTATCGAGGCTGACAACAGTCAGCTAAATTTCAGATTTCTCCCCAGTGATAATCTGAAAGTGGTGCCAAGATTCTGCAGAATCTTCACCTGTAATGCGACGCCTCAATTGCGTCGTGATTCTTCACTTTGAAGTGCCGCTTATAAGTGACGTGTGAGATTACGTCCTCTCCTTGGAACTCTGACATTAATAGTGAGTAATCATTAGCACGGCTAACGCGCACATACTTAAGTCTAGGACTCTTAAGAAAATGAACACTATTATATCGTTTGTAAAATAAGAACTCTAATGTTAAAAGTAATGCTTATTTTACATGTGAACTATTGTTAAAGCGGCCCCATTTGCCGCATAAGAATTGTGTAATTAATCTTTATTTTATATTTTGAATTTCATCATTTTCATCTCCCCTTATTTCCCACAGAGTGTATGACATTGGAAAGTTGAATGAATGATTAATCACTGTGCGAAAGAGTAGTGCCCCCTTTTAAATCGGGAAATAAATAACCTGATTTAAACATCTTTCAACTCTCTTGTTATTCATAGTTTTTGGGAGGGACGAAAGAATTTGTACTATTGTTTTGCACCGTTCGTCTGTTCGTCCATTTATTCACATTTATGATACACACTCACAACACACACCGCCAATAAAACGTTCCTTGGCATGACATTAATAAATTGGGCCCCACCCAAACATCAATGGCGTATGTCATGTGTGTCTATGTAACAACTTGACGCGACGTAGTACTGGCACACGTCACGGGCTTTTCTTGGAGGTGCACCGGAGCAGGCCAAAAATAGACTTCACCCCTTGCATCTCTAACTTCAGCTCGGGTCGGCTTGTAACGAGCCTCCCGTTTTGTGACATCTGGTGACCACTGACCGTGATCTGACAAGGTAAATTGTGTTGTTGTAAGAAAGTGTCATCTCTTTCCTGCTTTTCTATCTCATCACCATATGCATTGTTTATTGCATGTTAGGGCTTGCTATTGAGACTTAGGTGAACTGGATTTTGATAAGACTTATTATTATTGTGTTGAAATAAGTTTTATTATCTTTACGCTATTATCGTTAACGCGTACCGACTCGTGTTTAGACGTACATAGATCGATATTTTGTACGCTACATTAGCAACTGTTGTTTTGCTAATTTTGCTAACTTTGCAAATTTCCGATTAGGATTTCTTTTACTCGTGTTTGTAATAATCCTAATCACGTGGTGGCTGGTGTTCATACGCACACCATTGCACCACTTGCGACCTACAGTGGTCAAAATCCCGCGAATATTCTAAGTCACTTTATCCATACTCGTGATAACTAGCAATTTTAAAAATGGCCGAGCTAGTAAACATAAAGAAAGAACTCATGGCTATGGGCAGAGAATTCGGGTATGAAAAAGCCGAGTTAAAGAAATACGTAGATGAGGAGATAGCTAAATGGTATGTTGCGAAAGAAAATGAGGCGAAAGAGGCGAGAGAGCTAGAGGATAAGAAAAATGAGCTAGAAGAAAAGAGACAGGTAGCTAAGGATCTAGAGATGCAAACTTTGAGAGAGTTAGAGGAAAAAAGATCGAAAGAGGCGATAGAGCTAGAAGATAAGAGACAGTTAGCTAAACAGCTAGAGATGAAAGACCTGAGAGAGCTAGAAGATAAGAGACAGTTAGCTAAACAGCTAGAGATGAAAGACCTGAGAGAGCTAGAGGAAAGAAGAGCGAAAGAGGCGAGAGATTTTAAAGAGAAAGAAATCCAAGATATGAGAGAAATAGAGTTGTTAAAGATTCAGTCAGCTAGGGATTTAGAAGATAAAAGGCAGGAAGTAGAAGAGAAAAAGCTTAAGTTAAAAGCTAGAGCACATCAGGAACAGCTTGAATTAGCTAAGCAAGAGGTAACAGCTAGAGAGAAGTTGTTAGATGGGACTGCTAAGCAACAGGCCGAATTAAATAAACCCCGTACACGGCTAGCTTTCTTTAACCCTGAAGTCGAGACGATTGACGAGTTTTTGACACGCTTTGACAGTTTCATTGCCAACTTTAATTACACTGACATTGAAAAGAAACAACAACTCGGTCAAATACTCCAAGGTGAAAGCTCGCGCGCATTTACTGATCTAACGCGCGATCCCGCTATTACTTATGCAGATCTCAAAACGGGTTTGATGCGTACTTTTCAATGTACAGCAGAAGGCTTTCGAAAAATGTTCAGAAGAGCCATACCTAAAGCAAATGACACCATGCAAGCCTTCGGTACCCGGTTACGCCATTATCTTGATAGATGGATTGATTTGACAGACATCCGGAAGACATATGAGGGCCTATTTGATTTGATATTAAGAGATCAATTTCTCCATATTGCTCCGCCTGCAATGACGACATATTTGCAGCGAAACCCCCCGGCTAACTTCAGTGATATGTTGAGGTTAGCAGACACGTATAATGATTACCCTGATCCGGTAATTACGAGGAGCGCACCACGCCCTCCTCCTACAAATCGGCAGAAGTATACACCGAAACCGAACCGACCAATGACGAAATCGGAAAAACCCGAACCGGTACAGCGGACATATACTAAGTCACAAGACGTACGACGTCACACACGTGACTCCCCACCTATGACATGTTACACTTGCAAAGGGAAGGGGCATAGTTCTCAGAACTGTCCCAGTCCACATGATGTAAAGGTATGCACTGAAACAGGTGCAACTCTAAAGACCCAACAGGCTACAGTAAACGGAAAAAGAGTCAAAATACTGGTCGATACAGGCGCGTCCATAAGCTGCATAAATGCTAAACTTGTACGCCCTGAACAGTATCTAAGAGGTAGTGTCCGCATTCGATGTGTTATGGGACACCTTAGTACATGTCCAAGAGCCACTGTACATGTTACGTCATCCGTATTTTCCGGTACAGTCACCGCCGCAGTAATAAGAGACATGCAGTTCGGATTCATACTATCGCCCGGGCAGTGTGACACACACACTGAGGGCATCTATCCTGTTCTCCCCGTAACCACTAGAGCACAACGGGAACGTAGTAAACAAGGACCCCCAGCTCTAAAGATAGTCGAGAATACATTTCCGCAGTTGACCCCAAGTCAACTCAGTCACCTGCAGCAGGAGGACAAAAGTTTGTCCTCAATGCTACAGCTGGCACGGAAAAACACTATTACGTCCAGCAAGTACGCAACCATGACGTATTTCCTGAAGGACGGACTAGCGTTTCGGCGCACCGACTATAAGGAAAATGATACTAGAAGCACCACGTGTCTATTTACCCCTACACCACTCAGACAGCTGATTCTTAGCTTTGCACACGACTCAATCATGTCCGGACATCAGGGCGCACGGCGCACTGAGCAGCGAGTTCGTGAGGACTTTTTTTGGCCAGGCCTGAGTAGGGATGTTCGCTCGTACGTTCGTACATGTACGCAGTGTCAGCAACATATCGACCGAGGGCGTGTCAGTCGAGTTCCCCTCGAGATAGTACCAACAGTAGAGGAACCATTCCTAAAAGTCGCAGTAGACATTATTGGCCCAATCATTCCCGCGGCCGAAGGAGGATATCGCTATATCCTAACAATCGTGGATTTTGCAACACGATATCCAGAAGCAGTCGCATTAAAGGGCATCACAGCGATCGAAGTCGCAGACGCTTTAATAGACGTATTTTCTCGTACTGGTGTACCTCGAGAAATATTGAGTGACCAGGGCACTCAATTCACCTCAGCAATGATGGCTGAAACAATGCGTCTACTAGCGTGTAAACAGTTGTTCTCATCACCATATCACGCTCAGTCTAATGGTGCCGTTGAACGTTTCAACGGTACGATAAAGAAAATGTTAATTAAAATGGCCTCGGAACAACCCGACCAGTGGCCGCGTTTTCTAGCACCATTACTCTTCGCGTATCGCGAACTCCCACAAGAGAGTACGGGCTACTCACCGTTCCAACTACTATATGGCAGGCAACCTCGTGGTCCCCTTAAGCTAATAAAAGAAACATGGGTCAAGGGAGACACTGTGACCGATGGTAAAGATGTTCACACGTACGTAGCCGAACTACGTCAACGTCTGACCGAGACATGCCACTTAGCACAGGAAAACATTCGCGAAAAACAACCCCGATACAAGCGAAATTTTGACCGTACGGCTGTGGAACGTGACCTCGAACCAGGTCAGCTCGTGTTACTCTTGCGGTCCACGCATAACAACCGCATGCAAATGCACTGGCGTGGACCCTATCGCGTTATTAAGCGTGTGAAGCAGAACGACTACAGCATACAGATAGGAAATAAGCAGAAAACCTATCACATAAATATGCTCAAGCGTTACTATGAACGCAGCGGCGAACAGATACAAAGCGTGAATGTCGCACTGATACAATTGGAAGACTCCAATTTCAGAACAGACATGATGTCCGCCGAAACCCAGCCTAACTCCGCAGTTACAGTCGATCAAGTCGAGATTGACTCGAACTTAACTGTCGAACAGCGCGACGCAATGTCAAAGCTCTTACACAGACACGCGCGCATATTCACCGACCAACCGGGCCACTCAGATTTGGTTGAACACCGCATCAAACTTTTAAGTGACGAACCGATACGCTTAAAACAGTACCCACAGAAATATGAGAGCACAAAGTACATAGCAGAACAGGTGCGTGAAATGCAAAAACAGGGCGTGATTGAACAGTCAATCTCCCCATATTCATCACCGGTCGTCTTAGTTAAAAAGAAAGACGGTACGCTTCGTTTTTGTGTGGACTACAGACAGTTAAATGAGATAACTGAATTCGATGCGGAACCTATTCCAAATCAGGACGAATTATTTGCAAAACTAACCAAGGCACATTACTTTTCGAAGTTTGACATGTGCAAAGGGTACTGGCAACTGTCAGTTGCTATTGACGACAGACCAAAAACAGCCTTTCCAACCCCGCTAGGCTTATTTCAGTTTTGCCGACTACCGTTCGGACTAGCGAACGCACCCGCAACATTCGCGCGCTTCATGCGAAAATTACCGTTAGAGAGCGTTGACGCATTGAATTTCTTCGATGACATACTGGTAGCAACAGGAACATGGGACCAACATTTATCCTCAGTGGATGGTCTACTTGACATTCTCGAGCGCCATAGATTGACCGTGAAACCCTCCAAAGTTCGCGCGGGCTTTCGAGAGATTGAATTTCTTGGCCATATCATAAGTGACGGACAAATAGGCCCTAATCTAGACTTAACTGCAGCCATTCGTGACATGACCTTACCGACTACAAAGAAACAGGTCAGGGCAGTTTTGGGGCTAGTGGGGTACTACCGAAAATTTGTCCCAAACTTCAGTACGCTTCTTAAACCACTGACGGACTTAACTGGAAACAAACAACCCACAAAAATACGATGGACGGCAGAGTGTAGCACCGCCCTCGAAAAGGTGAAGGACATCTTGACCAGTAAACCCGTCCTACAGTTACCAGACTTTGACAAAAGATTTATTGTCAGGACCGACGCATCAGACGAAGGCCTCGGTGCCATACTTCTCCAAGAGACAGATGACGAATACCTACCGGTAGCATACGCTTCTAAGAAACTGTTAGATCGTGAGACACGATACTCTACGATTGAAAAAGAGTGCTTAGCAATCGTATGGGCACTCAAGAAATTTAGTGCTTATCTGTACTCTAAACCATTCATCCTGCAGTGCGATCATAAGCCGCTGACATATCTGCGCACTAGCATGTACGATAACGCTAGGCTAACTAGATGGACACTCCTGCTACAGGAGTATAGCTTCGTTGTCGAACACATCGCGGGCCGAGAAAATTCGGGTGCCGATGCATTATCCCGGCATGCCATAACCGCGATATAAACAAGAGAGAGGATAGTCTCTCCACAGATGCGCATATAATTCCTGTGGGGACTATCGTGTGAAATAAAATTTTTTTTTGTTCCTATTTGATTTCCACTCTGTGAGCTCCAATCAATTTTAAGAAGGGGGTTGTCACAGGAAATGAGGGACCGAAATTATATTTTATTTCATTTTAAAAAACCGCTAACAAAACTAATTGAAGTAATCCGAGTTTTGTTATTTTTCGTATGTAGCATGTAACTTCCAGTAACGGTCACCTAAGATCTCTTTAGTAGACAGACGTTCGTGACGCAGTGTGTGTTAATTATCATATTGAATATATATATTAGTTTATGAAGAATATGTATATTAAATAAATTGGGACAACTGCGCAATACCGTCACATGTTGTTGACGAGTGAAATGGCCAGTGCGCATTAGAATTGACCACAGAAAAGCGTGCATCTCGATTACCACTATATATCCAAGGCAAAAATCATGTCACAGGACATAGCTTCTGGAAGTTTTGGAAACCTTCAGTGAAAGCTATATAAGGGACAAAATGAAGATTTTACTCTCAATGTTGAAAACGTCGATTCGTCTGAAGCCAGTCTAACTTCACGTATGAATTATCTCATGTACAGAGATTTCATAAAGGAAAGCTGCAATAATCTCTTTCCATCCGTTTTCCATCCGTCTGATGCCATATATTGAGTAACGAGGCAAAATTACTCAGTATAACTTTTGGCAAAGTGGAAAGTTCGCTGTCAAAGAAAACCCGATGCATGCGACGCTGGTTGTATGCAGTTAACGACACGAGGGACCAATTTTGTCTTCCCCCTGTCTGAGTTCGTTTGGCAGTCTATCCCGCTAATTGAGAGGCTAGCACCGAGATTTTCTTACAGATATCCGGATTTCTACACTCAATGTAATGCGACGACACATCCCACTGGACGACTCCACCCGATAATGCTAAACGTCGTTGGGGTGTCCGTTTCCACGACAACCGGTACAACGATAATTATCGAGGCTGACAACAGTCAGCTAAATTTCAGATTTCTCCCCAGTGATAATCTGAAAGTGGTGCCAAGATTCTGCAGAATCTTCACCTGTAATGCGACGCCTCAATTGCGTCGTGATTCTTCACTTTGAAGTGCCGCTTATAAGTGACGTGTGAGATTACGTCCTCTCCTTGGAACTCTGACATTAATAGTGAGTAATCATTAGCACGGCTAACGCGCACATACTTAAGTCTAGGACTCTTAAGAAAATGAACACTATTATATCGTTTGTAAAATAAGAACTCTAATGTTAAAAGTAATGCTTATTTTACATGTGAACTATTGTTAAAGCGGCCCCATTTGCCGCATAAGAATTGTGTAATTAATCTTTATTTTATATTTTGAATTTCATCATTTTCATCTCCCCTTATTTCCCACAGAGTGTATGACATTGGAAAGTTGAATGAATGATTAATCACTGTGCGAAAGAGTAGTGCCCCCTTTTAAATCGGGAAATAAATAACCTGATTTAAACATCTTTCAACTCTCTTGTTATTCATAGTTTTTGGGAGGGACGAAAGAATTTGTACTATTGTTTTGCACCGTTCGTCTGTTCGTCCATTTATTCACATTTATGATACACACTCACAACACACACCGCCAATAAAACGTTCCTTGGCATGACATTAATAAATTGGGCCCCACCCAAACATCAATGGCGTATGTCATGTGTGTCTATGTAACAACTTGACGCGACGTAGTACTGGCACACGTCACGGGCTTTTCTTGGAGGTGCACCGGAGCAGGCCAAAAATAGACTTCACCCCTTGCATCTCTAACTTCAGCTCGGGTCGGCTTGTAACGAGCCTCCCGTTTTGTGACATATTTCACGTAATAAGTTAAACATTTACTGTCTAGCGCAGACTTTCTCAACCATTTTAGACTAGAGGAAACCTTGAAATAATTCAGGTCTCAGTGAACCCCTCATACAAATGTCTGTATCAACGATGCTTATTTTTTCAATCACGATCTCTCGGGTAAACCTTAGCGCCCTCTCGCGGCACCATAGGGTTCCGCAGAACCCCATTTAGGGGAACTCTGGATTCGTATAATTGTGATTTGTTGTCGTAAATACTGCTTTCGGTATCACTAAAATCAAGTTACCGATTACTGTATAAAATTACTGTGAAAATTTTCTGGTAGATAGCAGCTGGATATTTAATTATAATCTCTTGCAAGAATATCTAATTATAGCGTATATAAATTTATGATTAGAACTATAATGCGATCAATGGAAGCGCTCATTATGACATTTGAAGTTTTTGTCATGAAATACCGTTCCGCTTCTGCTTTGTTTGTCCTGGTATTTGTTTTGCTTATCATGGTATTTGTTTTCCATGTCATAAAATTTGCTTTGCTTGTTATGGTACTTACTTTATTAGTCATGGTATATGGTTTGTTTGTAATGATGTTTGTCATGGTATTTACTTTGCTATTCATATTATCTGATTTGCTTTCTTGTCATAGTATTTGCTGCGTTTCTCATGGTATCTGCCTTGTTTGTCATGGTATTTACATTGCTTGTCATGGTACATTTATTTGTGTTGTTTGTCACGGTATTTGATTTGCTTGTAATGGTATTTGCTTTGCTTGTCATGACATCTGTTTTTCTTTTCAACTCATAGCGTTTCACCTTTCATGGGTCATTGCTCTGCTTATCATGGTATTTTGGTCTGCTGACGTATCTGAAGTTCTTTTCAAGATATGCCGTTCCACCTGTCATTGTTTTTCTTGTCATGATACTTTGAGTAGTTTGTCACATTGTTACTTATGATGCTTTGGTTTATTTTTCATGGTATTTGCTTCTTCTCATGTGTACGAATGCTTGTTATGGTCCAAATGTTTTGCTTGTTACGGTATTCTGGATTGTTTGTTACGGTGAAATATTTTATTCATGGTACAGTGACTTATAGTGTGTGAAAATTTGATCCATCGTTATGGTTGACTAGGTCACTTGATATTGTAAATTGCTTACTTTTGAAGGTACACTTTCTTCTGGTTTATCGTCGACTTAATGGTCATTGTCGTATGTTTATCGTTGGCTTGCCAAGGTAAATGGTCATTGTCTTATGGTTGATCATTCTTATGGTTTATCGGTGGCATGCTAAGGTAATTGGTCATTGTCATATGGATTATCGTCGGATTGCCAAAAGTTAACTGGTCATTGTCTTATAGTTTATCGTCGGATTGCAACTGTCATCGTCTCATGGATTATCGTCGGCATGCCAAGGTAAATGGTCATTGTCTTAAGGTTGATCGTCGGCTTACCAAGGTAATTGGTCATTATCGTATGGTTGATCGTCGACCTGCCAAGTAATTGGTCATTATCATATGGTTGGTCGTCGGCTTGCCAAAATAAATGGTCATTGTCTTATGGTTGATCGTGGGCTTGCCAAGGTTTTTTTTGGCCATCGTCTTATGGTCGATTGTTTTCTTCGAGAGTTGCTTTTTTTTAAAAAAATGCCCTGTTCGATTTTTCCTGGCTCATCGTTTTGACTTATTATGATAAAATGGTTTTCTTGGCTCATTGTTTTGATTTGTTATGATAAACTGATTTGCATGTCATGCATGGTACGGTGGTTTGGTGGACAAGGTTCATTGGCTTACATAGGATATATTGAATCTATGGTTATGAACCGCTCATCGTTCTAGGCCCTTACTTCCGCCCTTTCAGGGTGTATAACTTGCTTGTCGTGGGGAAAAATATTTACTTAGGTGGGACTCTCACTTACGGTTATGAACAGTATTAATGCATTTGAATTGAACATCCACCCAAATCGACAGCCATTATAAGACGTAACTCTTAGCTCAGAGCTAGCTACACCTACCATCAAAATATTCGGCAGGAAGCAACCTCCTCAATGGTTGATTGGTGGCTCCCCATTTGGGACGCTCAAGGTTGTTGCACGAGCCGTCCATCATTCTATAAGGCATTCGAGGGTCACACCTCGTGGGAGGGTCGGGATCGCACATTTTAGGCTGCTGCTCGCTGTTCGAGCGAGGTGAAGGAAAAGGTTCAAGACTTCCGCCTAGCTGGAAGAGCGGCGAGTCAGGAAACGTGGGCTCTTGGTAAACTCTTCTATTGGTTGGGTACCGATCAAAGTCTGGTTTCTGAACTGGACGATATCTAAAATCATATAAATGTGAAATTAAAAATGTCGTGTATTAGAAATCAGAATGGATGTTCCCAAAAGCAGTTAAGAGCACGTGACTAACTGATATAGTTTCATTCAGTACAAATACATGGAATACAAGTGGAATGTATTGGTTCCGAAGGTTATAGGCTTTCTAGATAGATAGAACAAAAGCGGCTTATGAGGTGTGTTTTTAAATCCCTCATTTTCGGCATAGGCTTAACCTGACTTCATCCCAGTGAAAGAAATTACTTTTAGGAATAATTCACATGCATATATACACGCGCGCATGCATGCACAAACAAGCGCACACCCACAAACACATATACGTATATGACATGTAATTGTAGGGTCTAGCAAGCAATCTACAACGTTAATTCGTATAAGTGATGGTTTTGTATAATTGTGACGTTTAGCTCATTGTACTGATGGGATTGTTTTGTATAATTGTGACGTTTAGCTCATTGTACTGATGGGATGGTTTTGTATAATTGTGACGTTTAGCTCATTGTACTGATGGGATTGTTTTGTATAATTATGACGTTTAGCTCATTGTACTGATAAGATTTTTTTGTATAATTATGACGTTTAGCTCATTGTACTGATGGGATTGTTTTGTATAATTATGACGTTTAGCTCATTGTACTGATAAGATTGTTTTGTATAATTATGACGTTTAGCTCATTGTACTGATGGGATTGTTTTGTATAATTGTGACGTTTAGCTCATTGTACTGATGGGATTGTTTTGTATAATTGTGACGTTTAGCTCATTGTACTGATGGGATTGTTTTGTATAATTGTGACGTTTAGCTCATTGTACTGATGGGATTGTTTTGTATAATTGTGACGTTTAGCTCGTTGTACTGATGGGATTGTTTTGTATAATTGTGACGTTTAGCTCATTGTACTGATAAGATTGTTTTGTATAATTGTAATTGAGTACGATGAATACTTGGTCGCTGTAGATGTAATTAGTTAATTCGAGATTATTATTAGAATTGCATTGAGACTAGAAAACTGTATATGTAAAAGAAAATATTTATTTGGATTTGTTAGAAACAACCTGTCCGATTTTCGATCAGGCTGACATAATTTTAATGACATCGACTTTTGTATCCAAGTATGACGATCACTGATGATGTGCTATTGAATTATGAATTATATAAAATCAAGTGCAATATAGAAAATTAGGCTAATTTGATTCAACGTCAAAGTAGACACTAGGATGACCAGAGTCAGATGACTTGGAATGAGAATACTAAAGAGGTTTGGGTTGACCAAGCTGCGACGATGCCAGACGAACAGATCATCAATAGTAATAATGTCAAAAGTCTCATTGCAATTGAGTCTACATTCCTGTGCAGAATAGTCTACATTCCTGTGCAGGATAGTCTACATTCCTGCAGTAGACTGTGCAAGTAGGTTTTGGTAGGTTGCCAAGACAGGGTCTCTTTGGTGATTCCAGGCCAACTGAGTGAGTACTAAACTAGGGACAAAGCAACTGCTGTGACGTCACTTATGACTAGTGACAAACGGAACGTTATGCCTTGAGAATGTCGTGAATGGAAATCTGGGTGGCTAGTTAATAATCGGGGTTGCTTTAAGTTTATGTTCCAATTGACTTCTTTTTTTAAAGGTACCATAGTGTGTCTTTTCAGAAAACCGACAGGAGAAATTACACATAATCATTTCATAACCATGCGAGCGAGCCAGATAATCGAGGGGCCTGCACCAGGAGAGTAGATAACTCAATCTGTGGGGACCATTATAACCCTATGGTCCCTTATGACGACTGTCGTTAACGACCAACATATTAAAATTGTTCTTACATCGTTTATCTCTATTAAGCTCATATGGTTTTTATTTTAAACACATTTGATTTTGTCGTCTTTTAAAATATGTCCTGAGGCACAGGGAATATTGTATAGTCAAATTAAATTTGGAACTTCAGCCATCTTAGCCTGGCGCCAAGGATTGTCTCCCTTAGAGTTCTGATTGAAGATTACAAGCAAACTATATATCAGTAGATATCTCCAAAGGAAGTACACAAAATTACAAAATGAAAGAATATAAACACTGAAGGACGAAAGCACTGATAAAATGTGCAATGACCCTGTATGATTACGACTTAGGATATGTACTTGATTTACAAAAACGTATGTGAAACAGAGCTTTCAAACTTAAAACGGCTTCCTGTAGTTCAACTGACAAAAGACGCATGTATGTCTAAACCAAACAAAAACAAATACTGCAATCGCTTTGTTTCTCTGCTTTCAGGGAATAAAAGAAGAACAGAGCAAACTCACCTTGTTTGCCGTTTAAAGCGAAATGGGCGTGTATAAATGTCAGTGTAAGTACGGGGTGTCTTAAGGGACCCAGATCGGCCTGCTCTTTGCTGTGGGTATTGCTCTCGAGGTAAAAGGGGTGCAGGGGACTCTTGTACTCGGCGTCCTCCTAGGTGCGAATAGTCAGATCCACTGCCCAAGCCCAGATTTGTTGATCTCATGTCCACCATCTCAAGAATCTGGGAACCGTCGACTTCAGAACCTGTGTGAATTTTCTTCAGCCAATCAGTAACAACGTCGGACCTGGATACTATTTGTTATTAATCACTGGAGATCTCTGACCTAGGTAATATTTGTTACTAATCAGTGACCACCTCTCACCTAGGTAATATCTATTACTAATCAGTGACCACCTCTGTCATAGGTAATATTTGTTACTAAACAGTGACCACCTCTGACCTAGTTAATATCTATTACTAATCAGTGACCACCTCTGACCTAGGTAATATTTATTACTAATCAGTGACCACCTCTTAAATAGGTAATATTTGTTACTAAACAGTGACCACCTCTGACCTAGGTAATATATGCTATTAATCAGTGGACACCTCTGAATTCCAAATTAATTATTGCTTATCAATGGTCACCTATGAATTGAGCAATGTTTCAATAACTATTCAGTGACCACTTCTGACGTATGCAATATTTGGTTTGCTAATTTAGACGCCTGATTTGCGCAATATATTTTATATATTGTCAGTGGCTACTTTTGTCAATCTAAATGACTGTTTAGTACATGAATCTTTTCTTAGTAGACAACAATTAAAGCAGGATAGATAGATAGATAGATAGATAGATAGATAGATAGATAGATAGATAGATAGATAGACAAATTTAATACAAACTTTGCATCTCAGTAGTGACTTTTGATGCACAATATTATATATATATATATATTCCTTGATAACATTTGTTTCATTGATTATTCTTTTTGAATTCAGAAGCCATCCGATCTCTTTATCAGAGAACAAAATTAAACTAACATAGTTGTCTATAAATAGGATCACCCCAGTCTTGTTATTAGTGCTCAAAATTACATTTACCATAGTTGTCATAAAGAGGACCAATGTTGAAATAGGCGTCAGAGAATCCTGCTCTTTGTGAAGATGCAGTTAATGGTGCCAGCAATAGCAGGACCAGAGAAAATGTATTCCTTCTTATTTTTGCCGTTTCTGAAAAGAAAGTGAATGCTGTTGAAACTGGCAACAGTGCAAGGTTCCATGCAAGCAAAAACGCTTTTGTCATATGCATTGTTCAAAATGTCATTAACAATAACAACAACGATGATGATGATGATGTTCACGACGATAATAATAATAAGATGTCGATGATGATCATGATGATGATGAATATTTAAAATACTGCTACAACTAATGATGAAGTGAAGAGAAGGAGGATGACCTAATATTGTGCTTTGTAATAATGATAATCAATAATAATGTAAATAATAATAATGATAATGACGATCGTGAAGTTTGAACATAGTATTGTTTTTTTTTTCTTTTAATCTAACTCTCATTACTTTACAATAATTATACATACAATACACAGCCAATATTTAACTATAAAGAAACTAAAAAAAAGATTATCCATTTATAAAATTGACGATGTGTAAGAAATTAAGTGCAGTTAAGAAAAAACATTTGCAAAGAAACAGTTAAAGTAAAAGACAGAAGAGACATTGTTGTGTTATGGTGGTAAAAAAATGTCTTGAGGGCCCCTTTGCTGATAAAAAATATGTCTTGAAGGCTCTTATAATGATGAAAATATGTAATAAGGGCTCTTATGAAGATAAAAGATGTGTCTTGAAAGCTCTTATGAAGATAAAAGATGGTCTTGGGGGCTCTTATGGAGATGAAAAGACTTATCTTAAAGACTCTTTTGTCGATAAAAATGAGTATTAAAGGCGTTTATGACGATGAAAACGTGTCTCGAGGGCTCTTTTGACTATAAAAGATGTGTCTTTTCGGACTCTTAATGCAATTTTTAAAATGTGTCTTCGGGCTCTTATGACGATAAAAGATGTGTCTTGAGGGCTCTTATGAAGATAAAAGTGTCTTTTCGGACTCTAATGCAATTTTTAAAATGTGTCTTCGGGCTCTTATGACAGTAAAAACATTTGCCTAGAGAGCTTTCTTGATAATGACCATGGTTTCTTTGTATCACAACCCAGGGCAACAAATTCGATATACCAACAGTCTGACTCATACTTTGCTTTTGAAATGTTGAACGCAAGCTTCAAACAGCAGTGTACACGTGAGTGGTCAGACGTGCAGTCATGGCGGGAACAAGGCTGCGAAGCGTAACAAAAAGAGGTTGTATTCTGCTGTGAACATTTAGCCAGTCGAGAATTCAGGGAAATGAACGATTTTCCTTCTGTAAGAATAACCATAACTGCAGTGGAATAAATATTCTAAGATGTCTTATGAGGACACAACGGTGGGCCAGAAAGAAGAGAGAACGAGCGAGTATGCTGTGAACTCGTTTCCGTTCTAGATAAGCTGTTGTTTCCGTTCTAGATACACACTCGTTTCTGATCTAGATATACACTCGTTTCCGTTCTAGACATGCTGTTCAACAAATTTTTGAAGTATTGTCGTTGCAGAGAGAAAGGGATGGATGGAGGGAGGAGAAGAGAGAAACAGTCACACAGAGTTGTAAAAGATGGCATCCATATCTCTAAATGATTGACTAGACTGAAAGGGAGTGTAACTGACACTAACGATCCTAGAATAAGCACGTTAGGAGTGACACATGTGAATTAAATTGTATCATCTTTCTTTACTTGCTGGTACCTATCATCCAACTATCAGAAACACACTTCTCTACACTTTGGGTAGTGGAAGTAATGTATTTTGGTAGCTAGATTAGTGCAGATGAGTATTGAAAGAGTCGTGCTATGACACTGGACAGTGGCTGTGTATGCAGAGTAATACATTGGTAGTAATCTCATTATTTGAAGTAGGCTAATTATTTGAAGTAGTCTCATTATTTGAAATAGGCTAATTATTTGAAGATGGCTAATCATATGCTTGTTATCTTGTCATCAAAGGAAAGAATGAGAATATTTATGAAAGTGTCAGATGCATTTCAAGGATCTAAGCATGCATCTACCCCCTCCCTCACCACCCCTAACCCTTAATATGTAAACCAAGGGAGTTAATTTAAGAGACTGAAGGGTGAATCTGGCAACCAGTCCGAAGTCAGCATAGGTGAATGTTGGAAATTAGTAATCTTTAAATCCTCATGCTGAGACAGGGTCTCTAAATAAATACTGGAATGCAACAAATCATATCCAGTAGCTAAGGAGTCCATTTCACACATTCAAACACGCATATAATGTTGATCGACTTTCAAAAGTAGAGAGATTATTGAATATGGCGAGCACACAAATGGTTCGCAAATACATGTACCATGCTTTTGTCCTTTTTTTCAAGTGAAGTTATAAACGGCAGGTGATGTTTACCGTCCTGGATAGTCACGTGGTCGCGCAATTCATGCTATTTTTTTTTAATGAAGTCTGCATTGTTTCAGAGGTCAAGTTCAATAAGCCACCTAGTCTAATTCATTGAAGAAATACTGATGAGTACTTTTCAAGGTTAATTATTCTTAAGGAAAATGTTTATAAATAGAACATACGAATTACGCAGAGCTGTTGTTTTTCCTCCCAAACTGAGAGGTACGAGAATAAGAAAAATTCTTTACTGATAAAATAAAATAAAACGAATTTTAAATCTGCCGAGCCCTGAATTTGGAATAAATTTCAGCGAGTGCCCATGTTTTATTGATGCATTACTATTCGACCAGGAAATGGCAGTTAGGGAAATGTCCACTATGTAAATCACGGATCATCTGCTCTAAAGGTCGAATCTTTCATGAACGCGCTTACAATTCATCCCGTTCCACTTTTTATGTTCCTTTACCCGACTTTTTATTTTTTTCTTTAACAAGCTTCCTCATTTTAATTTCTTCTTGTAGCTTCTTTTGGTGACGTCAGAAACGTTTATTTCATGACTTGCATATGTCATTTTGTGTCTTTAGCTTATAGATTATTTTGAAGGTAATTCGTAGATTTAAATTTTATTTCCTTAGCTATTACTCTTCCATTCTGACCTACCATGTGTTTATTTTGATATATCTTTTTATTTGAAGAAATTACTACTGTTTCTGTTTCTCATGTAGCTAATGACTTCTGTATAGTTTCTTTATAGATTCTAATCTATTTCTTACATAGCTAATCGTACTGTATTCTTTCTTTAGAGATCCTAATCTATTTCTTATGTAACTAATCCTACTGTATTCTTTCTTTAGAGATTCTAATCTATTTCTTACATAGCTAATCCTACTGTATTCTTTCTTTAGAGATTCTAATCTATTTCTTTTGTAACTAATCACTACTGTATTCTTTCTTTATCTATTTCTTACGTAGCTAATCACACTGTATTCTTTCTTTATAGATTCTAATCTATTTCTCATATAGCTAATGACTACAGTCTTTATAGATTCTTTCTTTATATATTTTAATCTATTTTTCATATTGCTAATGACTACATTATTCTTTCTTTATAGATTCTGATTCACTATTTCCCATATCGTTCACGATTACTGTAAGTAGGTTCGAATCTACGATAAGGATCAATCTAACTTAGGATACATTTCACATAATTAAATCTATTTTTCCCAGCTCCAATACCACTTAAAACCTCTTTCACAGGTTCTATTTTTTTTTCTAAAGTACGAATCATTTTTCCTGTAAGCCTCTACATATATTCTAATCTATGTTTTTTTTAAAATACCTCAAACGTAATCATTTCTGCTTTGGATGTCTGTTACATACTCTAATGCATTTTTAAAAGTATGAAACATTTCATGTTGTAATCCATGTTGTTTATTCTAATCTATCGTTGAAGCACGAATCATTTCTTGTTCTAACCTCTGTTGTGTATTCTAATCTATCCTTAAATTATTCCTACTTCTAATCTCTGCTACATAGTCTTAGCAATTTTTCATAGCACAAATTATTCACACATCAAGAATCGTTTGCATATTCTATTCTAGTCCCCTAGATAGTGTGTGCGTTCTTATGATTGTTAATCAGTAAGAGCAGACTATATATATATATCTTTTGTTAGATTTTAGACAATCTTAATTAACAGAGAGTATTATTTGTTTCTGATGCTTTAATTACTGATTAATGTTATTACAAAATATAGTACACAAATGTATTGGGCTGTAAATCGGCCCTGGGTTAAACAGTATGAATGTAGTCCACAAGTTATTCCTTTTTTATGGACTTTCAAATTTATACCATCCATTTACATGTACTTCCTGTGGATTCACAGTTTAACAGTTACTTAGAGATATACTAATTTGGAATGTAATAACAGTTTTCACGTGTACTTTATCACTCAAACGTGTCCACGAATAAAACAAATGTATCTTAACACGCAAGTATGTATTTATTTATACTTGCAAGTAATTATGTTCAGAAGGTTTTTTCATATCTGTCATAATTAAACTTATTATTTAAGATTTTTAACCTTCGGCTTATACAGTGACTAGTTTGTAATAGACCGTTATTTTATTTGTGCATTAGCCACAATGCAGCCTATGAAGCCGTCAGAGTTATCTTGACCTCTATTTAGGAAAGACACTGGAGAAATAAAGTAAGGTAGGGCGAGTGAGTCATAAACACGAGCTTTGTCGTCTTTCTCTCCACTACTCTCCCCACGTTTGTCTAAATGTGCATTTTATGTGTTTTTGTTGACTTGATGAAAATAATTTGGCATTTCCTCTAGTAACTAGGGATTCGAGCCCACAACAGATACGGAGAACATCCGCAATAAATGCATACATTTCGCATTGAGTAGATATTTGTCAATCAGTTTAATGACGCCCGGGTGGGACTGAATGTTCTTTCTCACGAAAACTTTGAATAATCTTACTTACAGATTAATTCTGACAGTTTTGTTTAAGAGAATCCCTCTATCTTACCTGTTTCCCCCCTCTCTCCCCCCTCTCCCCCCTCTCTCTCTTTCTCCTCTTTCCCTATCTCCGCTCGCGCGCGCGCGTGTGTGTGTATGCACATTTATGCTTTTCAAAAAGACGCATATTAAAATGAATCAATGAAGTCCACTGGCACAAAATTAACTTAAAACATTAGAATCGTAAGCATTCAAAAGTATTTTTGGTCCATATACAGTGTCATTTTGGTCCATATACAGTGTCTTTGCATGGAGAGTTAATAAATAAATCCAACTTGGTAAGTTAGTGAGAAGAAAATCGAAGTGATTCTTCAAACAAAATTGCACTAAAGTGTAATAAAGAGTAAAAATTCATTATCAGATCAAAAGATTACTAAATGGATTACTGATGGTTTACTGGCAACTCTTTGCCTGGATTGACACAACCTCACTGTGAAAATTATTTTTGTAAGGGGGTTAATGGTCGCCTTAACTAATCATTTAATTGTGAACATACTGCCCATCTATAAACCTGAATGACAAATACCTTACAGGAAATAGTTTTTTTTCTAGAGTGGTGTAATGATCCAAACAAAATTCTAAAACTTCTGGTAGAGTAGTACAAGAAACAATTTAAAAATTCAGTGTTGAATGATTCAAAGCCACAAGCTAAATATTCTGGTAGATTGATAAAAAAAAACTTTAAAATCTGGATGGTGATATAAGAACCTTTTTAAGTTTCTGGTAGATGACAGGAAAAGCAAAGACAATCTAAAATTCTTCTAGCAACTCTTGGATTTGAATGAATATACTTAGGTTACAATATTAAATAATTTCTCAGTTAGATGGTGGCGTGAGCTAAGTATGAATATCTATTGTTTACCTCTAGCGATTGTTGAATATAAATAAAACATAACGCAAAGTCAAAATTAAAAAATTTCTAACTAAAATGGTTGGATAATCCAGGAAACAATCTTAAAATTCTGCTAAGTCTCCTGAAGGTAAAGTACTTACGTTCCATTTCCACTGCCCAGTCGAAGTCTTTTGCCTGGTGATGTACCTTGCAGTTTATCACGGGACAGGCGTCACCTAACGGCTCTGTCGCTTACCACGCTGTCTGTTTAAAGACGCCCCCCTCCCCCAAATCTGGACCGCACCCCTTCCTACTCTGGACTTTGTGCAGTCTAGTTCACCCACTTTGCCTTGAGACTGGGGGCTGTTAAAAATAAAAATGGCGGCTTCGGCTTCGGAATTAAACTGTCACGGTCTCAGCAGGTGGTTTTCCATAATCACAATTGCAAAGGGAGATTTTAGTTTAATTGGTTTCACCTGTTGCGCTATAGCTGTAAGTGTGTTTCGCACTCGGATTGGTTTATTTCAGTCGTGATGGAAGACACTTTCATTCTAGCTCCGTCACTCACACTATAATAACGACCGATTGTTTCGATGACGTATCAATAACGGCTTAAAAGTCGTCAGACAACATTGCTATTTATCTGCTTAATTGTCGACAATATTCCACATTAACTGCAGTCAAAATGTTGTTTCTTTAAGTGCTAGCAACACTTAAAGGGAGCAAACTGAAAGTCAACATGTTAAAACGTACCATAGGAACACTTAAAGGGAGCAAGCTGAAAGTCAACATGTTAAAACGTACCATAATTACGGGATGTAGTGGTGATAATGGTAATGAGACCTCAGTCCACAAAATATATTAATTATGTTATTTTACTCTTGTTATATTTTTGTCCCTAACACTTTGTTCAAAGTCTCTCGTTACGTGACAGAATATTAATAATATAATATAATATAAAACATTTAAAAATCCTAGATTTACACAAAGAATGTAGACCTTAGATTTACAAAACCTTTGTAGACCCTATTCTTACAAACTCGTTGTAGGCCCTATATTTACAAAACAATTGTATTCCCTATTCTTATAAAATAATTTAGACCGTAGATTTACAAAATTGTTATAGACCCTAGATTTATACAATTGTAGTAGACCCTAGATTTTTAAAATGTTTCAGAGCGTATGTTTACATCCAGTTTAGGCCCTAAATTACCGTGTACTGTGTTGTGATTCATTGTGATGTGTTCTTATTTGGTGTGTTTTTTCTAGACACATTTCTATTTGGAGTATACAGAGCCTTTCATCTTTTTACATTCGATCATCTAGTTGGATTACAATGTTAATAAAACATGCAAATAATCTCCACACCACATCGACTTCGATTCCTCTAATCACTGCGTGACTTGTACACTTCATTAGACGAAAGAAATTTAATTTTTGTCTAGTTGATTGTTACTTTTACCACACGTCATCGTGTCGTTAGTTGGATCTTCAATAAAATAAATAAATAAATAAACCTAGTATTATTATACATAGATGACACAACAGTACAAATCGCAAGAGGTGTGTTCTAGTTTTGAGCTTTGCACGTTATAGTAGTATTCACCCTCTCCACCCCCCGCCCCAGTGCTTTATCTGCAGCGTTAGGTGAGTTGGGGTTTGGGTTTGGGTTGGATGGGGAAATGATACGACAATATTAGACTCTGCCGTGCTGCAGGTGACATTTGCTTTTTGCCTTCCCGGAGACTTTATCAACAGCCATTGCTGTTAATGAGTCTTTTTCGGGTAAAGCTTTGTTGAGTTGACCTTATTTTGACCTTAAAATAAAGGTCTGGACTGCAAAGTATCACGTGAATTATTATCACTGGACGCTCTGTTTGAGATCAAATGCCAGACACAGATTTAGTTTTATGTTTGTGTCCAGTTCGACAAAAGAAAAAAAAAACTGTTTGTGTAAACGTATTCCTAGGACTACCGTAATGGTGAAATTTGAAGACAAAAAACGGCTGTGAATTTGTATGTATTTTACACAATGAACAAAGAGTAATAGTGCATAGTTATTGTTCAGTGTGTAACAAACCCCGCTCTTATCTCACTAAATTTCACATTACACCTGTTCTCTTTTTCTTTTTACAGTTTAACTGACTTTTGTTCGGAGTGTTAAGTGAGTTTAGATTTTTGTATTCACTTCGCACTTTTACCTTCTGTCCATTCATGCTGCACTGGTGTCTGTTGTTAACACTTGATAGTCGTGGGGTTATTGCGGCTGAATTTTCTTTATTCATGCTGGACTGGTTTCTGTCTTCACGCCGATCAGTCGCGCTATTACTCTTGTTAACTGTTATTTTTTGCATCATATTCGCGCTGTTACTCTTGCTAACTGTTATTTGTTGTATCATATTCGCACTGTTACTCTTGTTAACTGTTATTTGTTATATCATATTCGCACTGTTACTCTTGCTAACTGTTATTTGTTGTATCATATTCGCGCTGTTACTCTTATTACCTGTAATTTATTGTATCATATTCTATTTAAGCTGTAAGTGCAGTAAGAGTGATTAACTGGCACATTTCCTTTGACCATGTAAAATATAAATTCAGTATTTTGGCTATATGTACTTGGCTTTTACTTTCCATGCTGCTGTAAAGAATACAGTGATTCATGATTAAAATTTCCTTTTAAAAACGATATTGCAAATAGCAAAACATAAATTAATTACAGACAATAAGGCATGCCAAACAAAAATGCAAGAGAAAATGAGAGGTCGGAAGAAAAGAGAAAGAGAGATAGACACAATCAACCCAGAGACAGACAAGCGGACAGAGACTGGCAGATACAGACAACACAGTGATAGACAAGTCAGACACGTGCAACGCAGACACAGACAACACAGAGAAAGGCAGACAGTCAGAGATAGACAGACAGGTAGACAGACACTGATACAGATGCAGGCAGACAAACAAAAAAAAGATAGACAGAGAGGCAGACAAATAACAAAGAAATAGACAGAGACAACACAAGCAATGTAGACTTAGACAGGGGCAGACATACAACACACAGACAGTCTCAGACAGTCAGAGGAGGAGTCAGCAACAAGAGAGAGAAGGGAAAATAAAGATGATTGACGAGGGGGAGAGAGAGAGAGAGAGAGAGAGAGAGAGAGAGAGAGAGAGAGAGAGAGAGAGAGAGAGAGAGAGAGAGAGAGGTCAAGCTATGCAAGTAGAGATACGAGAAAGTTCAAGCATGCAACTTTTCGACTTCAGTTTGTGGCATTTTCATCACACAAAATGCTGGCTAAGACATGCATCAGTGAGCCTTTTGTTTCAGGATGGCAAAAGTAGGACATATACGCAGTATGAATCGTGTGTGTGTGTGTGTGTGTGTGTGTGTGTGTGTGTGTGTGTGTGTGTGTGTGTGTGTGTGTGTGTGTGTTATAGTGTAAATTGACAAATTAATTGCTACTTAGATTTACACTAAAGTACAAACTTAGAAAAGAAACCAAGCACCTACATTCGAAAGTCGTTTCCAACGCGTCATCATGAAAAGTAAAATTAAGCACAACAGTTATAATGCGTGTGTTTATTCAATGCAGGTATCTGTACATTTTTTATTTAATCGATTAATGGATGCTAGATTAACATTACACCTGTACTGTCAGATGAATTATACACAAGCACTGCTAGATTAACATTACACATGTACTGATAAATTAATTATACACCTTTATGGATAGATTAACCACACACTTGTACGGTAAGATTAACCATACACCTGTGCTTCTAGATTAACTATGCACAAGTATTGCTAGAACAACAGTAAAACTTTAATAATACACCTGTACGGCTGGATTAACTATACGCCTGTAGGGTTAGATTAACCATACACCTTTGCTTCTAGATTCATCATGCACATACACTCTTAGATTAAACACAACATAGAACAGACGATTTAGAATAATGTCATGCATACTTGTTGTTACACAATATAGAACAGTCGATTTTTCCAAACCAGTATTTATTTTGATATGCATTTCATCCACCCACTATGCAGCGTGTGAACACAAATAGTTGCTTGAGTTTTAAATTTGAAAGAAGAATCATGTTTCGGAGATACGCAGTCTGAATCAAGCCTCATAAGATGAACGCTTTCAAATGCAAATCAGCTAAGAGGAGAGTTTACAAGGAATTGTTATATTTTATAACTCCCTTTTAGCGTCTATACTAGACATTGTTATATTTTATAACTCCCTTTTAGCGTCTATACTAGACATTGTTATATTTTATAACTCCCTTTTAGCGTCTATACTAGACATTGTTATATTTTATAACTCCCTTTTAGCGTCTATACTAGACATTGTTATATTTTATAACTCCCTTTTAGCGTCTATACTAGACATTAAAATTGAAACATAGAATAGGTAGATCCAATATTCTTTGCCTTTTCTTTAAGTGCATGAAATTGGCCATAATAATAGTGACTTTGTTTAAATTGTGTCTTCTATTACTGTATTAATTCGAGATTATGAACAATTTTTCTTCCTGTGATTTCCCCAAAATGACGTTCGAGTAAAAACCTGGGTCGCCTACCAACATGCTTCTTTAAATCCATTACGCGTTCTAATATCTGCCATTTGAACCATTTGAGCCAATTATGTGTTCTAATATCTTACTTATGAGCCCATTTAACCCGTCATGTGTTTTAATATCTTACATATGAGCCCCTTTAATCCCTTATGTCTTCTAATATTTTACATATGAACCCCTGTATCCTATTATGCGTTCTAAAATCTTAGACAATAATCCCTTTAACCCAATATATGTTATATCTTATGATATTAAGAGCCCCTTTAAAGCAACATAAAGTAGTGAGGACTAGTCCTACCCGGCCGGCTACAGCGGCCAAGGAACGCAATCAATACAATTGATTGATTACAGTGCTGGTACTTTTGGTCTCAATCGATCGTAATGGCGACTAACACGTATTGTCACCGACTTCTGCACTCGTCTCTTGCTTAGAAATGAAAGTATAATGGCAGAAACTAGGTTCTATATTTATCAATGTGTGTATATACACACACACACACACACACACACACACACACACACACACACACACACACACACACACACACACACACACACACCACATAAACACACACACACACACACACACACACACACACACACACACACACACACACCTTTCAGCATCAAGTAAACCAGTCAGTTTAGATGAAAGATCGTACATTTATTCATATAGATGGGCGAAACTAAGTTTCTTAGTTCAGGTGAAAGAATTGAAGAAAAAGAATGTATACTAGTCAGTTCTATCTGGGGAGATATTCTTCAGTCTCTTGCAGCAATAAAATTGTGGGAGAATGAACTATCTGCCTTTCACTGCAATACCTAGCGAGAATTAAGAACTGATAATGTATAAGTTATACATAATAAATATATGGAACACTTTCGTATTAAATGAGATTAATTTTCATCTGCTTTTGATACTTTCACAAATAACAAAATCAAACTTTGTTTAAAAAAAATTCTTGACCTCATAAGTCCTTCAACAAATTTAATTCTTCTTCTGCCTTCTCTCTTTGCCTAGTTATATTTGGTGTGAGCTATCTTTTCGACTATCTGCTTGTCACCTATGCAACCAGTAACTTTCATTTTGTCATTTACTGCAAATCTATCTATTAAAATATATGGATGGATTCATAGATAATTATCTTCTATCTATCTATCTATACTCTCTCTCTCTCTCTCTCTTTCTCTCTCTCTCTCTCTCTCTCTCTCTCTCTCTCTCTCTCTCTCTATATATATATATATATATATATATATACCAAATACCACATACCTAATCGTCCTTCCCTCCGTCTGTCCGTCCATTCATCTGTTTGTCTATCTATCTATCTTTTCGGAGAGAGTGAGGAGAGAGCGAGCGAGCGAGAGAGAGATAAAAGACTGATTAAAAGGAAAACTTTGAACAGTTGGTTGAGAAAATATATTATATATGTTCGTAAACTCCGTTCGTAATCTAAGTAAAGTAAATGTACCTAATTTAGTATCGTCAAATCGTTTGATGATTTGCTCTCCTTCAATACGAATTACAGAAACAATTATGATTTTATCTTTTGATCATTCGCTCTCCTTCAATACGAATTACAGAAACAATTATGATTTTATCTTTTGATCATTATCACGCCTTCAATACTATATGGCTAGGGCAGTACAGGCCTGGTAATAATTTTGAAACAGAGTGAATACCAAGAAAAAAAATCTAATATGTATATCAAATGCACGAAACTTTAGTTTATGACCATTTTCGTCCTGTTTGAGTAAAAGCTAATGCTAGACTTCAATACTCCCTAGACATTTCCTAGTGTTGGTGTCAGTCTAGAGAGTGAACTGCTGCTATAGATTGTCTGCGAAATCGATATTTTAATCCGGAAAATCAGTCTTAAATTGCACACGGTGTTCACAGCTATAGAATCTTGTCCTAGATTATATGGGTGATAGACTTTCAAACAAATTTCACCTACAACCCTACACCGTGCCATATTCTAGATTATATGGGTGATAGACTTTCAAACAAATTTCACCTACAACCCTACACCGTGCCATATTCTAGATTATATGGGTGATAGACTTTCAAACAAATTTCACCTACAACCCTACACCGTACCATATTCTAGATTATATGGGTGATAGACATTCAAACAAATGTGACCTACCCAACACCACTCCATTTACGTACCGTTTTTGCATCATGAAATTTGCTAGGCATATTTTTAAAGGTAGTACTTTTATTTAATCTTTTAATCTTTGTAGAACTCAGCTTTAGATTAGATAACTATCATTTGTATTAATTACCGAAACCTGTATAATTGTAACACTTTTGGGGAGTTCTCATGTCAGATTAATGAATGCAGCAGCGTGTTGTGGTCAGTTATGCTACTCGTGTTCTTAGAATCAATTTTTTACTAACTCCGCGCGTCCTGCAACTGACATGGCTGATTTCACATCGCACGAATATGCACATTCACCTGGATATGAACGGCTGTCTCGGCTTAAATATGTTGTCATCAGTCTAGTGATCGATATGTTCAGGTAAGGCAAGCAAACGCATTTCCTGTGAATTTTAGCTCTACTACATCGTCCAACGTCCTGCCGACCATCCACGACCTTGAGTTGTCTGTGCAGAACCCCCTTAATGCCCTTGCATACCAAGATGAAGTGACTCAAATGACTTTCTTCCAATCATCTAATCCTGTACAACACACCGTGATCTTAACATTCGTCATTATTTACTGAGAGTGCAGGAATGTTTGTGTCGACGAATTTGTCCTTGAAGAATATTTACTTAGAGCGGCGTAGTACGAAGAATTCATGGTTCTCGTTCTTAGTACAGGATCTAACATAATTTCATTTGCGATTCACAACATTTCCTTAACACCTGCGTTGGGTATGAATGCTAATATGTGAAACGGACTGGAAAGGGCTGAAGAATAAAAGACAACAAAACACATTAGCAAAAATAAACAACAACAAAACAACAGCAAATTAAAACAACAACGTCAGCACACATTAAGTCTGGTGACGTGGCACTGACAGAAAGCACATTAGATATTGGAGGTTTTTTTGGATCATTCGGCAACTTTGTATCAATTTCTAGTTCTTTGATCGCTCGGCTTCTACTTGTTGTTCTACCTGCAATATCTGGTTTCAAGCAGCCAACTTTCATGCTGAAGTCCCAAAGCAAAAACATTCTTTTTTAAATCTCACTTATCATCCAGAAAGCGTTTCTTGATCTCATTCGAACATCAGAAATAGTTGAACTTCTAGAACGCCCTCGTCGACCTTTAATTACACCCATAGTCGATAGCAATCCATAAAAATAACTCGTTTCGTTTTCAATCTCAACGTCGGCACCCGTTGAAATAGATTGCCTGCGCTTGTTTGAACAATAATGTAAAGACATCACAGACGAAAACATCTAATAGTGAGACCTGTCTTTCAGGGTTTGTTAATAACGACATTGGTCACTTTCAGGGGCTCTGGACTTAACATCAGGTGATTGCGATTGAAACTTGTAAATAAATAAATAAACCCTATTCAAAAGCAACACATCACAGGTTTGACAACACTGACAGTCTGATTCTGATTCCCTTATGAATCAAATTAAACGGTGTTACCAGGTGCAACCACAGGAAAAAAGGTTGCTAACCTACATGGTAGCAGTTTGACCTTCATCAAGGCGTGACCTTTAATCAGACTTGCAATATCGTGTGCACACACTCGAATTGATAATATGTGAAGGTGTTTATGATAGTGGGAAGTGTATAAATACTTTCGCCAATGAAGCCTTTGTTCTGGAAATCAGTGATGGCAATTACTTTCTGAAGAATATCGTTCTAGAAAGAACACTTTCTTCCACTACGGCCGCATCTCGATGGATGATTAAAGAATTATTGCTAAAAATTTCTCGAAAATAAAAACAATTATAGGAAAAGACAAACCAGCTTACAAGTCTTATTGTAGACCATGACATTAAAACATATTGAGTATTAATTATTAATTTCTGTTTATCCAGAATAACTAGTTTGGAATCACTGAATCTTTCTGATTTTGGTGAAGAAAGAAAAGGGAGAGAACTGAATTAGAATTCCAAAAGTGTCCTCATCATGCAAAATAATATGAACATGGCGTTTGTTTTGCTTCTCTTGAGTATCAGTGTGTGCCAGGTCGCGTGCCTACCATTTCAAGACACGTACGAATTCCATTCATCCTGCTGTTTTGTGGACATCTTTTGCTCGAGAGCATGCTATAGGTTCAATGTGAAGCCTGTTGATTTTTGGACGAAGAGAACCAGCGAACAGCGTTCACCTTATCGGACACTAGAGGAAATGAAAAGGCCGAGTAATTCTCTCTCGACACGCCCAACTTTCAATGACTTGTTCAGGTTCTTTGGACTTGAAGAGAAGTTTACTAGTAAATAATGGTACGTTTCTTTCTTTCTTTCTTTCTTTCTTTCTTTCTTTCTTTCTTTCTTTCTTTCTTTCTTTCTTTCTTTCTTTCTTTCTTTCTTTCTTTCTTTCTTTCTTTCTTTCTTTCTTTCTTTCTTTCTTTCTTTTTTTTTTCTTTCTTTCTTTCTTTCTTTCTTTCTTTCTTTGTTAGTATTTAGCAATCTGTCTAACTGTTTATATAACCTTTACTTCTTTCTTACTTTTCTATATATATCCATCCATTCGTCCATCCACCCATACAGCAGTTTGTCTAAGGGGTGTTTGTCTATCCGTCTGTAAATCAGTTTATCAATGTAAGTCTTTGTTTCTTTCTTCCTTTCCGTCAATCCGTCAGTCCGTTTATATAAATATATATGTATCCTCCCTACCTCCCATCATCTATCTTCAAATTAGTTTCAACAGCAGCGTCAGGTTATGTACGTCTTGATCTTTCTGTCGAAAGTCCTGTGTGCAATTAATCTCGCGTGATTTACAGGCTAATCGAACGAGACGAACCTTTTTCACTCTAATACATTTAATGTTTGAAGTATTAATCTCCAGCGTGGAAAATATATGTTGGTCTAAAAATTCATAAAAAAAAGAAATCAGCCATGAATTAAACTGCATTTTTCTGCTTGATTAACCTTAATATCCGATCATTTGCATAAGTGCATCCGGCGAATGGTCAAAGAGAGACTAGTTATAGCGTTCTAGATTGTATGCGGTCCAATCAGCATGTAATAGCTTAAGGTAGACAACTCCAGATCGGTAGGGAGCGACGGTAAACAAGCAGCCTTAGAGCTACGTAAAAAAATTGTTCTGTTGCTGTGAGCTGAAGCCATTGTTGGTCACTGTAAACAGCATATGAATAGATTTGAAGATTTTTTCTTTACATGCGTGTGCAATAGGTTACTATATTAATTTTATTTTTGATTTGTTGCTCATCAAACGAACGGCTATTTTATTGCTGCTTTGCACTGCGCAATTTTTATACAGTACGTAACCTGCTTAATTAATGACCTAACAGTGTATGGTTTTCACTATTTAAATTATTTCTGCAGTCACATGATGTGTACTGTCACAATATTGTGTACCAACTGTCATACATGTATTAACGCATACGAAGTCTTTATGTAATAGGGTAACTTTGCGTGACTGTACGTTTCTATGTATTAGGGTGACGATGCCGTGACTGTATTCTATGTATTATGACGTTGTCGTGAGTGTACGTATCAATATATTGTGAGGTTGCTGTGACTGTATGTGTCTTACGCATTACAACGTTGCCATGACTACACTTATCTATGTATTATATGTCGCCATGACTGTACACATTAATGTATTATTATGTTGAAATGACTGTACGTATTTATTTATTAAACATTAAGTGATTTTGCACGTATCTGTGTATTATGACGTTTACATGGCTGTATGTATCTATGCATTATGACTTTGAAGTGACTGTACGTATCTATGTATTATATGTTGATGTGATTGTAGATAACTATTTATTATGACGTTGAATTGATTGTATGTATCTCTGTATTACACACTGAAGTGATTGCATGTATCTATGTATTTTACGTTGACGTGACTGCAGGTAGCTATGTATTAAACGTTGACGTGACTGTACTAAACAATGTGTTCTGACGTTGACGTGACTGTATGTATCTATGTATTTTGACGTTTACGTGACTGCATATATCTATGTATTATACGTTGACGTGACTGCCCATAACTATGTATTTTGACGTTGATGTGACTGTATGTATCTATGTATTTTGGCGTTTACGTGACTGCATTTATCTATGTATTATACGTTGACGTAATTTTATGTATGTATGTATTATGACGGCGAAGTGACTGTACGTATTATGCATTGAAAAAACTGCGTGTATCTGTGTATAATACGCTGACGTGACTGCATGTATCTATTATAATGTTGAAGTAACTGTACATATCTATGCATCATACGTTTAAGTGACCTCATGTAACTACGTATTATATGTTGCCATGATTGTACCTGTGACGCCAACCACACTTAATTAATAGATATTATTTTTAATAAATTAATCATCCAAAACTAATTACAAGTGATGAGAATCTTAATTTATTTTATTAATGATCCTCTGACAACACACTCTCTCACTTGGCGGATATACGCGGGCGCTGTAAACGTTTTCTCTCTTCGACAACATTAAAGATAAACATTTACACTCTCACAATCTTTCTGTAGATGGAAATCTTCTTACTACAGGAGAAAACAAATCCATCTTTAACCTATATTTAGCGAGCCCCCATCCATCCACTTTCTTTTCCAACATAAGGTTATCAATATGCGTAAGATGGTCAATAAATTTATTAAATCAACAATCAAACATACATATGACAAATACAGTTAAATAGATTACTTAACATCAGTTATTTCCATGAAATCATGTTTGAACCATTTCTATAATTCATAGTCTTATGGCTATAATACAATTCAATATTTCAAATCAAATCACAGGATAGTTCTTATCAGAGAATAGAAATGGAGTTATTAGAGATAAGCCATACTAGTTTTTACATAACCAGGATTAACTGCTGCCTCAATGGACTATCTCTTGCTTTTGCAACACTGTCGCAAATTATAGTTCATTTCAATTTCCACCTATTTCTCTCCTCACGGTTTACAGCAGACTCATTGCTTCTTCTTTTGAAGTCAACCTGGGCTTTTCGTAATACCAGTTCATTCAATCTGAACAGCAATTGTAGTAATTTCTAGTATTTCCCCGTACCAGAAATTTTATTGATGTAAACAGCATACTTTGCTACCATACATTAATGGAGATTAGTATATTCCTTTACACTTATACACTGTAGCAGATGATTCCTACATCTCACCTAGTCATAGTGGTTTACAATCAGTGAACTAGTAGATTCAAGTGAGAAAATAGAAAACCGAAAAGGCTCCTTCCCTGAAAAATATAATCATGGATCAATGCTAAGTTCCAGTTTATAGTTTTATAACTACATTCTTTCTTACATTCCAATCTCAACTTACAATTTCCTGCACATTATTTATTAGCCTGTACAGGCACACATCATATGAAGACAATGTCAAATGTACAGAATACTACTTGTGGGTAGTTTAGTTCAAACATTTGTACAAATAATAGTCTATTCACATAATACATCTTATTAAAGAACAAGTATATCATATGAATAGCAAAAAAAAATGCATGACATATTTCTAAGTCCATTCTCTCTCAACCAGTCAGTTAACTCACCATCAAGCTAATGGCCAACTTTCAAGACTGGACTTCTTTGCCATTTCAAATTCAAGTGATCAGAAAATAAATTTCTCTACAACAGATACACTTTTAGATCTCAGCCCATTGGCTAGTCTCATTCTCATAAATCATAATCATTGGATAATTAATGAAACTACTCACCCAGTTGGGAAGGTTTGCATTAAATCAGCAATCTCTAGTATATTCCCAACTCAGGTTGTTTACTTCCGACTCTGACACTTTCAAAAATACCAAGTGTCCAAGGTCGGGTCACTCTGACAATTTAACAATTTATATAACAATTAAATTTTAAAATAGGGAGAGGCAAATTTACTCCGCCACAGTACTATCAATGAATTATGACGTTGCCGTGGCTCTACATATCTGTCTTATGATGTTGCGTGAATCTACATATCTATGTATTATGATGTTGCGTGACTCTACATATCTCTCTTATGATGTTGCGTGACTCTACATATCTATGTATTATGATGTTGTGTGACTCTAAATTTCTATGTATTATGATGTTGTGTGACTCTACATATCTATGAATTATGATGTTGTGTGACTATACATATCTATGTATTATGATGTTGTGTGACTCTACATATCTATGTATTATGACGTTGATGTGACTGTACGAATCAATGTATTATGACGTTTCCATGACTGTATGTATCTATGTATATTGACGTTGCCGTGGCTGTACGTATCTAAGTATTAGGGTTATGTTGCCGTCACTGTAAGTATCTAAGTATTAGGGTTATGTTGCCGTGACTGTACTTATCTAAGTATTAGGGTTATGTTGCCGTCACTGTAAGTATCTAAGTATTAGGGTTATGTTGCCGTGACTGTACGTATCTAAGTATTAGGGTTATGTTGCCGTGACTGTACTTATCTAAGTATTAGGGTTATGTTGCCGTGACTGTACGTATCTAAGTATTAGGGTTATGTTGCCGTGACTGTACGTATCTACATATAATGACGTTGCGTGACTCTATGCCCTTATTTTCCACTTTATAATGGACTGAATGAATTTTGATTTTAACAGTACATTACTGTTTCATGATTTCTATACAATCATTTCTCTTCCAAACGAATATTTAATCATTGAATGATTTTGTTCACTTTATACGTATTAACGAATAATGCCAATTACATGTATAATGCTGATGCATGTAAAGTATACGACAGGTTTTAAGAAAAAAGTTTTATTTCTTTATATCTAAGTTTAACAATATATTATCATTGCCTAGTCAGTTTATTTACATTTTCCCAGTCGTGCATGTAACTAAAACGGTATACTATATTAGATATATGACTTTACATTCTAATGATGCACTTTGTTATTTATGCATATCTTTCATAGACGTTGTATTTCAAGATGATAGTATGTATTTCTGTCTGTCTTTCATTCAATCTCAGAAAACATAGTAACAAATAGAAAGTATATAACTTATTTACTTTTCGCCTCAATAATGTTCACTGCTATATAATTTGTCTTTCTTTCAAATCGTTATGCTTAATATGTTCTTCTCTTTCTTTGCTTCAAAAGATGGAAAACATCCAGTAAAAAGGACAATGGCTACCGATAAGGATCGAGTTTCAGAAGTGTACGTGCCAAATGGAATTATTAAAATAAAAGAAGAAATATCCACTCCTAAAATATATATGCCTAAAATGTATTTGTGTGTATGGTGTGGGTGTGCGTGTGTGCCGTTTGTGTGTGTATGTGTGTGCTATGGAGTGCGTGGTTAAATGGACTTCTCATCTAATTGGTTGTTTTTCATTGGATGTTTATTCATTGGTTGTTTTTCATTGGTTATTTTTCAATTGTGAAAACACTAGAAGGACATTGCCAACAAATAAACATTGAAAACGTATACTATCAATATCAACAACAAAAGGAGAGAGATACGGAGATGGAAGGGAGACAGAGAGGATGTAATGCAAGTAGATACATTACAAGACAACATTATGTCCGCAATAGGTAATTGACATAATATTCGTGTCGTCCGTATTTTTGTCAAGAGCTTTGTTTAGAGCTTTTTAATATAGTTTCAGAAACTTTATTCTGGTAAGGGCTTTGAGTTGTCACGCGTGAATGATTTATGTGAGTCGTGTGATACCAGAAGCGGTTCCTTTCAAGTTAAAGTTCAAGAAGCGAAATCTCAAACAGAGACAAATGCTTGGAATATTCATTTATCTACCTTTGTTCTGTAAATATAACTTTATTGAGATTATACTTATTTTTCTATTAATATCCCTCTCAATCCATCCATTATTCCATTCAACTATCTTTCTTTCTATCTATCTATCTATCTATCTATCTATCTATCTATCTATCTATCTATCTATCTATCTATCTGTTTGCGTGTATATTTATAAGGATAATTTTAGCCTTTGGGTTTTGCAGTGAATAAACTGAATCAATAGCATTTCTGCTCGCTGTGATGGAACCCTTATATATGGAATTCTTGTCGTAGGCTGTTAAGTTTATTCGTTTGTTGTTATGTCTGACATCAGCCTCAGTATTGAAAAAGAAATATTTTCTTTGAAGTTAACCTGTACAAGGAATTAGTGGTTTCTTTTCAAGGTAAAAATATCTAAGATCAGCATGCTTGAAATACAACAAAAGTCAGTGGCAATCGATAATATAAATTTAAAATGGGAGTGCGAAGAGTGTCCAGAATCCTTTCTTTTATTCTTCATTTTCTTTTTACACCACCACCCCCTCACACACACGCACGCACACACACACACACAAACACACACACACACACACACACACACACACACACGCACACACGCGCACACACACACACACACACACACACACACACCATTGTTCCCCTCCTTCGTCCTCGAAGGTAGAACGGCATATTTATATTTATTTATATTTATTTATATTTATTTCGTAAGCTGTATATTGTGTACGAACAATATTAAAGTCAATGCATGAGATCTACGGACAGCTGTAAAAACATAATCTGTGATGTGTAAATGTCTCTAACATGAATGAAACATGTAAAAACATAATATAAACTCCCTGGAAACTACAGACTCACTCTACTACTCAAAGCAGCGCTCCTCGGAAGTGCCCACATCCTCCGTAAAACCTTGGATCTCCCAGAATCTTGGTAAGATTCCGAGACCTTGGATCACAACCAACAGTCAAACAGAAGTCGTGGAAAGAGGCTTAATAATAATAATATTTTTTTAATAATAATAATGATAATAATAATAATAATAATAAGAAGAAGAAGAAGAAGAAGAAGAAGAAGAAGTAGAAAGAAAGAAAGAATGAAAAAAGAAAGAAAGAAAGAAGAAAAGAAAGAAAGAAAGAAAGAAAGAAGAAAGAAAGAAAGAAAGAAAGAAAGAAAGAAAGAAAGAAAGAAAGAAAGAAAGAAAGAAAGAAAGAAAGAAGCAAGAGAAAATAATGCTATGCGTCCTTCTTACCCAAAATTAAA
This sequence comes from Sinotaia quadrata, assembly GCA_028829895.1. Classification (NCBI taxonomy): domain Eukaryota; kingdom Metazoa; phylum Mollusca; class Gastropoda; order Architaenioglossa; family Viviparidae; genus Sinotaia; species Sinotaia quadrata. Next base: position 17,372,681 of record CM054180.1, read on the forward strand.
ATAAATAAAATCCATAAATAAAATAATACAATAAACTCAATACCAGGTGTAACGTAGCCCATACTTCACACACACACACACACACACATCCCACAGCACTCTTACTCGACCCTCTTCTCTGGCGTGAAATCGGCCTACGCTGGAAGCGCCCCCATTTAAATTGACTAATCAACCTTTCGCAACCCCCCAAAAATCAACAAAACCACACACACATATAATACACACGCACGCACGCACGCAGGCACACACATATGCACGCGCATATTATACCTCTGAATATTTAATACACACGCACATATACACTAATTTGTTTGTGATTGTAGTAAAGTTAGTGTATAATATATATGCATGAACTTGTTTGCATTGCTGTTTGATTTTTGTCCAGTATGTTACGAAATCCCGCACTGGACATTATATAATAATTTTAACTTAGCTTACAGACGCGCATGGCCATAGGCTAAGTCATTTAAATATCTGTTTGCGTCATTTTAAAACACTCAAATAACATTTCTAAGTCGTTCATTTGTAGGACCGAAAAATGACATGATAAATGGCCGTTTGAGTTAACGCTCCGAGTGGCATGTACAGCTAACGGAAATCATTTACAATATTGATCATAGGATAATCGAAACTTGTTTTAATTTTTCGGCTTTTGCAGTTTCTTTTTTTTTTTCATTTCTTTTTTCCATTCACACCGTGGGCTTTGGAATCGATTGGTGTAGGTTCACCTTCTACATAGATCTAACGTTCTCCAATAGAATTTAGAAATCGTTGTGAGCTCCTGAATTTGATTCTTCTTCTGCGAGATTTATCGATTTTGAAAACCTCAGCAAGGGGGCAAGCGTTTCCTTTCTGTCATCGGCTGCTGTCGTTGGCAGGGATGTGGCTGCTGTGATAACAAATCGTTTGCAAGTACTTTCGGTCCGAGTTAGGCTTCAGAATTGCTTCTCTTTCTGCCCCCACCCTTCCCCGCCCCACTCCCACTTTGCAGCCATACCAACGATCAACATTTAAATTCTGATAAAAGACTGTTGCCTTTTCAAGTAGAAGCATTCACAACGTGGCTGGCGTGTTGTCGTTGGTTGCAAAGACACGCATGCATCAGTCCCCAGTAGTATGTAACTGGACCTGCACTTTTGCAGTATAAGAGTGCGAATCAAGTGACGTAAACAAACGTGAAGAGGTAATGGTCAGAGGAGAGGGTCAAGAAAGCCAGAAGTCTTCATTACAACTTTCAGGTCATGGCTCTTTGCAGCTTCATTCGACTTGTCTATGGACTTCATTAACTTCTTTGGAAGTCCTGACGTCACCCAATGCTTGCAAATGTTGACTCCGAAGTTCTAACAGTATTTCTTGCTAAGTAAAGAAAACATCAGGCAGACGATGTACGATGTACGCAGTTGAAAGAGTCATTAAATTCATAATCTAACGGTCGCTTAAATGAATCTTTATTAACTGAAGGAAGACAATTCTTTATTAGTTTGCAACCGATGCATATACACCATAATAATGTCTGAAATAGATGCAATGTTTTTTCGTGGATAGTCTTTTTGGTTCTGGAATACACGTACATCCAGAATTAAATGACCTTATTCAATCCACCTATCGGCTTGAAAGCCCCTTATTATTATAATATTATATAAAATGCAAACATTTTTATCGAGTTATGAAATGTCTTACCCCATATTTTACTATCACATTTACTAAACATTGTGCTGACATTGTTCCTGTAAATAAAATTAATTTTAATGAAAGTAAAATCCACCACGAGTTTTAATTTTTACCAGCAAGCGTTTCATTTCCAGTTCCATAATAATATATTGGAAGAAGCAATTAGTGGTGGACTATGGTCTGAAATCTTTATTTTGTTTTATTTCTTGGATATTGTATGAGAAGTTTTGTCCAAAACGGTTGTCGGCAGTGAACGATTTGTTTGAAGAATCGCTGATTATGCAGGATGTGCCGATTTGGAGCAGGTGAAATCTTACTTTGGCTCTTCGCATGCAGTGGAACCTTGACCTCCGTCACTGCCATTCAAGGTAGTATAGAACAAATACTTTTCTATAGAGGAAAGATTTTTGTCAGTCTTTTTGTTTAATGTTTGCTCATCGGTCTCTTGACTTGTTTGCTCTTATGTGTGTTCGGGTTTATATGCTTCTTTGACTTGTTTGTTCACATGTTTTTTAGTTTGTTTTGTTGATGACTTTAAAACCATTTTGTTCACATGTTTTTTGAACTTGTTTGGTTGACGACTTTAAAACTTGTTTGTTCACATGTTTTTTATTTTTTTACCTTGTTTTGGTTGACGACTTTAAAACTTGTTTGTTCAAATGTTTTTTTTATTTTTTTTACCTTGTTTTGGTTGACGACTTTAAAACTTGTTTGTTCAAATGTTTTTTTATTTTTTTACCTTGTTTTGGTTGACGACTTTAAAACTTGTTTGTTCATACTTTTATTTGATTGTTTACGAGTTTGTTTCACCGGTTTGTTTACTTGCTTGTTGACATTATGTTCATGTTTGCTTGTCTGTTTGTTCACCTGTTTGTTACCTGTTTGTTTACGCGTTTTCTGACATGTGTTTTCACGTAGATATTTTTAACCCGTGTATAATGGTGATGTCCTGCGGTCTGTGCCGTTTTATGTGCGTTTTATTTGTCAGTGGTGAATTCGCACTTTTGGAATAAATAAATAAATTTATTTATTTATTTTGATATGAGACTCGCCATACACATTTGCTAGTCATGAGTGAAATAGTTCTGAAATGGTATAGGCTAGTGATTGGTTCAAGTGTGTGTGTGTGTGAGTGTGTGTGTGTGTGTGTGTGTGTGTGTGTGTGTGTGTGTGTGTGTGCGCGTGCGTGCGTGCGCGCGCGCGTGCGTGCGTGCGTACACAAAACTATGATTTTCAACTGAAAGATAGTAAAATATTTTATTTCTGACCTTGCCTGTTCCCTCGACGTTTAGGTCTTACACTCGAGTGGACGATATCTGTGATTTAAACCTTTAACCTGAAGTGTTTAGATATTCAGTTATGTGTTATGAAAAGTTGGGGGGTTATTTCTGCTAGACTGGCTTAGACAAAAAATTCTGGTGTATCAGAGTCCGGGCTTTTCGACTTACTGAAATTTTATTACCGATTGAAATACATTTACGACTTTCATTTTCTGATAAATAATTTAGTCGATTCATACCAATTTGATGAATGTGTGTCATTCCGCTTCCATCTGAGTGATAGCTCTTGAAATTATATATGTGTTATATATATATATTATGATATATGTTCACACGTTTCATAGACACTCGTCTTTTGAATTAAAATTGACGCACATTGTTCAATTATTTAGTTTCCGTCCTGCAATTTTAAAATGGCATCTACATTTGCAACTGTTTTAAAATGACATTTGCTTTTGCAGTCTAATGTAAGTTCTTAACAGAGAGTCTTTCAAAGCTTCAGAGAATGTTTCAAAGTTTATGAGAATGTTGTGCAAACCTTATGACAATATGGTTCACATATTTACGAGAATGTTGTGGAATCCTAATGACAATATGGTTCACATATTTACGAGAATGTTGTGCAAACCTTATGATAATATGGTTCACATATTTACGAGAATGTTGTGCAAACCTTATGACAATATGGTTCACATATTTACGAGAATGTTGTGCAAACCTTATGACAATATGGTTCACATATTTACGAGAATGTTGTGCAAACCTTATGACAATATGGTTCACATATTTACGAGAATGTTGTGCAAACCTTATGATAATACGGTTCAAATATTTATGAGAATACGCTTCAAACCAAAGCTGAGCCAACAGTCCTTTCCAGTACAGGTTAACTCTGTAATTTACAATGGACGATTACAGAGTCAAATACAGTGAATGTATAGATTTCAGGTCCTTGTGAAAAAGTTATAGTACCACGCTCAAGATTTAAATTTTTTAATGAAAAGAGTCCTTTTGTTAGATGACGAGTTTGCACTGGTTAAAAAATGATAGAATAATGTAGGAGGAAAACGTATGTTTATTTCCATCACTAAAACCAAAAGAATTATACAAAAAAATCCTTACTATATTTTTGGACATAGCTCTTGATTTAGCCATCCGTTATAAATAGATTTATCTCATTATCTCTCTCTACGTATCTGTCTCTCCATCCACCGACTCACACAAACACACGCACGCACGCACTTATGCACGTACCAAAAACACATATACGCCAATCGATTTTCAATATATCTTCATTAACAAAATTTTTGTCCATACAAATCAAAAACAATCGTACGTACAAGTGTGTGCAGTTCTTACTTGCGTTCTGTAATAAGTGCTACATGAAGTCGTCTTTTTTTTTTTTTTTGGTCCACATTCACGTCAGAGTTCAGATGGCTGACAGTCTTGGCGTTGAGCAGCAACAATGGGAGCAACGCCTTCTACACTTTACTTACGTCATCCGAGTCCCTAAATGATGTAACAGGCAAGGAACTGGAAAGCGTACGGACAATTGTCGCTGCAGGCAATTTTAAAAGTGCTCTATTGGATCAGTGGTCAACACTTATGCCACAAAAGGTAATGCTAAAATACTCAAAGTAAATATTGCTGAGTAGAATTTATCCTAAATAGGATACAAAAGTCATTAACTATTTAGCCAATAGAATTCTTTTCAAATAACGTTTATAAGCTAATAATATTGGCCGATTTGGACTACTTGTAAAGGGAGACAAGCAAATAGGATTACTTTCAAATAACATTTTAGAACTGACAACTTTAGCGATTTGGATTACTTGTAAAGAGAGACAAGCATATAGGATTACTTGAAGAGAGGAAAAGAACAAAGAGACCTCACACAATCCTTATCACTTGTGACATCAATATTTTTCACCTAGGATTGTTTGTGAGTAGAAAACTGTTGGTATATAAAATATTGATATTATTGATGAATAGAACTGCTTGTTGACATGTACAGTAATGGATAATATTGATGACTAGAATTGCTTGCAAAGTGAATACTGTTGGTATAATCAGTATTGATATTACTGATGATTAAAATTGCTTGTAAATAGAACACTAATGCCACGCTGTAATGAAAGCAATTTGACAATGTCGACAAGGTAAATAATACATACGAAAACCACAAATCAAATGATCATAGTGTCAGTGCAAGTGACAATGTGATGTCCTCGAAAGACATTATAGAACACCAAGTCATAGTAGTGTTTAATATTGCTTCCATAGCAAGCATAAAGCCCAGTCAAAAGTAAAAAAAAGCATGAATTTGTTTTATAATATAAAACAGTGTCATGAAAATAACGCTTGCGAATGCTATTGTGAAAACGAAACAGGCACATACATTAAAATGAGAGCAGTATTATTACAAAATAAAATACAGAAAATTGTATAATGTAGGCACTATTCTCTAAGTCTATTCCATTTCATGATGTTTTTGATTTCATGAAATCATTATTGATTATTGATTTCAATGTTTAGTAGAGAGTGTATTTATGAAGGAGTATGTACCAGTCTTTTGAGGGCGAGAAATATCTATTAAAAATAACTCAACGATCATTTCAGCAAAATATAATATATTTTTCAGTCAATTTATTTGTGCTTAAATTTTAAAATTATTTATCGGATGGTGGATGCCAAAAGGAAACATTCGCCTTTGGTACCCCAAAATCTGCCCGGGTGTCCAATAATGTCGGTATGTCATTGCTTATTGGCTCTGTGTACAACATTCAAAATTCTAAACGGGAGAATCTAAATTAGAGAAATAATTTTGATACAAATACAGGCAATGATTTAAATATATTCCTTTAAAAATGTCTGTATATGCTATTCTAGATAAGGAAAATTATTAGAAATTGTGTTTTTGAAAAATCATAAAATGATATCTAATCTAGTTATCATCTAGTGACTTTGTCAGACAAACTGACACTTTATTTAGTTCATAAGTATGGCCCTTAGAGTCACATCTGTATAAACTGTGTGTTATTCTTATAAGTAATTGATATTACTCGAATAATATAATCTTCAGAAAACCTGACTTTTAAGTCAAATGGACTAACCTATGTGGAAAACCTGGACAAAGAGTTGGAGAATTAAATTCCATTAATACATTTTACTTTAATGTTATATTTCCTCGGTTAACTGGTGTTTAATTTCATACAGCAACACCTTGGCACAGTTGTAAATCATCATTATTAGCTTTTACCAGAAAAATGAAGTTTTTCTAAGTGAGCCTTTGCGCTTATGATATTAACTCGCATTTCTCAAAAGTAATTTAACATTGGTACGTACTGAAGATAAAAACAAGAGAAAGCAGGCCAAGAGAAACATTTCTTCACAGTTCTGTTACTGATAGGTGCGGCTAGTGCTGTTTAACGGAATTGGTCTGGTGATGTGGTATGCTGAATTTCATCCAATGGTTTCCAGCAAAGACCCTAAACTCTGGCTCACTGCTGCTTCCTTGAACACGACATCCGACTCCCAACTGTCGCGAGCGTCGTCCGGGCTTATCATTACGTAAGTGTTGTTTAAACTTAATTTGGGAAGACATGGGAGTCAGTTGCGGGTGATTACGATGTTTGCGTGAAGTGTATGTCGGGAGGTACTTTTTAATAATGCATTATACAATATATTTACGGAATTAAGGATATAAACACATCTGCAAAGTGCAGATTGTCGTGATGAGTTTGGACTAATGTACTATACCAAATATTTACGAGCTAAGGATATACATCTACAAGTGCGAATGCAGATTATGGACTACTGTTTATAAATATAAATATCTGCAACTGTTACGCCAAGTCAATTTGACTCATGGCCTCCACTCAGTAATAGACTGAAAATTAATAGAATAATAGATATATAGATGAACAGAGAATAAGATGTAATAATTAAACTTTCTCTACAACAAACGACAACAAACGACAACAAACGACAACAAACGACAATAAACGACAACAAACAAAAAGAACGTACGCTACACTAATAGATACGCTCAACTGAAACAATTGACACAAATTTAATTTCAAAAACATTTAACAATATTTAAAAGAATAAAGCAAATTACATTCTATTCTTATTTCCTCACTAAAGATATTGTCTCCCTTGAGTTTAGTCAATTACAACATTGTGCACTGTCGCCACTTTCAATGGAAGACTTAAATTCAGCCGTTTTGAACATTGTGGCGATGGCAGAGCTCAACAGGACACTGTCACGTGACAGTTCAGTATAGACACCCAAATCCCACAATATAGGCTAAAGACGAAAGAAACACAACCCTGAAACATAAGTAATTGCAGATCTTAAACATCCTGCAAATTACTACATGAACAAATATTAAACTTGGCATGTGCCTCTGCAACAAATAAAAGGTATGCTTTTAAAAAAAATAACATACAATTTTCTAGTAAATCTTAGCAATTAATAAATTACATAGATGTTTTTACCTTTTCTAGCTAAGGGTCTTTTTTTTATTCCTTTTACAACTCGTTTGTAACATGATGGACTCAGTACAGCGTTTAACGCCTTACCAAGAGTTCGTAACAGGAGGAACTCAGTACAGTGTTTAACGCCTTAACAAGAATTTTGCATTCTAGTTTTCTCAGACTAAAAACGCGCCCATCTCTACCTAGACGAATTTACGAATACACATAGATGTATACACATAGACTTGCTCACATCTTCTATACCCACATTCTGTCAAAACACGTCACCTATCCATAAACAAGTTCACAATTGCGTCAACCTAAAAATTGAATAACACATGAAGAGGTCTTGGGTCAAATGTAAACCTAAGCCATTCCCTGGACTGCTTTACTTTACTGCGCATATTCCAGAGAGCTGGCATCCTCACAAAACAATAATAATAATTCTACCTGTGGATATTAATCAACGTGAACTCACTCAATCAAAACAGATTATATTCCTCTCCACTTCTGTATGCTCTGGACTTTTACCCATAAATCACTTTATGATAACATTTCCAAATCATACAAATTGCACATAACTTCACATTTGAAAATTATAAATCACAAATTAAAATTTTATTCAAACTATGTAAACGGATTTTCCATCATACGAGAAAAAATGGAAGGTATGGAATGTGGTTATAAATGAAGACATCATTAACTGTTACGTCAATAATAGAGAAACGCACACTGTCATTAACCCCCAGTCAGTAATAGGCCGAGAAATAGATACAGAAATAATTTTGTAGACAAACAGAGCATGACGATAGAATAAAATTATCGCTACAATTTATGACAAACCCACAAGAAGTTATGCTAAATGAACGGATATACAAGAATGAAACAATTAACAAAATTAATTAAAAATATGTATTAATAAAAAATATGAAATGAAATACATTCTTAATCCTGCTTATCATCTTAGACAATCCATGTTACCAGTATTTTATAGTCACTGATAAGTTTAGCATGCACACTGGCATCACTCTCCATGACAGATTTAACTTGGCAATTCTTGGTGGCTATGCGGCAAACCTGCCAGACTCTCACCACAACACTTCAAATGAATAGTCTCAGCTTATGCACCCAAGGCTCATAAAAAAGATTTTTTTAGAAAAAAAAAACCTTTTCTACCCAACGGTATAGTCTTTGGTTCCTTTAATGACTTTTAATTACAACCCGTGCACGACAGGAGGGGCACAATGCACATAACACCTCACCCAAATAATTTGTTATGCAAAAGAGTGAAGTCTTGGGACTTTGCAACCTAGTTTCCTAAGTCATCCTTCTCTATCTTGACTAAATTATTATTATTATTATTATTATTATTATTATTATTATTATTATTATTATTATTACTACTACTACTACAGGTACAACCCTTCCATTGTCCAGATGATGGCATTGAGCAATTCCAACGAACGGCTTAGACTGACATGGGGGAAACCGACAATGTTTTTGTTTCCGACCAATGCCAAAACGCCGCCTCCCCTTACACGTAAGGATCTGATTCACTTTGCCCCCCCTCCCCCCTCCCCCCACCAATACACACATCAAACACTATTTTCTCATGACATAGATATTGTCATTGAATAGACTCAATCAATAGATTGGTTTGATAAACAACTCACTACGTCAATGCTGAATGGAAGATCACAGAGTGGTAAAATCTGTACTCTCGATTAAAGAGTCGAAGTTACAAGTCGTTTCATTTGGCGAAATGAGTAAGAAATATTACCCCCCCCCCTACATGAATGTAGATTAATTCTCTATGGACATTTGTACGTGCGAATGTCACAATGAACAATGAGTTTGTGTCGCTGAAATGTGACAAATGCCACTAGGAGTGAATGATTGCTTCATTCCTTTATAGAAGATTTACAGTGGTAATATCCTACTTTAAAACATTTTCATCTCCTTTCTAAATGGTCACTAGCGTCTCGTAAAAAATAAATGTCTCGTAAAACTGTCTTGTAATCATTAGAGAGAAAAAGTTTGTGTGTGTGTAAATGAAATCATTTATTGTTTCACTCCTAACTTCAAAAATTGCACAGTGCAATCTCATGAACAGCCAAACCTTATACCTTCATTCCCTGGTATTCTATAATTTATTGTTTGACAATGTGGTAGTCAAATAACCTGTACGGTTGAGTGGGCGTTAAATAACAAAGTCAAATCAACGTAGAAGTGCTATGTGATGAGGTTATAAAGTTGAAAAGGAAGAAAGAAAAGAAATGAATGAAATTAGCCTGCAAAAAAAACAGGGGAAAACCCCTCTCAATAATGACATTTGGAACAGATAGATTCCAATGAGGTTCATTACGCGCGAATGTGTGTGTTGGGGTGGGTGGGTGTGCGTGAGAATTTATGCATAACATCGTCATATATAATTAATCTATTACTAACTGGCACATGGATGATATGAACTACTTATAAGAACATTGGCGGTCTTGGCTCATTTGCATTAATTTATAATAATTTATTTGAATTATTCATGTCTTACTGTTTGATTTTCTGTGTCCTATTGATTAAAAGACAATTGTCCCTGTATTTTGTTTATTTGATTTAAACTTGAGGTAAGACAGTAGTAGTAGTAGTAGTAGTAGTAGTACTAGTAGTAGTAGTAGTAGTAGTAGTAGTAGTAGTAGTAGTACTAGTAGTAGTAGTAGTAGTAGTAGTAGTAGTAGTAGTAGTAGTAGTAGTAGCATCTTCTCTTTCAAAACTTGTCTAAATAATATATTTTAAAGTTTTAAAAAAAAATTTTTAAGACACTCACTATAATACATACGTTCGCTGAAAGCATTGTACTAATATAAATTAAATACGTGAATATATTTTCATTTGCTACCGTTTTGTGCTTTAGTCGCTTTGCTTCATAAACCGTACATAGTTATCTTTTTCTGTCATTTTCTGTTTTTTTAGCTCCTCCCAGTGTCACCTTGGAGTAATATATATTTTCTGTATAATTTCTTCTTCTGTTATTTAGCTCCTCCCAGTGTCACCTTGGAGTAATATATATTTTCTGTGTAATTTCTTCTGTCAATAAGCTCCACCGAATGTCTTGCCTTGGAGTAATATGTAGTTTTTCTTTTATTCCTTCTTCTGTCGCTTAGCTCCATCAAATGTAACCAACACGGACATAATGAAAGCCGGTATCAATCCTTACTACTCGTATGAATATAAAGGCGGAAATGTATTTTGGGTGAGTAGAGTCGTCATATGCAATTTAAATTGTTAAGGTAAATTTCTGCCTACTCCAGCTTCATCGACAATCATCCTAAGGTAAATATACACTTTGATGGTTCTTCATTCATCACTTCCAGTATTTAATTATTTATATGTTTGTTGAGATATTTCACTAAATTTCACTTTCATGCGGGTCACTTTCAACTTAATGCATATTTCTTTTAATAGTCGCTAGTCTTTACACTCAGTACTATTACCAAATGACCACGCTTGTAATGCACTCAAGGGAACACATATCTAATTTGTTTCCGTGAATATGAATTTAAATTTTGTAGGGCTGGAAACTTTGTAGAAAAGATAATTGGAAATAACACTTCCGAAAATTTGAGTAGGAACTTTAGACTTTTATGTAATGCACGCCCATTCGAAGTAAAATGGGTGTCGCTACTGATGCATATAAGAAGTATGAATAGAAAAATGTAGTTTTAGTGTTTGATAATCACTGAAGATCGTTTAGCATACGGCAGATGTTAGGGTGACCAAGGACAGTAGGAAGTTAAACAGTGCTCAGTGGAAAGTCAGTCATGCGCATCATAGATAGAAAGCAAAAGATCAGACTGAAGAAGATGATGCATTCATGGGCTCGTGTGAAAAACAGAGGTGAAAGCCAGTTATCACTTTTTAGGTTCAGTGGAAGGGGGTTAAAACCGTCATATGACAAAATGTATAATTGTAAATGGTCTGCACAAATGTAGTCCCGCAGAACTAGTCTGAATAAGTTGTCTAAGGAAAGGAGAGTCTGTCATGCTACAAAATAGTGGTGGGCTTACATAGTAAATGAGTTTGACTGATAAAATAAAGTTAGAAATAAAAACACTTTGATTTCTTCATTTTGTGTTGAGTTTACATAGTCAATGAGTTTGACTGATAAAATAAAGTTAGAAATAAAAACACTTTAATTTCTTCATTTTGTGTTGAGTTTACATAGTCAATGAGTTTGACTGATAAAACAAAGAAATAAAAACACTTTAATTTCTTCATTTTGTGTTGAGTCAAAACCCTTGAAACTACGCATATCGACTGAAGGCTATAGAACTTTAGTTTGTTAAAAAATTGCAATTAGCTACTACTGTGATTATGATGAGAATCAATTTATATGGATAGTAATTGAGTTGAGAGTAGTGTAATTCATTTATTATTTAATATTTCATCCACATGTTGTACAAATTTATCTATTTAGAGAATCTGTTTGATTTTTCCTTCAGAAACATAGTTGTAATTGCTCTGTAAGAAATTAAATCAAAGGCCGTGAATATATAATTACACAGTGACTGTATTCATGACAGAAGATACTGCATCAATATGGGAAGTTATTAAATGTGTGCACACATTTGCACGAGTTGTTATTAATTGTTTCTCAGTGAAGTTTATCAATTAATATAATGTTTTATACAGTAATGAATGGATAAATCCTTTGCTGAAGTATATCAATTACCTATAATGTTTTATACAGTAATGAATGGATAAATCCTTTGCTGAAGTATATCAATTAACTATAATGTTTTATACAGTGGAGAATGGATAAATCCTGTGTTGAAATGTTAGTTGTCTCTCAATGAAGTATACCAATTAACACTTAATGTTTTATACCGTAAGGAATGGATAAAGTATTAATTGTCTATAAGTGAAGTATACCAATTAATTAGAATAGGGAATGGATAAATCCTGTGTTGAAGTATTGATTGTTTCTCATGAAGTATATCAATTAACTAGAATGTTTTATACAGTAGGGACTGGTTAAAATCCTGTGTTGAAGTATTAATTGTCTCTCAATGAAGCATACCAATTAACTATAATGTTTTATACAGTAGGGAATGGATAACTCCTGTGTTGAAGTATATCATTTAACTAGAATGTTTTATACAGTAGGGAAAGGATAAAATCCTGTGTTGAAGTATTAATTGGGCTGCGTCCCATATCCCTTTCAAAAATAATTATCTTATTTTATTTCTTAAATTAATTTCTTTGTTAATTTTTATCATCTCATATTTGTGGAAATTCATCTTGTAATGTTTGTATTATTGTTTTTTCTGTTAAATGTCAGTTGATAAATCGTGGGAATTCACTAGTCAATCATGACGTTTATAGTCCAATTCGTATGTTTGTGCGTCCGCCACATTCACCAAAGCATCGTAAAAGGGGGTCGGACTTTTAGAACAAAGGTTGAAGTGTGTACCGTAAGCATGACAACGATGCTTGAAGATTGTTTCTTTCTAAGACAATAGACTGTGACATTTTACTTTGTTTTTTTTTCTTCTCTCTCTCTGACCTTCTCCCCTCCACATCCCCTCCTCTCTTTTTCCATTTTAATCCCATCGCTTCTTTCTTTTTCTCTGTCCGTCTTCCTCCCTTTCTATGCGAACAAACGTTATCTTTTCTTCTTTTTTAATCACTCTATCAGGAGTCAGCGCTGGGGATAGGAGAAATGGCAGGGAAGGATCTATCTATCTATCTATCTATCTATCTATCTATCTATCTATCTATCTATCTATCTATCTATCGATCGATCGATCGATCTAGTTGTGTATCAGGAATCCTAATCATAGGACTGACTGTGATGATTGTGTTTTAGACTATTCATAAGAGCTGTGGTTTGTGTGACTGGATGTTTTAGACTATTCATAAGAGCTGTGGTTTGTGTGACTGGATGTTTTAGACTATTCATAAGAGCTTTGGTTTGTGTGACTGGATGTTTTAGACTATTCATAAGAGCTGTGGTTTGTGTGACTGGATGTTTTAGACTATTCATAAGAGCTGTGGTTTGTGTGACTGGATGTTTTAGACTATTTATAAGAGCTTTGGTTTGTGTGACTGGATGTTTTAGACTATTCATAAGAGCTTTGGTTTGTGTGACTGGATGTTTTAGACTATTCATAAGAGCTGTGGTTTGTGTGACTGGATGTTTTAGACTATTTATAAGAGCGGTGGTTTGTGTGACTGGATGTTTTAGACTATTCATAAGAGCGGTGGTTTGTGTGACTGGATGTTTCAATGCATTCGCTTCCTGTAGTCATTTCAGAAAGTAACACAAAGTACCTCGAGTGTTTTCTTTTATTCTTTATTTTCGAATCTAGCGTAATGTCTTTATTTCTGAATTATATTTCTTTTGAAATTAAATATACAATACCATCTCCCTCATGTACTTTGTGTTTTTGCAAACTTGTCTGTTTTCGTTATCAGATATAGGAAACTCTCCCTTCATCGTTCTTTTTGGTTTCCTGTTGACGACTTCATATTATTTTTAGTCATCATTGAATGTTTCCAAAGTCGTTTCTTCTTTAATAATATTTTTAGTTGTACATCCGACGACATGTTGTTTAAAGTAACTTTTCTGAATTTTGCAGATGTTTACCTCAGGCGTTCGGTATATCATTGCTCTTTCCATTAACAAGACCACAGCTGGACCGATCACAAGTTTTAACTTGCTGTTTAGTGTGGAAGCAGACTGTCAAAAGCGATATCTCAACAGCAGCATCTTTTTTGCTTACACGGAGACTGGCACGGACATCGCTAAGGTGAACATATTGAACATTTTTTATATAGCCGTCCACTGACAGTTCATTTACCTGGCCATTATGTATTGTCAACCGAGAGAATAATGACCCGGCCATTATGTACTCGTCAACCAAGAGAATAATAACCCGGTCATTATGTACTTGTCAACCGAGAGAATATTGACCCGGTCACTATGTTCTTGTCAACCAAGAGAATATTGACCCGGACATTATGAATTTTTCAACCGAGAGAATAATGACCCGGTCATTATGTAATAGTCAACCGAGAGAATATTTTCCTGACCATTACGTATTCGACCACGGACAGATAATTACTTTGGTCACTATATTTTTGTCAACAGACATATCATTTACCTTGTCTTGTGCAACGGCACTGACAGATCTAGTTATTATGTTTTCGTCTACAAACTTAACATTTTACGTTGGTCATTATGCATTTGTCTGAAGACAAAACATTAAATTTGTTAGTGTGTTTTACTTGTTAACTTAGCTTCTACCCAGCCATTTATATATTCGTCCATTAACAGAACATGAACAGTTTCCATTAGGTATTCTTCCCCGAGAGTGAATATTAACTTTATCATGTAATTATCCATTGACAGAACATTAATATGTATTTGTTTGATAGAACATTAATTTTGTCTTGTTGTATTTGTTTGATAGAACATTAATTTTGTCTTGTTGTATTTGTTTGATAGAACATTAATTTTGTCTTGTTGTATATGTTTGATAGAACATTAATTTTGTCGTGTTGTGTTCGTTTGATAGAACATTAATTTTGTCGTGTTGTGTTCGTTTGATAGAACAATAATTTTGTCGTGTTGTGTTTGTTTGATAGAACAATAATTTTGTCGTGTTGTGTTTGTTTGATAGAACAATAATTTTGTCGTGTTGTGTTTGTTTGATAGAACATTAATTTTGTCGTATTGTATTCGTCCACTGACAGAACATTTACTAGTCTGGGGCACACTCGTTCAAAACCCGTGGCCTTACTTTTAACAAGAAAAACCACGCCAATTAGTTGAGCGCTTGCACGGGTGTTTTCTGTGTGGAATTTTGTTTCGACAGCTGCTTTTGATTTTCGTTAAATAATCCACCGCTAAAGGCGGAATATATTCAAAGAAATAAGATGTTTCTGTTTCCTTCTCTTGCTAGGTTTTCGTAGCCGTGTATGATCAAGGTGCCAAAAATGACACGGCACTCATTGTCCTGGAGGAAACGGTAGCTGCACTCTGTATCAAAATGAACATCTTTGCACCACCAAGTTCTCCTTTCAGTATAATTTCGCCATATGAGACAACTAGTAAGTATAATTTCGCTGTATGAGACAACTAGTAAGTATAATTTCGCTGTATGAGACTAGTAAGTATAATTTCGCTGTATGAGACAACTAGTAAGTATAATTTCGCTGTATGAGACTAGTAAGTATAATTTCGCTGTATGAGACAACTAGTAAGTATAATTTCGCTGTATGAGACAGCTTGTAAGTATTTTATAATTGTATATTTCATTCCGATGGCAATAACTCATCGTCAACATTGCGACTCAGTAGTCCCCCAACATAATCTTACCACCACCACCACCGTCGTCGTCGTTGTCATCATCATCATCATCGTCGTCGTCTTCGTCATCCTTTCCTCTACCGCCATTAAATCGTCAGTAATCATCATTATGATAATCCTAGACACCATTACCACCAGCAGTACAAGTATAAATAGTCTTTACTTGCTTTTTTAATGTTTTTAATGGTCAATGGCGATCCTTCTCTTACAAGGACTCGTTTCCTGAAGACCAATGTCAGCAATTTAACATAATGCGGGCATGGCATAGAGCTATTTCAACTTTGGTGGATTTATTCCAAGTCCCAACGCTAAACACTCCGACTTACTTCGTTTTAACTTACAAATTACTTACTCCGACTTACTGCGTTTTAACTTACAAATTACTTACTCCGACTTACTGCGTTTTAACTTACAAATTACTTACTCCGACTTACTTCGTTTTAACTTACAAATTACTTACTCCGACTTACTGCGTTTTACCTTACAAATTACTCCGACTTCGTTTTAACTTACAAATTACTTACTCCGACTTACTTCGTTTTAACTTACAAATTACTTACTCCGACTTACTTCAGACGTTTTATTCACTATAAGCTTGTGCCAGTGGGAGTGTCTATATCTCTGTATCTATCTATCTATCTATCTATCTATCTATCTATCTATCTATCTATCTATCTATCTATCTATCTATCTATCTATTTATCTATCTATCTATCTATCTATCTATCTATCTATCTATCTATCTATCTATCTATCTGTCTCATAAAGTCAAGAAAGCATAATAAGCTCATTAGGCCTGTCTATTATGAATTGCTATTTGCTCTGAAGATTCTACTTGTACTGTTTCTGGTGCTAAAAAAAATTCTATTATATTGATCACAAAATCTCTTTATTGAGGAAAGTTTATTAAGTTCTCTTCCATAAAAAAGAAATATTAAACACACCTCATAAAATTTTATTTACTACTTACCCGACCGCAGTTGGATAATATAACTCCTTTTGTTAGCTTGTTAAACAGACAAAATGGAGATATTTTTTTTAAAATAACAGTCTTTCATATATTTTTTGTTGAATTGCGGGTTTCTTGGTGTAAAAGTTGGTAAGGTGGTTTCATTGTCTTCGGACATTGTGGATTGTTTCTCCAGTTGTGTGTTGTGTGTAATCAAGGAGGGACGGCCATCTCTCTATTGCATATTTGAGTGTGGTTAGAACAACGACCAAAGAAAAAAAGCAAATGGATTTACATATGTTGCCAATAGACTGTTATATATTACTTCACACACACACACACACACACACACACACACACACACACACACACACACACACACACACACACACACACACACACACACACATACACATACACACACACACACACACTCGACTCACACATGTATGCATACACATTCGCATCCACCTATGCACGCACGTACAGCCGTCTAGATTGATGCATGTAAGCATGCACACGCTCATATCCACGTACACAATGGGCACACACAAACACACACGTGAATACACATAAAGCAATCAGATAGGTCTACTTTTCCCCCAATATTTTGTTGTTACTACTTGCATATTTTTCGTTTTCGTTGTATAGTTTCTCTTTTGTCATTATTATTTAATGAGATGTCTTTTAGTTTTTGTCCTGCACGATTTTACGTATTTATTTGTAAATAGTAATTCTACAATGTAATTATTAATATTAGTTTGCATACATTTATTTTATATCATAGTGTCACTTACATTGTCAAAACTAAATTTATTTTTTTCATGAAATTTATAATCTTCTTCTAATGTTTCGTTCATTTCATAGGTATTTCAGATAATTTTTGAGACGTTTAGCAGTGCATGGTCAGTCAGACATTTTCGGAGCGCTTCCGCCTTTCGCCGATTTTGCGCTCTAGTGCAAAGTCTGTATTTTTTTTTTTAATGAGTAACATACAGTGTATGTCAGGGGAGAACACTCTTCTGTTGAAAACCTTTTATTTAAGAGGAGCAGTAACAGAACATGAACATTTGAGAACCTTACTTAACCACACGTTTATTGAAGACATCATGATGACCTGACAAATATTAACACCAGCTATAAAGGATCGAGCGTTAAGCATTAGCGTGTACACCACTTTACACCAGCCTAGTATTATTTTACATTCAGAAGCCCAGTTAAAAAAATTAAAAAAACTAAATATAATTGTAAATTGTATAAGTGCATCTTTATTTAAATCGTTCTAAAGCGATGTATGTAACAAAACATGTTTAGTTTAATATAACAAAGAACACTAAAATTATAGGATTTATAGCCTACTTTATTACCAATTAATTTTATCCTTTTATTTTCTTCTTCCAGAGCCGGTTCTACAAGCGCCAACATTTGCATTACAATGGTGGCTTGGTAAGGAGAAACACATTTGTTAAATACTGTACGTTTTTAAGGTGTAAATGTTTGCTGTATCATATTAACTACGTACATGCCATGACCTTGAACACATTTGTTAAATACTGTACGTTTTTATAGTGTAAGTGGTTGCTGTATCATATTAACTACTTACATGTCATGACCTTGAACACATTTGTTAAATACTGTACGTTTTTAGATGTCGTTTTCGATGTTTTTTTGTTGTTGTTGTGCTTTCGAAGAACAAAGAAATTTATGTACAAAATACCACAAATCTTTAGTAGAATGTGTACAAACTAAATGTAGTATAATGTGTAACAATATATTGTGTAATAATTCATTACACTGTTTGATAATATGCAATACAATGTGCGAGTATGCATTATAATGTCAGACTATATGCAAAACACTGTGTAATTATTCAATACAGTGCGTGATTATATGCATTAAAATATATGACTATAAGCATTGCGATGTATGATTATATACACTATAACGTGCAAATATGCAATAGAATTTATGAATATATGTGATACAACATCTGGATCTATGCACTATAATGTGTGATTATGCAATACACCATGGGTATTGTGTTTCAACTCATGTTTTGTACACACACACACACACACACACACACACACACACACACACACACACACACACACACACACACACACACACACACACACACAAACACACACACACACGTATGTTATCTAATACTCATCAGGTTTTTTTTGCTTTTTGTCGTTTTTCTTGGGAGGAATGGAAGTGGGGACAAACTAACGCAAATCAAGTGCAAATGCATGACAGCTTTTATAGTTTTTTTAAGGACAGCTTGGGAACATTTTTGTTTGTACATCATATATATATATATATATCAAAAACAGTATATAGTCACCATTTACACAGCATATACTTTAGACATCGTTTACTCGGTAGTTCACATATTTTTATATATCTATATACTTGCAATGTAAACCATAATTCGCTCCTCCTAGGGTTAAATCAATTAAAGCAAAAATTGATTCTTATTTTTGTTGGAAATGACAACCGTGGTTTGTGGCCCCTGGGATATCTAAAAGTGGCGGTGTTATTATTTTAGTAAAATAATTATAAAAATGTGTTTGTTGCGCGTCCATACGTACACACACATATATACACACTGCCAATATTATTTCATGTTTCCTGCCTCGTTTTTCTTTAAACCTGTTTACCCTGAAACAGGATTGCTTTGACGTGTTTTAACGAAGATTGCGTGCGTTTGGTATGCAATGTGAATATTGTTTTATCACTTTATCTTCAAAGATTACAGTTCGCAAACAGTGTGTTCTACAGTCTGTGTGTCGACTTCCTCTCAGTCGGTTGACGAGATCGTTGAGGAGATCAAGAAAACCCTCTACATTCCAAAGCAAGACACGTCCAAGTGAGTCACATGACTGTTCAGTACATTACAAATTTAAAAATAACAAACTCACAGTGCTGGAAATAAAACAGCAAATCGTATAATGAAAAATAATAGTTCTTGTTTAAATAAATACATTGTTTGTTTGTCTAAAAGAATGGCATCTGAGTGTACGTTAAATTTACATATGTTAAAGCAAACCTAGTTCAACAATATAATCAGTATTGTTTTAATACAAAGAAACACATATCTATTCTGCGCATTATTTCCTAATATGGGATACGTATGATTGCGCCTGAATTTATATTATACGTGTGAGTGTGTGTGTTAATATTTGTTTATATATATATATGTGTGTGTGTGTGTGTGTGTGTGTGTGTGTGTGTGTGTGTGTGTGTGTGTGTGTGTGTGTGTGTGTGTGTGCGTGCGTGCATTTATATGTCTGTGCGTATGTGCGTGTGTATGTGTAACAATATTAAAATTTAAGAGAAAAGAAGAACAACTTAATTATAGAAGCAAATACCGGTAATCATAATAATATACCGGCAACTTACTATCCAGTTTATAAAACAGAATTAAATAAACAAAGAGTGACGTGTTTTCCTGTGGAAAATATACACTGAGAGTACATTTATATTGCCGCATTATAGAAAGTAATTTCACTGCTTTTCTTTTAGCGCAAGATTTAAAAAATGTAATATGAGAATTGAGTTCGTTAACAGTTCCATACTGACATTTAATATATCAATTAAATATCCACGTGCGAAAATCGTTAAGAAAGCCAAATGGCATTTATATTGGAAAGAAAAATACATTAAAAATGTTTTAAGACATTGCAGTTTTTCAGTGAACAAACTACACACACAACACACATACAGAAAGAGAGAGAGAGAGGGAGGGAGAATATTTTTAAAAAAATCAAAATGTATATCTCTAAATGTTTCTAAACAATACCTGAAGGAAAAACAACGCAGACCATTTCCGTGCATAGAACGATGTTACCAAATGTATATCTGACCAACACTGGTCACTCCAATCAGACAATTGGAATCACAATCACATTTAATCCTTTATCACTGGAGTGTCAAGGACGTAGAGTAAAGTATACTACTTCTAACAGCCTGTCGTTTAGATCCTTCATGCTGTCGTTCACGAAAAATTCAAAGAACTTATGTGTGTTATGAAGAAAAAAGCGAAGAAATTTTCAGATTTGCAAACTTAACATTATAAATATAACACTTTTTTACAAATTCGCAAATATATATATATTTATGAAAATAAGAAGTCAGAGATACTAACGAAGAAAACGTATTAATTAAAATTGTCTTTTTCAGTGAGCTTTGCAAGAGATAAATAGTTCTCTTATGCCAGATAAAATTTAAACAATAAACACAGACCAGATTTCAGATTTATTCAGAGAAATAATACCGAACGATTCTCATCATCGACAATACCCAGAAGATAGAAAAAAAATGACAAATGATTATTAAATTATCGCCTAAGTGTTATTGTGGCACAATAGATGATGTGGAAAAAGAGTATAGATGATTCTGCATTTGCTCTTTTTTAGGAATAATATTGACCACAGCATCAAGAGCATATTTTCTAGGCATTACAGATGCAGGTACGCACACACTCCATATTTTTCTTCACTTATCCTGTTACAGTAATGGAGAATAAACAGGAACATAACAATTTTAATTCAGTAAAACTATGGTTCCTTACATAGTCCAATAACAATAATGTGGTAAGAAATGCTTACAGTAAATGGTAGGTCTATTTAAATACTTATGGTATCGCTAACTGTTCAAATAATAATAAACGTACATTGAAAAAAGTATTTGTGAATTGCAGATTCAAACGACAGTTCATCTCAGCGCGAGACAACAGAGCGTCTGCAACTGTGATGGGCGCCATTGGTATCACTTGCATCTTTGCAGTCATAGCGGTCCTGCTGGCGCTCGACTTGCAAGTGATCCGGAACCATTTTATGACTATGTTTGCCAACGTTCATTCCATGTTTCGATCTGTTCTCAAGTCCAAGCACTGATTTTTTTTCATTGCATGTTCCTTTTCAATCTATTTATCCAAGTAAGAGTTGGTTGAAAACTTGGGAATTTTTTTTTCATACCAGTGAATCTTTCGAGTCACGCACACGCCTATACACACGCACAAAGACAAAAAAACAAGAAACTTTGTTCACATATTTCCTCCCTCTCTCTTACCAAAAAGAATGAGGAAAGAAAACAAAGGAAACATAAACAAAATAAAATCTTTAATACAGGTCAAGGATCAATTTGCCTGTTCATGCGTTTTTCCTCCCCACACGAGCCTCTTTAAACAGCAGAAACAATTTTCATTTTCGTTACCCGTTCATCGTCATGCTAAACGATAATTCAATGGGTCATTGTGCTACAAAAAAGAAACCAACTGTACTAAATTGATTGGTAAAAATTAGAACGTCAAACATGCTAAAACTAAGCCTGCGTGCGTGCGTGGCCCATTTCATCCCAACGACGCTGAGCGAGTAAGGAATATTGACGTTATTAACATTTTAGGATGTCCTACGTCATCCAGCCCTTTTCACTTCAATGAAAGCGACGTCATTATCACAAATGACGGTAATCAAGAGTTAGATTT
Organism: Sinotaia quadrata; assembly: GCA_028829895.1. Lineage (NCBI taxonomy): Eukaryota > Metazoa > Mollusca > Gastropoda > Architaenioglossa > Viviparidae > Sinotaia > Sinotaia quadrata. Next base: position 17,394,919 of record CM054180.1, read on the forward strand.
CCAAATTTGTATTTTTTTGTAATACGAACAATAATGAAACTTATCTACTCACTACATCTTATGGGCGACTGGAAGAGCTAGTTTATTTATTTCAGTTAATTCCACTTCTAATGTTCAGTGATCATTAGGCAATATATATCCGTGCAGTGCGTTCCAATTGATTGAAATATCTTTATTTAAAATATAATTATCACTTCATTGTCATCGTCGTCATTGTTGCTGTCATAGTAGTTGTCTTCATTAGAATCATCATAATCAGCAACTTGAGTACTGACAAAACTTCTATTCTTATCATATTATAATCACCATAATCATCATCTTCGTCAAGGTCACTATTAGTAAGTGCGAAGGATCAACGTGTTACAGTCATCTGATGCCCGGGTATGATCAGCACGACCAGCTTTGACAGACAGCTGGCTTTCTACCGGCCAACATGTAGAGGTTCAACTGTTTAATCTCTTTATAGCGGTTATTGATTTATAGTCACGCTTCACTGGCTTTCAGTTTGCCGAAAGGTGAAAGTCTAATTCCACTCACGTTTAACATCCTCTCGCTCATTCTACAAGGCATCTGTTTAGCATCCTTCTAGCCATTTACATCATCCGGCTAAATGCTGACATTTCTGTTCCCATGCTAACAGATGTAACAAAATAAGTTCAACATTTCACGCACAAACCTAATGTTTCCATATACACTTAGTCATCTCACAGAAAATGAGAACATGTTTGCATATTAACATACTAAACAGCAGGAATGTAGCGTTTACACCAGACTTCGACATTTTAGTTTACGTCATTCTCTGGAGTATAACATAGGATGGTGAAATTATATGCTAAAACTGTGTGTGTGTGTGTGTGTGTGTGTGTGTGTGCGTGCGTGCGTGCGTGCGTGCGCGCGTGTCTCAAAAAGAGAGTGCCCCTGAGTGAGTGAGTGCAGGTAAACTGAGTGCATCTCATGAAATTGTTTGCACTCCAGAACTTTAAACTGCGTTCCTGTCTACTGTGGAGCTTTTGATGGTGAGATAATAAAATGGCATTTCGAGACCAGATATATGTTGTAAGGGAGGAACACTGGGTGGCTGACTGACTGACTGATTAGCTGACTGATTGGCTGAATGATTTCACATATATTTGTAGCATATCGATGACACTCAATGTCCTAATTGTCCACAAGGATAATGCCATCTTCTGTTAACATATTACATTCTGCTTCGCCGTGTCAGATAAGTAGTTAAGGGTAAATCGGAAATTTGATATTGTGCTTCACCCTCGGGTGCAACTGTGCACAGAAACTTTTTTTTAATTTTTACGTTAATGTTAGGAAGTAGAAATATCCAGTGGAACTATGAGGATCAGACCGTTGAAGACAATTTCGATCAATACAGGAACTGTAATGATGACGATATGAACTTGCTACAGTCAACATTATATATGTCTTCAACATCCTCAGTTATAAAATTAAAACACTTTAAAATATTTTACGAATAATTTGATATGCTCTGGAAGAGTACGTTAACGTTGGTCACCGTTTTACACATTCTTCTCAAACAGATAACGGATATGTGTATTACAAGGATTTAATGTAGCATGTGTATTTATACATAAATGTATTACAAGGATTTAATGTTGTATATGTTACACAGTACAAAAGATGAATTCAGTGACCTGTTTACGCTTCATTAATTATACTTTTTGGCCCCAAAATTTAGGATAGATTTGCAGAGAATAGATTTCTTTCATGAGTGAAGTACGAAGAATACACGCTTACTGACAGTGAAATTATTCTCAGAGTAAGTTGTGACCTCCTACCCTTATTATGGATATAATATTTCATGAAATGTTATTCAAAAAAATAATTGTTTCTGCTGACTGCATCCAATTATTTGCAGCCATTTTGTATAGATGCATATAGTGACACTTAAGATGAGTATGCACCTAATGGTGTGCAAGTTTAATAAATTCTAAGGAGAATATGCCAAAATACTGTTGTCTTCTCTTCCTTGAAAATTAGAATTAGGCTCACATACTAATTTCCATTGTATTTAACTTGAAAACTGCTAGACAACATTTTACTTATATGTGTTGAAATTACGCTAGAAGAATCGCTATTTTTTTAAACGCTTCTTTTATTCTATATATATATAATGTTGTTGTTGTTTTGTTTCCTTTATGTAGTATTTTCTTTTGATTCCGCAGTTCGTCTGTTGATGTGACAGAGATCATACAATAAATATTTTTATGACCTGTTTTATTTCTCGTGTTGGCGTTTCACTGATGTTAATGAAGCTTGTATATTATGTGTATGATTGCGTGTGCAATCTCTAATTAAAACTATAGATCAATATAACATTCAAACATCTCTAAATCAATAGTTCTAACTATACAAAATCTTTACAAGTCCATTCGTTCTTCATCAATCAGACAACTTATCACAGCTCACGATCACCTTTAGGACTGGACTTGATCAACGTATTGAAGTAATGAGAAGGGGAACTGCCTGGCTAATTATGCTATCTCTGACATGGGTGTGACTCTTAGATCACCTGTCAGTTTGACATCACAGTCGTTCACTGAGGTCATGTCAGGATATAACCTTTTGTGGAAGTCTTTACTTTGAAACGAGTTTAACCTAATATTCTAATTATTACAAAAACTCGACATTACATTTCACACTTATGTAAATTAAACACACACACACACACACACACACACACAAACACACACGGTGTACTTAAAAAGTATCACAAGCTTATTTAATATTAATGTTTTTTTTATTTTTGCATTGTTGAAACAGTGAGAATTCCTTGACGCGTGTATTATCAAAGTGACATCAAATCACTTCAACTTTCCCCATCATCCCATTCAAGTTATTCATCTGAGAGGAATATGGCAGATTCGGTGGTGACTCTAAAGACAAAAATAATATTTCATCCTTCAACCTGGAAGTCTTAAACATGCTGCCTTTAAATCTGTCAAGGACAGTTAGCAATAACTATTAAAAACTAATCTTGGCTGATGCCGGTTTACGCTTCCTGTTATGTTTAGTGCTTGGACAAATGATGCGATCTTCAGTTAAATTAATTTATGTTTCTGACTTATATTTTATACATTTTTATATATTATATTTGATTTTATTATATACTACCATGCTGGATCTATTTTTACTTTTTATTTGCCAGCTTTGCTTTGTGATATCCGGTTTCTAACACAGATGGAGCATTGCTGTCTCTCTTTTTAATAGAGACTTTGCATTCTAATTATCTTTTCTTCTTCTACGTCATGATATATGACGTCTCCATACCTAGTGAGTCAATAACTACGTCTGATTCACTCAGTGCATCTTTGTATGATTCTTTAGATTTCGTGACTGGTTGTAGAGTGTTTTCTGACGATAGCTTCGACTCTTGTTTTCGTTTAGTGCTCCCATAACGTGATTTGATTTTTTACGATTCGTTATGTTCTATTATTACCTTCAGAAGTCGTATTGAGTATAAACATTTATTTCTAATATGAGGATCTTAAGTGTCAAACACAGATTAAAAGTAATCATTCATTATCTCTTAACGCATTATGAAGCAAATTCAGTCATCGGACGCAGATTGCAAAGACAAAAATATCATTGTCTCGTCTACAGGCACGTCGTCTCGGTTACAGTTTTGCTACAATACGTCATATCTAGCAACTCACTATTACGTCACACTCTGTCTGCACCTCTTTGATAGATTTCACTTAACTGGAAAACGTCATTTTGGCCTTTGCACTGCAATGGAGTGATTGCGTGTCGACTACCAGGGTTTTGCGGAGGCCAAGATTTCCAGCCTGGATTGTGAAACAAGGGGACCCGCTAGGGTGATCAGACTTCACTTATGGATTTTCACTGACTGCTATTCTGGTTTGAATGGATAAAGGCGTGTCGTCCGTAAGTGAAGCTCGTACAGAACGGAAGTCTTCAGAGCCTAAGAGAGGGGTCTCCGAATCACAATGTCAAATTGCAGAAAACCCCAGTGCCAAAGCTAGGCCCAGCACAGCCCCGGTCGCTCGGCCCCAAAGAGGCATTCTCATTCGCAGAGGCGAGTTGAGAAGAGACTGGGGTTTTAGACACGATTCGCAAAGAAAGAAAAGAAAGAGAGTGGCTTTTCAACTAGAACCTGATGAGCAGGAAATGCAATCAGATTTCGATACGGCTTCGAAGAAAGTGCGTTTAGCGGATAAGGATAAGGATGAAAAGCGTCTGGATACCAGCCGAAAGTCTGATCCACGGAACACCAATAAGCAAAAAGCTCGCCGAACAGTGCGCTTGAAAACTGCTCGACGCGCAGACGACAGAAGAAACAAAAATTTCAAAGCCCAAGTTGCCAGACTCAATATGGATGAGGGAGTAAATTTTAAGCGCTTCGTTGGATTTCACTGGGGTAAACGAATGTTATCGTTTTAGCAAGAGTAAAGAATGAGTATAGAGGTATAGAGATATAGAGGGACCAAAAGAGAGAGAGAGAGAGAGAGAGAGAGAGAGAGAGAGAGAGAGAGAGAGAGAGAGAGAGAGAGAGAGAGAGCAAACGAGCATAAAAGGACAAATCTAAAAAATGTTGTAAAATCTGCTTGTAATTTCCTGTATGCAGAATTATTTCTTCTATGTAAAATATATATCTTATAATTATAAGGATTTTTTTTAAGATCTAAATAATATTTACACTTAAAAAATAAATCAAAGATCACTACGTTTCTTTGCAAACATTAGATTGGAGGACATTTTAAAATATCGGAATTAATTCGCTGGCTATATTTAAACAGCACGATCTTAGGTAATTTTGAAAAGAAGGTGAAGCGATAGAAATATACTCAAGTACTTGATTTACACTGGGTTTATTCTTATTAACCCTATACTAGAGGTAAATGCTGCTTTGCTGGCTTAATAATTCGATTTATTATCTACATTCATGTTAATGCAATATATCTATAGCGTTTTAGCTTCGACGTCATCAGAAACCTTTTTGTATAGTAAGTCTGCTTTCTTGTAATATGTAAACTTGGTTAATAAGAATGAATGTCAGTGATAACTAAATACTTGTGTGCATTCATGTTTGCTTCACAAATGCCGCTGTCATTTGTGATTTTAATTTATTTTTAAAACATTTTTTTTTCTTTCCTTTGCAGATGCTGAATCGCTTGACAAAGAAAAATTCAGCCAATCTTCGTGAGTGTGATACAGGAGCCAGTATTAGTAGATACAGGATTTAGTAACAGTAGATACAGGATCCAGTAAATGTAGATACAGGATCCAGTAATAGTAGATACAGGATCCAGTAATAGTAGAAACAGAAGCCAGCAATAATAGATACAAGAACCAGCATTAGTAGACAGGAGTCAGTATTGGTAGATACAGGAGCCAGTATTAGTAGAAACAGGAACCAGTAGTAGAAACAGGAGCCAACACTAGTAGATAGAGGAGCCAGTATTTGTAGATAGAGGAGCCATCATTAATAGATACAGGAGCCAGTATTAGTAGATACAGCAGCCAATATTAGTAGATACAGGATCTAGCATTAGTATACACAGCAGTCAGCATTAGTATATACAGGAGCTAGCATTAATAAATACAATAGCTAGAGGTAGTAGGTACAATAGGAGTCTTAAACTTTTAAAAAGTCCGACTATTATAGCTGCTGACTACCATAAGTAGACTTCTACACTACAATACTACTAGTACCAACTGCTATAATAATAAACTAATTCTAGCAACTGTATCTGTTAGTGTTAATGTATCTAGTATTGCTATCTACTGTTTCTATTATATTGCTGGTTTCTATCATTTATAGTTTCTTCTGACTACTATACTACTGCTAAAACTACTATAGCTACTGCTGCTAACTACTATATCTCCTACTGCTAACTTCCTTATTCACAGTTTTTTCTGACTACCATATATACTTACTGCTAACTACTATATTATTCTGCTAGCATTTATTTATAAACTACTTCTCACTAGTGCAATATAATTAACTATATTATATAATATAATATATACTAGCATTTATATATCAACTACTTCTCAATAGTGCAATATAATTAAACTATATTATATATTACTGCTACTGATAAGATTTTATTTGTTCTTAAACTACTGTATTTCCTAGTGCTAAATGAACTACAGGCACTGCTTCCAGTACTGCTACTGCTATAACTTCTTTCTTGGTACAACTACTTCCACGCATTGTGTCCACTTCTGTATTTTAGTGTCGTGCTATTATCATCTTGCTACAGCTGTTCATACAGTTACTAAATCTAGCACTGCTATTAGTACTAAATAGATCCCAATCTAATAATCTGTTACTATTTTTGCTTCTTATACTATTACTAAATCTAGTAGTTCAGCTATTTCTACTGCTTTTGCATATTATTTTAATACTATTACTGAATGCAATAATTCAGATATTGCTTCTTCTGTTTAATGTATATCTGTATCTAGAATTCAAATATTGTTACTTCTGTTACATACTATATCTGCACTATTAGTAAATCTACTTTTTAAATATTGTTAATCATGTTACATGCACTACTATGCATAGATAGTGTAAAAATCCAACATCTGACTGAGATTTAAATAATTCATTCATGCTTTTTATTAATCTCTTTTTTATGTTATTTATTCACTAGCATTATATTTGTGTCATTATTCCCTTTATGCATGTAGCTTTAGTAAGAAAATTTTTTGAACATTTGTATCTGTAGATTTGTTAACTTAATTATTTTTTCTACTATATATATTTACCTCACCTTTGCTCATAGTTGTTCGAAGGCTGTGTGTGAGTATACTATTGATACAGTCGCAGTTTCTTGTAGATTATCGTTCTTTTCCTCGTGTCCTATTCGAATTCGGAAAGGTCTTAGGACGCAGCTAGGAATATAAATTATGTTCACGCAAACATCGCGACACTGGCAGATACATTTAAAACAAACTTCAGTCTTGCTAGTTGCCGAGTCGCAACAAACGACCCCTTGCTGAGATTGGTTGCTTCTAAATAGGTTGCCCGACTGGGGCAAGTAAGTTGAAAATCAAGTGGCAAGTGTGAGGTTAGTATTCTTTTCTATCACTTTATCAGTACTGACAAAGACGTCGACCATGGAAAAGACTCTGCTAAATGTAGTGAACCATGCCCTGGTCAGTGGTCCAAGACATTGGGATTTTAGACTCCAAACCTTCTACTCCACACTCCACCCCCGAAGAAAAAAAATCAATTTAAAAAAAAAAAGGAACAAAACGGATTTGTCACTCAAGAAAGACAATTCAAGAAGTATGCATTTCATTTCGCACGGTGGAGTCCCCTTTTGGAATGCCTCCTGATGCACAGAGTAAAGGTCATGCAATTATTAGCATTTTGCATGTGGACTTTTATAAAGAACATTAACTTCATAAGCTACTTCTATCACTATAAAACCTACTACTATTACTCTTACTGTATCTACTATTCCTACTTCTTTTACTAATACTATTCGAGTATTCTATTACAAGTACATACATGCATTACTAGAACTTATCTTGTTCAAATACTGTTGTTATATCTTTCATAATTAAACCTAGGACTACTAAAATTGTACCTATTCTTTTACTACTAATATGGCTTCTGCAGTTATCTTTCTTAATAAAGCTATTAATGCTATACTAATGCTATAATTATCATTACTAAGACTTTTTATTAGTATACTTCTTAAAACCGGTAATTGTAGTAGTAATAGTGTTTGTAAAATATACTTTTGCAATTCTTATATATTGTCATTTCCCACGAGGGTTTATTTTGTTTTATTACAAATTGTATAGCATTTGTTTTCTTCTCTGTTTTAAGTAGTTTGTAAAAAGACATTGATGACGTATGTATTTTATCCCTATCATAAACACTATAGTAGTAGTAGTAGTAAGTAATAGTAGTAGTAGTAGAAGCATAAGCAGGAGCAGTTGTCGTAAGAGTAGAAGTAGCAGCAGTAGTAGTAAAAATGTAGTAGATATAAGAATAGTATTGAATGTTGTAATCCTGTAATGTTGTTACATTAGGTAACAAGTAATAATAAAAGAGTAGATTTTAACATGTGTGAACAGGAGTAAGCTGCTTGTATTAAGTAACTTTAATAGATTAAAATGGTTGTAGTCGATTTTTGGAAGCTATTCAAAAAAGCAGTACTGCTTAGCTGTAAGCAAATGTTTTAGTAAGTAAAGTAGATAGTAGTGACCTAGAAACAGCTAGAAGCAGTTAATAGCAGTAACAGGATGTAAATAAAAAAAACCTGCAGTAAATAATATAGCCAATATTAATAGCAAATGATAGTAAGGAGTTATAGCTAAGAGTAAGCATTAAATGTTTAGCTGACAGTAGTACACTTTGATAACATCAAATGTAGTACATATTAGTAGTATTAAATAGCAAATAATTATGCACTAGCGGCTAGACTAGTTTTGTGTAGTCTTAGCAAGGAAGTGGTAGAAGTCAGTAAACATTAGTAAGTAAATGGATGGTAATAGTAAGCAATACGTAATCATGAATCAGTAATTTATTTTCCATTTCAGCCTTCGGTCGCCTGCGGAAGCTTCATCTGGGTCAAGTGAGGTGTTTTCCATGACGTATCCCCATTTTACTTTTAACGTTCCGTCATTGGCCAGCTTAGCAGAAACGTTCAAAACATTGTCGATTAAGTGGGGTAGCTCTCAAAGAGAGTGAAGTGGATAAGCATATACACATATCCGCACAATTTACATGTAGATACAATGCCTATAGTTGAATGTTGATTTCCTCAGGCAGGAATAAACGCAACAGAGCGCGCTACGCCGTGCAATATTCCCAGAAGATTTTCAGGATCAAAGATCAAAGAAATACAGACTAATTTCGCATAGCATTTCTAGCTGCACATATAAAAACATAATGAATAATTTTGCATGTAAAAAAGCGAACCAATTCACTCTCCCCCACCCACCCTGCAGTTCAAAGCAAAAGCGAACAATCATCTTACAGTATGCAGCTTGTAAACCGAATTGTTATGTGCTGTTTTTCTTGTATGTATTTGAGGCCAGTGTTAATGTAGGTTTTGTATTTATACATTTTCTTGTACGTGTTTGCAGCCGGCACTAGTGTAGATTTTGTATTTATACATTTTCTTGTACTGTTTGCAGCCGGCACTAGTGTAGATTTTGTATTTATACATTTTCTTCTGCGTACAGGAAGAAAATATTGTTGAAAAGAGGTAACTGATTATTCAGCATTTAAAATTAATCGTATTTACATTTAGACGCCTATTTATATATAACTGTTCGGAGGACTTTTACCATTTGTTGTTCCTCCTTCCCTGTTATAAATGGATGTATAAACACAGATATATACTGTATTTAATCATAATGCTTTAGGATGTGGCTCTATTAATAAGCATTTTCATAATTTATATTCCCAATAAAATAAAGAGAATCATTACTCTTTTGTGAAAGGGTTATTATAGATTTTTCAAACAAACTTAGATGTCTTAATTCAAAGATATACATAGCTTCTATGATTGGTTTTCGCTCGCTGCTATTTACCTCCTTTTATCGTTTGAAAAATAAATAAATTATTAATAGATGTCACATATGGAGGAGTGGATGTTCGCAATAGATGGCGGTTATGGGTGAAGCAACCCCTCTCAGCTTTAGCAAGTACAATGACATTCAGAGTACATATTTTTTCAGGTTTGCAAATCAGTGTAGCTAACAATGGAATATCATAATTTTAGTAACAGACAATAGTTTAAATGGCTCTAAGCCCCAACTCAGTTTACAATTCTATTTACATGAAAATAATATGAACGAATAAAGTATTTTGTGTCACTAGTGGAATTACGTTTATAAAAGTGAAATGAATTATTGGATTAAATGCCAAAATACTATAAACTATTACCACTATTGAGAGTTAACAATCCTGGCCTTTGTCATGTCAACAAGTAAGGCTAGTAAAGTCACAACAACAGTATCAACTGTTCGATTATGTTTAATGACTCTGTCCTATGTTAGATTCCCAAATATCAATATTGTTTATTGATTAACTTCTAATAATAGCGACAGCCGGACGGCCTGACCTACGAGTATACCAGAGATCCAGGCTATTATACAATGACACACCGCCAGATAAATCAGTTGACGTGCCCAAGCTAGTAACGTTATCTCACCTTTTATTTTTTTTATTAGTTAAGAATGATTTTAATGATTTTATTTATCCAGCTCCACCCTCCAACTAGCTTTCATACAGTCGTTGCTACATCAAATTATGCAGCACTGGGTAAAGATAACAAATTGCAATAAAAAGAACATTAGTTAATATGCAGAAAATTCAAGAGTTCGTCTATCCCACCTAGCCTGGTTGTTATATATTGATTTTAGATCTGGTTCATTAATCGTGTTGAGAACACTTAACTATAGTCTTCTGAAGATCTGCAGTTCTCCTACATCAGTCATGACGTCACACTGCAGTTGTCTTCTGTTATGATCGACCCAACATCTGGGGCATTGTCCTCAGAAGATCTTCCGTTACTTGGGGTGGTTCCCAAGACCAGCTGTAATGGATAACATCATTTTCTATAGTACCTTATTACAGCGAACAATCGTATGGGCGACAGCGATAGATTTACTCTTTACACGTCACTATTCGTTAGCTACATGCTAACTTATAGTTCAAGTCAATAAAATATTTACAAATGATAACATGATTTCCTTTTACAATTGTATAATTTCTCAATATAATATAATTAGTAATGATGCTTATTAAACAATCATTTATCTCTCTGTTAGTGCTTACTGGCTACACATGGTTTAACAAGCATGAACATAGCAAATACACGTGCTAATGTTATCTCGATCATTTCTACAAAAATGCAATTAATTGCTAATGCCACTTAGCTTCTGTGAGAAAATTAATTTAATCACACAATCATTAACAGTCAATAAATATTTTACATAGCATTCTACAAATGAGAAATAAAATAATTTATTAATTTAGAGAAGTCAACTTATAATTACCACTTATCGTAATATTCATGCACGGTCAAAATGGACGCGGTAATCTGCACTTGGTCATAGGTGCGGTAAGGTGTGTGCATCTTGGGAATTTAATTCATTGAGGAGTATATATTAATGGACTCCAGGTCAGTTAGCGGATTAACACTACGTCATGATACGGAATGCAAGTGACCAAATATGGGTATCTTGTATCCAGTTAATGGCCTTCCTTCACCTTTTGAGCGACCTACATTCTTCTAACTCGTAAACAACAATTGCACCATCAATGCACAATTCGACTATGTCACATGTCCGGTTTACATTTAACGACCCTGTCCTATTTTAGGTTCCAGTTATCAATATTGGTTTATTGAATAATTCCTAGCTGGACGGCTTGACTTATCTTCCCACAAAATGCCACAATACTCGGCCAATTATTCGTGACACTGCCAGATAAATCAATTGCCTTGCTTAGCTAACAATGTTATTTCCCCTTATTTATAGATTAATATTTATTATTCTTTATCCCTTTATTACAGCTCACCCCCAGTTTGCTAATCATTTGGTCAGTTACAAACAATTATGTAACAACAGGTTAGATAACAATAAATTTAATAACAATTAAATTAAATTAGAAAACAAAGAAATGAACAATTTGATCGTGACTAACATATCAAGTGTTATCAAGCGGCCTAATGAATTAATTGATTAACCACAAAAATCAGAATTTGTCCTTATTGAGTCAGTGACTTAAATGAGTTCATTTTGACAGTTAAGCACTGTGCATTGTACATGGTCATTCGACGTGGCATGGACATCGCGTGTTGATCCTTTCAGCAGCCTCTCGCAGTTCTTTATGACTCGGGCATCGAAGGTCATAGGTCGTCTGTTTGCTGCCAGGTTCCAGTCTTGTGACAGTTAATAAAACATTAATAAAATACAAAAACTGTTTCATAACTCGGCATAATTTGCCTAGACTTCCCTGACAAACAGCGAGGTTTGAGATTTAGCTGTTATGGCAGATGGAGGTCACATTTCTATAGCTCTTGGCATATGTCAGTGGAACTTGAGTCCTTGGAAGCAATCTGTAACAGGCTGTCGCATGATACCCTGTGAAATGAGACACTCTTTTAGCACTAGTTCCACTGACCATATCAACAATCCCCCCCTCTCTCTCTCAGACTTAATATACATGATAACATATATGAAGTAATTGTCAGTAATTTGTAACAAAACAAGGCTCTCATAATGTAACAACATAAGGCTATCTAGCCATAACACACATCAGGACCACAACATGACATTAGATAATGTGACATTACAGGGCATTCTTCTCATTCATAATACAAGCAAATTAAACACTATTTAGTTTTGATCAAAACTGATCTTATCCAGCTGTTAGAGTATAATTATAAATTAAATATGTACTGTTTCGATGCAATACTCACTCACTCACAATATAGAACAAATAAATTATCATGGTGATACAAGAAACAGAAAGCGTTTTAATATATTTCTAGTATTAAGACAAAAGGTTCATTTTAATAAAGTAAGTGGAATAATAACAGTAATGAATTTTTGTTTGCTGCAACACATTAATGACCTCGTTTATCTCCCCGTAATTATGCCAGACGATTTACCAGGTTAGCAGGGAAGACCATGACGAGAATACGTATTTACTTCTCCAAGGGGAATAACTCACGTCTTGTATAGGAGAGCAAAGGAATGGATCTCCATTTGGAGATTTATAGCCAGTACATTCCCTTTCAGAAGAGAAGGAACTGATTTACTTCAAGAATACGTTTCTCAACATACACGTAACCCAAGGAAAAGACGTGCTTACCTCATATGCCAAGTCATCAAATTTCCAAAACACAACACGCACACATGGGGCTGAGGTCATCATTACGAATGTAGGTCATAGTGTTTGGCCAAGTGTAAGCAGTATAAGAAGAAAGATCAAAGACACAGGAAATTCTCGTTCCTGAAAGTTGCTTCTAGGAACCAGTACAAAACCAGACACACCGGTTTATTTTTAGATTTGTTATATTGATTTGCAGGTGGGGCGACAAACCATGACAGTTTTCAAATAGTAACAATCGCAAACTTACATTCAAAGAGAAGTAAACATTGGGCTAAAGAATGAAAGTAACAATTAATGTTTGTGGTGCTGTGGGTTTGATATATGTCAAAGTCCGTACATAAACACTGCCGTTCAATATACACAGTTACTGTGTTTTTGTGTGTGCCTGAAAATAATAACAAATTATGACTCTTGGAAGACGTTGCGACAACCTACACCTTATTATCATACACGTGTACATATATATGCGAATCGCATAATAAACTCACAAATAAAATAAACTGTTTAGATCTTAATCATAAAATGAATATCTTGTTCAAATTCTAATAATTCAAATTAACTTGGTTAACTCTGCAGGTTAGCATTCTACCAGCTGAGCTAAAACAGCATTCATTTACAAATCAAAGAAGAGCAATGAATATTTAAACTTTATCTTTTCTAGTCTTAAAATATTCCTTTCGTTAGTGTCGTTTCTTTCAGAGCAGTCTCAGTTCAGTTCTGTACACTGCCCGAGCAAGTATCTGCATTTAATAATATATGCAATTCATTATGTAGGTGTAAATAAACAAACTGACAAATATCATCGCGGACAGATATAGAACAGAGAAGAGGAAAACTGACAACATGAGCTGCAGTGTGGTGCTAATTGCTGAACATACAGGTGACGTAGGCCCTGCACAGTACAGCATGGCACAGCACATTTGATAAATACCGTTTTCCAGTTACCTTAATACAAACTACTAACACTTTGAATTTTCTATACATTCAAACTACAGTCAAACAGCCGATAAGTAACTCACTGACTATTACAAAATTCATAGGTTCCGGAATTAATCCGAGACAGTTCAATCCGAAAACTGTCTGGCGAAGAGTATAATCTGTCAGAGTTTTGATTTACGTCCCCCCCCCACCCCCGCCATCCTCGAATAAAGCCAGGGGACATCACTCAGGCTTTTATCGTATTCTTGTAAGGTTGATGGGTTGTCTATCTTCTCATTCTAACACGAATTCCATCTGACTCACAAATATTGTCCTTGTCTGCCCTTTTCTCCTTGTGAGGAAACAAGGACATCGTCCACTACTCTCACTTATAAAAGACCAAAATTAACGACCATTGTTCAGCTGATGCGAAGAAAGAGAATAGAGCATTGTTATATGCTTCCATCCTAACTGATAGCGATGACCGTTCAACCGACGTGCTAAAATAATGGCGGTAGATTGACTGTTGTTTAAAAATGTTCGTTAGGGTTCGTGTTCATAAAGAATACAGAATATCGGTAACAAATTTATTCTTCTATCTCAGTCTATATGTTATTTCAGAAAATAGATTGCACTTAATTAATGAAAACACATTTCAAGAAAAATGCATCATTCAAAAATACACAAATTCTAGGTGAAGAATGAAATACAACCTTACGCAAATTCACACTGATTCTAGGTGAAGAATGAAATACAATCTTACGCAAATTCACACTAATTCTAGGTCAATAATGAAATTCAACCTTACGGAAATTCACAATATAAAGATGTACCAAAATCAACTCTTTCACTGCTGTGCTCGATACAGGCTTATGGGTCTCTAAATTCAAGAGTGATGGCCACATGCAGGTTGCCTATATTGATTGAAATAGAAATTCCTGGGTGACTGTTGAAATTTTCTAAAGATCAAATGAAGCCGCTAGTTGACAATTAGTTAATAATTTTATCTGGAGTTTGTAAAGTCTTAACTGCACAACAATGTATGACATATGCATCCGGCTAGCGGCTATTCAGCGTTTCTATCAGAACAAATACGAGCTCTAGGGTACAAAGAAGCATGATTTATATATTGCACTCACGTGTACACAAGCCAGTTAAGGGAGATAATTATTTACTTTATATATTTAGTGTGCTTTTTAAGAGGACTACAATTAAGGTGTGACTTTGTACACAAACACAAACAAACACGCAAATACATGGTGTCACAAGTCAGTTAAGGGAGATAATTATTTACTTTATATATTTAGTATGCTTTTTAAGAGAACTACAAGGTGTGACTTTATACACAAAAACAAACACACAAATTCATAGTATCACTCATTGTCTTCGATCCAGTAAAGACGAAAAGAAAGAGAATCAAAGTAATGAACTGTCAAAGCACCGAGTACGAGTACTTTAGTCAGTTTATTGCCTACAGTTGGAAAACTTTCACAAACGTTTGTATGTATATATATATCAGGTTGTATAATCAAATCAATTCTGGCCTTCGATAAAACATGGTAATCCAATACTCTTTCATGGCAAAGTAAAAGAGTCGGGCAATGAATGAGTGCTGTGATTCAATCTATTTATTATAACATCTCACGTATTCCTCAGAAACGGACTTGTAAAGAGCATTCTTCTAGAAGATATTTATTTATTCGAAAGAATACGAGAGTGGAGGATTTATCAGAACAATAATGGGATTTTGCAGTTTCGGTGCTGACCGCTAGCCAAGACTGGACTAAGCCAAGAGAGATCGTCTGCCGTATACACGCATCAAGAGGGAAAAACATCGAGCGTAGAATATACGTCACATACACCGTCAATAATGACGTCAAAACAAAAAAATGCGTCACTAAATCCTACCCACTTCAACGCCTATTTCTTTCGCAGGAAACCTTTTTTTTTTTTTTTACTAGGCCAGTATAACAGCCCTCCCCTCTGTTGTTTTAGTTTAGCCTTTACTACTCACACATAAGACTGAACAGCTGAGTGCAAGGGACAGAAGCTATAAGCTTCTAAAAATGCCGGCTTGTTTGGCTGCCTGCAACGTTCACGATGTCCTATTCTAGCGAAAACCAGTGCGACATGGCATCCACGTCGACGCCTGTGAAAAGTATTCTGGTGAGGCGCAGATTTAGCTTATTTCCTCGGAGAAAGAAGCAGGTAGTAATCATCGAACCGAACCTTGTGGCGAAACATCGGAAATCGTTGACAAACAGCATCAAGTGGCGTAACTACGTGGCCGAACAGTTCCGAACGTTGCACAAACAACGAATGCGGAAAGCCAAGGCGCTTGGTATTTTGCACATTGGACAAAAAGCGAAACGCGGACAGTTGAGAAACCGGCGCTATATTAAGTACGGGTCAGATGATAAATCTGGTGTGGCGTTGAAGTACGAAATACCTTTGCCAGGTAAAGCGGAAGTAAACTTTTGAAACTAGGGGTCCTTCTCAAAGAAAAGAAGGTAATTATGACTTTACGGCTTACGTAAAAGTCCTGAAACCAAAGTGCAACTACAGTTTTGAATTTTAGTGTTTCTTAGGATGTCTGTATTTTTCATCATATGTCGAAAATAAGTATACATTACTTTGGATAGAGGTTTTTAAACGAAAGAACGGATTTGAAGGATGCACAAATAATAATGTAAACATTAAATAAAATAAAATAAATAAATACTATCCTGCCATTGTAACAATATTTATATAAATAAAAATATGAATACTACTTTCTTTCTTTCTTTCTTTCTTTCTTTCTTTCTTTCTTTCTTTCTTTCTTTCTTTCTTTCTTTCTTTCTCTCTTACTTTCTTTCTATCAACCTTTCTTTCTCTCTTACTTCCTTTCTTTCTATCAACCTTTCTTTCTTTCTTTCTTTCTTTCTTTCTTTCTTTCTTTCTTTCTTTCTTTCTTTCTTTCAACCTTTCTATCAACCTTTCTTTCATTCTTTCTTTCTTTCTTTCTTTCTTTCAATCTTTCTTTCTGTCTTTCTTTGCTTCTTTCTTTCTTTTTTTGCTTCTTTCTTTCTTTCTTTCTTTGCTTCTTTCTTTCTTTCCTTCTTTCTTTTTCAACCTTTTTTTTTCTTTCTTTCTTTCTTTCTTTCTTTCTTTCTTTCTTTCTTTCTTTCTTTCTTTCTTTCTTTCTTTCTTTCTTTCTTTCAACCTTTCTTTCTTTCTAATTCTTTCTTTCTTTTAGCCTTTCTTTCTTTCTTCCTCTCTCTTTCTTTCTTTCTTTCTTCCAACCATTCTTTCTTTCTTTCTTTCTTTCTTCCAACCATTCTTTCTTTCAACCTTTCTTTCTTTCTTTCAGTAATAAAATCTAAACGTCCCATGAACTTTAAGCTAGCTTATTCCTATCTAAATCTTGTAAAGTCGTAGTCAAGTGTGGAAGAATGAATTGCACGTGAAGTTTGTAAATACGAAAAGGATGATAAAAATAACATAAGACGTGGGATTAAAACATGCTTCTCTGCATGAAGTTGTTTTGCTCAAAATCCATTTAGATTTTCAACATTTGAAAGACATATATTTATACATAGAATCAAATTAAAGCATACATATATGGTTTAAATCTGTAATGAGCTCTATAAATTATAATTTTCTTAAAATGTGTAAATGTCAATGTTAATCGAAACTTTATCCCCCCATTTTAAGATTTATTATTGGCTTCCTACGCATTAAAATAAATTGTTTTTGTTTCGTCGGATATCCTACCGTACATTAAATTATTGGATCAGTTGGAGAGGCATTTTTAGTAACGTTTTATAAGTCTATATCTGTACATTTAGTGTACAAATGCACAGTGTTCAGTTATTTCTTTAAATTCTTCCTGTATTACTCATTTTGCATGTGTACTGAATATAATCTGAATTTAGACACACACACACACACACACACACACACACACACACACACACACACGTACATATACACACGACTTAGCTATTATTTGATTGTCTCTGCATGTGTATGTTTTTATGCATTCTTGTAAACATGTTATAAGGAAAATTTATAGGATAATCGAGAAATCATTCGGTCAGCATATTATCAGCGAACCTCTTTGATATTTGAAGGAGGTTTATTCACCCCACACACACACACACACAAACAAGTCCATCGTCAATAATAAATAAGGTGTAATATTGAAACGAAGCAAAACTGATAGCAATAACAACTTGATTGCCTTTTGTCCCCTGAAAGAAAAGAAACTCATTTCATAACTGATATAACATTGTGGTGACTCGCTTTCACTTTCAGTGTCAAGAGTCAAAAAGAAAATGAAGAAATTATCCAGACCAAATTCGACACATCTTTCACAAAGGTCTTCAAAATTATCAGCAAATACTCGTAGTTTGTCAACTGATGTCATGCAGCTCAAAAGGCCAGCCAACGCCTTCTTGCTCTTCACCCAGCGCTGCCGTGATGAGTTGCGAGATATGTCATTGCCGCCGATAGAAAGCACTGCCGTCAACATCCTACTGGGTCACGTGTGGGCCCTCATGTCCAAGTCTGAGCGACAGGAGTTCTATGATGAGGCAGAATATCTTCGAAAAGAATACGAATGTATTTAAGCATCCAAATTTTTTCTGTCCTACATATATGTATGTGTGTCTGTTTGTATGTATGTGAAGTATATATAGAGAGGGAGAGAGAGCGAGATAACTCTACCCAGAGGCCTAAGCGGACCGAACATGCTTAAAAACCAGTCTTATGACGACTCACAGCATTAGGCAATATGTGGTCTGCCTATGTTTAGTATTATCCTTTCTTTCTTGCCTTTTACTTTTATTGTTAATACATTTGACTTATTTAACAATATTTCAAATTTTAATAGTTTTTCCATTGCGTTTTAATATATATATTCCTCGTGAGTAGTGATGAATTCGTTCTTAAGAACATCAATTAGTAAATCAATGTATGCAGAACTCTTTCCGTGATATAACGTATTGTCAAGGCATGGAAGGAAAGGACATAGGTCATTTAATAATATAATTAGTATGTAGATCGATTACTATAAAACCATCAACATATCAGACACTTGAAATAAATAGCTTATGATACTATAATAAATATTACAAAACACTGACCACTAGAAATAGTTCTATGAAATATTACATGCAATGGCCTGTTACACACCCTCTTTTATGTGTGGAACTCCTCCTTCATCCATTTTCTACTGCAGTAACATGTAACAATGCTTACATTATGATTACCGGAAATAGGTACTTCTTGTATCAGAACTCATCATTAAATAACAAACTACTTTGATTTTCCTCCAATCTACATTAGTTTTACATTTTCAGTATTGTAATATTTTACCATTGATTACTTTAACTGAGATTTTAGGGAATGAATAGAGCTAATAGATTTTCCTTGTATAGGTAAATACAAGGCGTCTCAAGTCTTGATTAACCGTTTGACAGCTGACATAACATTCACAGATACAGAAAGAAACGTGCTCTTACTATGTAGTGTGTTAAGAACCAGACAACGATAATGAATTAAGAGATTACTGTTCGTACTTGAAAAACAGTATAATTACAATATCAGAAATCACGTACTTTGGTGGAATCTTTCCTTCACAGAAGAAATGAATCCAGTATCATTTCCAACCAGCATAGCGATATTTTATAAGAAGAAGCTCTCTACAATGAAATAATTCCACACTGTTTACAATTTAAACAAAATAAATATTTTTTAATTTCTTCTAATTCATAATATGAGCGATTTGTACT
Organism: Sinotaia quadrata; assembly: GCA_028829895.1. Taxonomy (NCBI): domain Eukaryota; kingdom Metazoa; phylum Mollusca; class Gastropoda; order Architaenioglossa; family Viviparidae; genus Sinotaia; species Sinotaia quadrata. The sequence continues at coordinate 17,414,479 of CM054180.1, forward strand.
CGTATATTTAAACAAGTGTTAGGCTGCGAACTCGTTTTCCAATTGACATTAAAGCTCTCTCTCCATATGTTCTTCTCCCCCACCCTCTCTCTCTCTATCCATCCATCCATCCATCCATCCATGCATCTATCTATCTATCTATCTATCTATCTATCTACCTATCTATCTATCTATCTATCTATCTATCTATCTATCTATCTATCTACCTATCTATCTATCTATCTATCTAATTTAATCGCGCTTATGAATGTGTAATTGAATGCTAGATCTATATATTTGTATGTATTTCGTACACCCCTCCACGTATCACCTCGTCAATAGAGAGGGAGAGAATGAAAAGAAATAGCGAGGGTAAGGGAGAGTTAGACAGACAGAAAGAAAGATCTTGAAGAATTATGATTGCATTTGCAAAATCAAATAATGAAATGAGTAGTTGCAAACATGAAGTTTTTCAGTTTGTTTTGGTGCCAATGGTATATAAAGTAAAGGAAGGCATGGCAGTTCTTTGAGATACCTGCCTCCTTCCCAACTGCTAACAAATTGAGGTAACAGTCACAGACTAATTTCGGTGTAAAATCAATACCCCACATGGCGTACGAATGTTTATGTTTTTATGTTTTTCTTAGCGAGAATCAAGGGTACCAAAGCGGAAAGCGGAGACATTCTTCTGAAACGTCCATTAAACGCATTCATGCTGTTTTGCCAAGACCAGAGGGCTCTTCTTGGGCCAAAGGTCTACTCTAGGCCCAGTCAACGATTAGTGTCGAAGTTTGGACGTATGTGGAGAGAGATGAGTGTCACAGAGAAAGTAAAGTACATCGACAGAGCAAAGGCTAATAGTCAAAAATATCATTTAGAGAAACAGCGTAAGGGTATCTATCTATTTATCTATCTATCTATAATTTAGAATAATTTTGTTTAGCCTCACTTAACGTATACGTGGAGTAATCTACTGTATATAGAATAAAACTATGCTTTTACATCAAGACGGTGCCTTATCTGCATTACTCACATCAGTTCAGAGTACAAATTCTTTATAAAAATTTGGTAGGTGAAATTAAACTTTTAAAACTTGTTTTACCTCACTCCAAATCATTTTGTCTCTGGGCTATATTTTCTCATCAAATCAATAAGTGGTTTGGAGATATAATTGAATTTGGTGATGCATTTCTAATAGTAGTCAATCCCCCCAAAAAACAAATTTTACATTCGTCAAGTTAAGATACAGAAAGAGTCTTAAGATAAGTGAGAATGCAGCTAAGGTTAAGGAAGTGAACATAAAATTTCATGTTTTTTCCTTCAATAGAAAAGAGGAAACTGCTATATATGTATATGAATATGTACTAAATTGTGAAATGTGAGCCATAAGAATAGGCCTACCAGAAAATTCATGGCATAACCATTTATTGACAGGCATGAAAGGTCAAGACAGAATGGTATTTAACAGATATCAGGAGGAACAACCTATGTATGGGGCTTATAAGGCTGTTAGAATACTTGAATGTGACTAGTAAGACATACAGACAAAGGTTCCACCTGGACAAATGAGAGTCGACCAACACATTTTTACAGTCAGCCATTAACCTGCAACACATTTTGACAAGGTGGTTAGAACTAGACATGGTGAAAATTGACAGTAGGAGGGATATTAACAAATTACAGTGTCCACCAGACCTTTAACTTATGTTAAGGACAAAAGAATCTGATAGGATGGTTAGAAGCAGCTGACATATTTTGAAGAAATATATGGGACACATGTTAATCTGACATCTATAAAGAACTTTGAGCCACATAAACATGTTAGCAAGTGACACCTAAATAACAGAGTGACAAGCCAGATAATAAGCCTAACTCAGGATTCTCTTCTTGCACCTTCTCCGTTTAGTAAGACAAAGACAGAGTACCCACACCTCTGAACCTTAGCTACCCTCTCACGTAACTTAAGATTATCTTCCTGTATCTTCTGTTGATTTAAGCCAATCTCTCTAATTTCTTTTATCACTGGCTTCTAGCTGGGCAAATGCTACTTCCCTATCAATCTTTAATTTTTTTCTCTTTTTCTTTACTTTCATTCTGCAACATTTGGTCACTTTCCTCTTTCTAGTTCTTCTCTTCAATCTGTAATTTTTGTCTTTATCCTTTCTTTCAATCTGTAATTTTTTGTCTTTATCCTTTCTTTCAATCTGTAATCCTTCTTTCTTATCTTCACAGTCTTTCACATACTCTTTGTTTCATCTTCAGAGAGGCCTATCCATCCTACTACCACCTTCCACTCTTCTATCTATCTCAGTCTTTCTTCTAGTGTAATTACCATTTTAAAATAACAATATAACTCCACAAGGTCATGTGACAACTCAGCTTACTGGTAAGTTATTCAACTGATTTTACAAAGTATATTCGCACACAGTCTATACCAACTGATAAACTTTAAATCTAGTTACTTAAAATGGACAATAAATGTAAACAATATAATCTCCACACATCAATAATAAAAACTGTGTTAATACATGTATCAATACTATATGCAATCAATAATATAAAAATAAAGGTTAATCAGAAAATTTTCATAATATAAAATAGGATAGTCAAATCAAGACAAGTTCTAGACAGTATTATAAAAATAATGAGTAAGATAAGACTGCTTTCTGTTTACTTCACTATTCAACAATATCACTTCCAGCTCTGATTTTAGTCTAAGGTTTTCCGTTAAGTTCTAAGCTCAACAACATTTTCATCAATTAATTTTAACATTTACTAATTTCAACACGGTGATAATTACTTTAACAATGTTGAAAAAAAATTGATGCTCATCACCGGACAGAGCCTACCCATTTTATGTGATTCAAAATCCACCCTATTATTGGTTACGGTTGTATTATTTTTATTAATCATCCAAAGCTAATTACAAGTGACGAAAATCTTAATTTATATTATTGATAACGCTCCAGAACACACCATTCATCTCTCTCTCACTTGGTGGATATGCGGGTGCTATAAACATTTTCCCTCTTCCACACCATTAAAGACAAACATTCATTATCACACTATATTTCCATAGGTGGAATATACTTCTTACCAAAGGAGAAGATAAATCCGTCTTTAATCTATATTTAGCGATCCCCCATCCATCCACTATTCTCCAACATATGGTTATCAATATGTGTAAGTTCAATAAATTTATTAAATCAACACTCAAAAATACATATAATAAATACAATTAAAAGATTATTTGATTATTTGACATCAATATTTCTATGATACCACAGTCGAATAATTTCAGTACCAATACAGTCTTATTTCATGCCAAACAGTTCAGCAGTGTCAACATAAATCACACGATATTATTATTAGTATTTTGCTTTCTCAACAGGCATCGTGGAAGCAATGTCACTTGATAGTGAAAACAGCAGTATTCGTGTCAACGATGACAATGACAAGTCGGGCGCTGGTGATGAGAGTATGATGTATGTTACATTGTATACGTATATCAAGTTATATATCTACAATGTATGTTTATATATATATACAGTCCACATAGTATGTTACGATATAAACATTCCACAATAATAAATGTAGTAAACTGTATGTTACTATAGATACAATCTACACTGACAAATACACAAGATATAATATATATCCATTTCTGATAACATGTTGGTATATAAGTTCACTATTTTTGATGTGTTGGCACACATAAGTTTATCATTTGTGATAACATGTTGCTACATAAGTTTACCATTTCTGATAACATACTAGTGTATAAGTTTATCATTTCTTATAGCATATTGGTACACAAGGTTATCATTTCTGATAGCATGTTGGTACACAAGGTTATCATTTCTGATAGCATATTGGTACACAAGGTTATCATTTCTGATAGCATATTGGTACACAAGGTTATCATTTCTGATAGCATGTTGGTACACAAGGTATCATTTCTGATAGCATGTTGGTACACAAGGTTATCATTTCTGATAGCATATTGGTACACAAGGTTATCATTTCTGATAGCATATTGGTCCATAAGTTTACAATTACTGATAACGCGTTCATAATACTACCATCGTTACCCAGATAAAAATATAATAACATATTCGATCGTCTATTTTAATATGTTCTAATATAATGTGGTGCATAATTTGTTTTACTAACAATCAGTGAAAAGGTCCGATAAGTAAACTCGCAATATTCATACGTGTCGTCAAACTATTGCGAATGCTAATTATCAGCAAAACTCTGTGTCATTCGACTTGCCACAATGTCCTGTAGTTTTGTAAAAAATATAACTCTGTGTCATTCGACATGCCACAATGTCGTGTAGTCTTGTAAAAATATAACTCTGTGTCACTTGAAGTAAATCACTGATGACGGTCAACAGAGATTGTGTCAGTACACTAACGAGTCAGTTAGCATGCTTTTTCTGACAGGTTAATGCCTCAGTGCTTTCTATATTTTGACATGAACTTGTATTTTCTAAGACAAAGGCAGCGTAGGTGCTTTTCAATTCGTTTTAACGTGTTAATATTTTGAAGAACGACTTCATTGTTATAGGTTTACCTCAACTTAATTTTATTTTTTTCTAAATAATTCACGAAAGAAGTGCATATTGCACGACCCTGATTGTGAACACATCTTTACAGTTATGAATTAAAAGTATTATTAAAAAGTATTAAAAAGACTTCATCACAAGCACAATCATATTGAGACATACACTCGAACAAATAAATATACATGAATGGAGTTTTCATTAGCTCTATTAGTCAGAAAGTGGTACGATGATTTATAAAATATTTACAGTCACGTGATTGCCGGTCAAAATATCCCCGGTGTTTTTCATAAACTATAATTTAGTAAAAGAGTCTTTCCGACTACTCTGACTTCCTCCAAAACATATAACTTCCTCCGAACATATAAGATTTTTGCCTAACATCACACTGAAGTTTCTTTTCATTTATCTGGATAAGGACACATTCGTGCGCTCTCAAATACTTATCAAATTCATATAACTCATCTTTGTTTTGTTTTTTTCTTGATTGCTTTATTTAAAAATAAATTTTTAAAAATAAAAATATACATTTTTCGCGAATATAGCATCTCTAGTATACACAGTAGTTCTTGACTTTACATCTATTTAATTCTGTATGTAGTTTTGGTGTATTGTGGGGCCAGGTTTACGTGAAAGTGTATACATTATTGTCAGCTGTGGAAAGCATATTAAAAGTTTTGCAGCACTCGGTGAAAACACTTGCCTAGCTCAGAGCGGCACAGGCCACTGAAGAAAATCGCTTTCAGTAAACTCCAGGTGGTCGTGGTGTGAATCAGCAAGTAATTCCTTCACTTGTTCTTTTATAACCCGTGTATGTCATCGCAGTTTGCTTCATTTATTTATTTTAATTATGTTCTCTCGTGTGACGCTTAATTCGGATGATCCTTTCAAAATGTGTTTCTATTCCTTCTCAGAAACAGCGACTCAGAGAAATGTATCCCTCAAAGTATAAATAGAAACAACACCTGGTTTCTCGACTCCGATTGCGACATGAAGGTTTGCCCTCCTAGCATGACAGAAACGGACCAGTTACCAGCAAGTGGTTGTGTTGATGGACAAGGTAGCTCTCAATTAAGCGGTACCCTGTCAATGGATGCTCAAACAAAACCAGAAAGCTTTGGCATAGAATCGAGTTTTCCGACCTTTGCTTCGACTAGCGGAATGCAGAATTCAACACAGTCCCCGAATTTGCCACCATCAAATGGCTCTTACGCTCCAGTGATGAATGCTCGTACAAAATCAGAAGGGTTCAACATAGAGACTACTGTTCAAAATATTGCTTCCACAACCCCAACGCAACATGTTTCCAAATCCAATGTCGGCAAACGTCAGCCCTCTGAAGTGTTTGCTCAATTCAAGGCTGGTCACACTAAATCATTAGGCTTTGACAAGTGTTTTGCTTCCACAAGTCCACAACACAACTGCACACACTCTATAAATTGTCACAAAAAGGCTGCATCCAATGGATCATCTAGCACCTTGAGTTTAGAAATGCGAGGTCGTATGGTCAATGTGAAGAAGTGTAGGAAAAAGAAGAAATATATAGCGCCACATGAGCGACCTTCTCCTCGCCAGCAAATAGACATTGAGGACGAACTCGCATTACACAGTAGTTACAGAGGGCAAAAAGGCGCCATGTCTGATGGCGAATTCTCAACTCGCCTTCGAGTAGAAAGCTGGCTGCAGGATGTAGTGGTGGAGAACGTGGCAGAGAAATGCCTTGATGAAGGCCTTGGGCACATGCAGAGTGAGGAACTGCATTCAAGCCCTACTTGTGCTGATGGCGGAGACACTCTGGGAGCGGTATCACACATTGGAGCCACCGGAATGGGAAGCTGCTCCATCACCTCCTTAATGAACACGTCGGAATTTCTCGATTTCGAGTCTACTATAGCGTCTAGCAAACTGCAGGCGACGTCGAGTAGCACCAGCGAGAGATCGAGTGAAATCTCCAGTCCCAGCCATTCGAAGTCGTCTGATCTGATCAGCGATGATGTGTCGAGCTCTTCAAAGAACATGACTGACACTAGAAATAAAGCAAAGTACGTTCTTTCCATTCCTAAAATGATTCACTCAAAGTCCGGTTTTCGAACAGATAGCCATGATTCACAAGATGATGACGCGTCAATGCAAGAGTGCTATTCAAGAATGCAAATGCCCATTATTTTAAATAGCTCAGATACGCCTGCATTAAAATTTCGCGAAATAAATTTCATAGATGCCACTACCACGTGTTTAGATTCAAAAATGACCAAACAGTCTCTGGCCAGACAGTGCAATTCACGCAATCAAGTAATGCATTTGGATACTCATTCTTCGTGTCCTCGAACTCACAGCACACTGGGGTGTCAAGTAGAAAAGTGTGATGACGTGTGCAAAGCACACGTGACAGATGCAAAATTGTCAAATATGAAATTACACCGTACAATTCCTGAAACTCAGCAAGCTGCCTTCAAAACAACAAGCGACGCACATTGTCCGAAAATTGCAGATGGTTGTGCACGAGAAATGACGTCACTTTACCACGGCTGCATAAATCAATCCTGCAACAATCTTGATACAAGAGACTTACCAAATGACAGAAAGCAAGGAGCTGGTTCCAGATGGTGGGACATAGAGCATGATTCAGTTAAACACTCTCTCCATTCTAATGATTTCTTGTGGCAATGTGATTCCATTTTAGATATGTCCATCACCGATTATTTAACCAGCCCTTCCTTCGCTGCGCTAGGTACTTCAAGAGACTACACAGACCCCGGACCTATCGATGATATGTCTTTGTTGTCAATGGATTTGCCCTCGGATTTAAATGGTACGTATTTTATAAAGTGAATATTTCCTTTCTTCTCTTATTGTTGTTTTGGTTTTAAATGATACGTATTTTATAAAGTGAATATTTCCTTTCTTCACTCACTGCTGTGTTGGTTATCTGTAGTTTTCCAGGGAAAAAAATAGATTTTAAAGACTCCAAATGATAATTTATATTTATATAAATATTGCCAGTTCACGGTCATGAGTACTAAGTCACTGATTAGCAATATGCCAAGGTCTCACATGCTCATTGTTTCCTGTTTAGTAATTAGTCATTTTGCCACCAAATATATAAATGTACGAAAGGTACATATTTATAATTAAACAAGCTGTTTATGCTAGCGAACTTCATACCATCACGCTGAAAGGGGTTGTAAGGAATGCAAGAGTAAGGGACGCACTTAGATACAGCATTTGTTTTAAACTCCGATACGATTGTGTAATCTTCTTTGCGTATGTCTTCTGACTGTTCCTAATTATTAAAGAGATTAGTATACTACATACATTATTATGATATAAACGCTCCTTTAATGTAAAGGCGAAATGATATATTCACTTTATGCGAGCGCGTTTCACAATGGGTTGCGTATTATGTGAAGATAGCAAGAGATGTAAAAAAAAACTGCAGAGTGAATCTAATTCTCTCTATATCTGTGTGTGTGTGTGTGTGTGTGTGTGTGTGTGTGTGTGTGTGTGTGTGTGTGTGTGTGTGTGTGTGATGTGTATGTATGAAGATATATATATACACACAGAGACCGAAACACACATAATCACACACACGCACACATACATATATATGAGGGGGGGTGGCGTGGAGAGAGAGGGAGGGAGAGAGAAAGTATATTGTTACGTTCACACGTTCTCTTACGAGTGTTTTGACATTTAATACAGGTTACTCGTCAATATCTGATGGTGACGCTCTTTCTCTGACATTTAATACAGGTTACTCGTCAATATCTGATGGTGACGCTCTTTCTCTGACATTTAATACAGGTTACTCGTCAATATCTGATGGTGACGCTCTTTCTCTGACATTTAATACAGGTTACTCGTCAATATCTGATGGTGACGCTCTTTCTCTGACATTTAATACAGGTTACTCGTCAATATCTGATGGTGACGCTCTTTCTCTGACATTTAATACAGGTTACTCGTCAATATCTGATGGTGACGCTCTTTCTCTGACGCGATATACAAGATGCGATCTAGATGTGCCCTATGCCCTGAGGACTGGACCCAAGTATACTGATAGATTCGATGAATCACTGCACGAAATAACAAGGTACGAACTATCAGACATTGTATCATTTTCCTCTGTGACTATTTAATGAACATCACGCATTATCTTTATTGTAAAGTTTCTAATGTCGGGTGTATACAGTTATTAATTAGGATGAGATCCCGCATACATTTTATAAACAAAGCATTTGAGAAACGTTTTACAGATTTAATTGTAAGAGTCGTAGGATGATAAAAATATTACCTAAAACGGTATAATTACTAATTACACACGTGTACTCAGAGTAGGGGTGGGGGGTGGGCATATTCCACACGATATAGATTTCTCCCTTTTTTTCTCTGTGTAATTATACTGACCACGATCATTTCCCATCTGATAAAATAACAATAAGTTTAACTAATATCACGACATTGATATGGGAATGAAGCGGTACAATTTCATCCGCTCCATGTGCCTATTCACCGAAATAGGACGCTTTTGCCCTGCTATTTAAAACTGCCATGTCAGCGAAAAATGCAGAAGATTTATATGTCACTGATCGCTGCCTATGTGGCACAAAATAAAGTCCAGTCCGTTTCTGACGCGTTTCTTCGTCCCACTCACAGCACTGCATCAGTTCCTTTTAGATCTCCACTAGCGACTTTCAATATCCTCCAAGACTCTAGCGACCTTCACTATCCTCCAAAATTCTAGCGACCTTCACTATCCTCCAAGACTCTAGCAAACTTTACTATTCTCAAAGAATCTAGCGACTTTCACTATCCTCCAAGACTCTAGCGACCTTCACTATCCTCAAAGACTCTAGCGACCTTCACTATTCTCCAAGACTCTAGCGATCTTCACTATCCTCCAAGACTCTAGCGACCTTCACTATCTTCCAAGACTTTAGCAATCTACACTATATCCAAGACTGGCGACTCTTCACTATCCTCCAAGACTCTAGCAATCTACACTATCCTCCAAGACTGGCGACCTGTTTTATCCTCCAAGACTGGCGACCTGTTTTATCCTCCAAGACTGGCGACCTGTTTTATCCTACAAGACTGGCGACCTATACTATCCTCCAAGACTGGCGACCTTCCACCATCCTCCAAGACTTTTGCTCTTGTCAACCTGGACTATTATGAGGAATTATGTCAAAATATCCCACTAACTAAATGCAGTCTCTTTCGTTGATGATCAATTTTCTGTCTAAATCTCTCTCTCGGAAACTATCACTTTATCTCTTGTTTGTACGGATGTCAAAACTATTACCAAATAGTAGCACCATTGAACTGCATCCTGTACACACTAAATGACAATGTCTTCATAAGGCTGTCTGGCAAGATAAGAATATTGTATGCTGCAATGATTAAGGTCTGTATACATCGTCCTGAATCGACCGTTACTAATAGTTTATTTTCGTCCTTTGCGTGTTACCGTCACTTTACTAGAACTACAGTTATTTATCTACTGTTAGAACTTTTGGAATTCCTAATTAAACCAGGAGTAGTCTACAAATCTGGCATATCTTTAAATTATCATCATTCAATTTTCACTCAAAGAGAGCATTTACTTTTTAAGTTTATTTCACAACGTATACTATAAAGAAAACAATCCACAAATGAAAATCGTTCAGATATTAACATTCCTGCAATGTTTCGTCGGTTGATTGTTTTCCCTCCCGTTTTCAAAATTCATATCTCTAACTCCCTGACATGTTTGCTTTGTCTAGTTGCAGTCATTGCAGCTGTTTCCAGAAAAAGACTTCCAGAAACAGAAAGGGACACATAGCACTACAGAGACGTAAACTAAAAAGATCAAGAAATTTTATCTGGTAGGATCCCTAACAGACAAAATGTCCACGCACATATTACAGTGATGACATGTCACATCACCAAAAGATTTTTCCCCAAGTATGTGAACTGGAATGTTGTGGAGGCTGGGGATTAACGGAACAGTGGACTCTTGGTTTTTTATTTCATGCAAAGATGTGTGAGGTTGGACCCCCGGTCAAACAAGTGGCGAAGAAGAAAAGAGAAATACAACTGTATACAGTAATATCATTTGGCACGATAACACACATAATTTTGCCCGGTGTTTGCTTTAGTTTCAGATATGGGCACAGATATATCATTTGGCACGATAACACATAATTTTGCCTGGTGTTTGCTTTAGCTTCTATATTTTAATCGCTCAATATTTATTTATTGATAATCAGTTTAATACGTATGCATATATAAATCTTATTTATTTTATTTTATATTCATATTTATTATTTTTATTTTATAATGGGGGAGGAGTTGTCTGTGAGATATGCAAGCTTTATTGAAAATGGATTTTGTAAAAATATAATTTATAATAAAAGCACACAACAACCGACTGTCTTTAATCGTTTTATAAAACATCACCAAATGTTTTTGTTCGCAGACAGTAAAGAGAGATGCTAAGTTTGTGCTATGAAAGCGCCACAACTGAGAGTTCTCTTATCTCTTTAAATGCCACATGCCTAATGCTTTAGTATTTTTTTTACCGCTCTATTTTTTTACATCTGCAACATTTTTAAAGAACTATCTTATACGAAATTATCTTTTGCAATAATTTGATTATACGGAATTCATAACTTGATGTTGAATTAATTCTTTGTTCTTGAAAACACTGTGTGTGTGTGTGTGTGTGTGTGTGTGTGTGTGTGTGTGTGTGTGTGTGTGTGTGTCGTGTGCATATAAATTAAATATTAAATAGTCTAAATGACAAACATACGTATGGTAAACGAACAAGGTTTTCAAAATATTAGGAAAGTTAACTCGACACAATTACTATTCGGATGCTTTTGAGAACTTATTTATGTTTCCCTGTCTTCCAACAAAGAAACTTGTGTATTGTAAATTCGATTGTTCCCTGTCTTCCAACAAAGAAACTTGTGTATTGTAAATTCGATTGTCCCTTGGCTTCCTAGAATGTCAGCTAGACAGTTTGGAAGATTTGATGAAAGTAGCAAGCCCCAAAGCGAAAATGATTGGAAATTTTAACAGAGCAGCGATAGAACTAGTTAGAGAGCATGAATTACAGCGATATCGACTCCGCCAGAACTGCTTAAGCGTGACCATTTTCTGCATGTGTGGTTTGTTATCTTTCCATCTTAAAGACACTGTCTCCGCTAAATTAACATGCTATAAAACAAAACACAAATGACCTTGACAGAATATGTTCCTATGATAACTTTCACCTAGAGAAAGATTCAGTGCGGGTTAAAATATTGCTCATTATTGACTCAGTGCGGGTTAAAATATTGTTCATTAATGATTTAGTGCGACTTGAAAAATTGTTCATTAATGAGGCATCACGGGTTGACAGATCGCGTCTGCAGTTATAAAGTCTTTAACGGTTTGGAGTGAGTGTGTGTGTGTGTGTGTGTGTGTGTGTGTGTGTGTGTGTGTGTGTGCGTTTGCGTGATAATGAGGTGAATTTATAATCTATTAACTCTTCTTATGACGTTATATTACATTTTATAAAAATGGATTATACTATACTAAGTCGGCACCAATCTTTACTATTCATTTTAACAACGTCACTGTTGTAGATCAGCTACATTTATTAATTATATTACATTTTAGCAAACTCCGTGCACTAAGTCAACTGTGCTAAGTACTCAGCAACAGGAAATAGCATTCAGATAACAAAGGTACTCAGATAAGAGTACTTACATAAACGTATTTAAAGCATTATTAATACGTATTTCCTAAACAGCATTTTCCAAAAGCCTCATTTTTGAAAGATTAAAAAGTGCAGAATTAAAATATGATATGGATTCAATCTATAAAAGAAAGAAACGAAGTTATTTTATACATTCTGTTTCTTCCGCACTGCAAGTTTCATACTTCTGTAAGCCAGAAATTTACAAAATATGTCATTACTTCCCTCGCTGTATCCTAAGGTATTATTCAAATCTGTAACCACAACACGTGTATTACGCCATGAACCTCATAACGTACACAAAAACACTGGTATACTGCCATGAACCTCATAACTGTCACCACAACACCGGTGTACTGCCATGAACCTCATAACTGTCACCACAACACTGATAAACTGCGGTGAGCCTCATAACTGTCGTCACAACAATTGCTGTATCCTGAGGTATACCTCAATCCTGTCGCCATAAAAATTGCTGTATCCTGAGGTATGCTTAATATTTGTCGGCACAACAATTACCGTTTTCCTAAACCGTCACACACTAATACACGTACACATTTTCTGTTCAAATGTTGTTTGGAAAATAATAATTAAATTCATATCGGAGTAACAATTTCGTACTCAGCAGATTCATTGCAACAGCTGTTAACTGGAATTATAAATATATTTCTAATCTCTCTCTCTTTCTCTCTCTCTCGGGATCTGCCTACACACACACACACACACACACACACAAACAAACAAATACACACACAAAACACACACACACACAAACACACACACAAAACACACACACAAAACACACACACACACACACACACACACACACACACACACACACACACACACACACACACACACACAATTGTTGCTCCGATATGAATTTCATTATTTTTTCCAAACAACATTTAAACAGAAAATATGCACGTATGTGTGTGTGTGTGTGTGTGTGTGTGTGTGTGTGTGTGTGTGTATGTATGTCTGTGTGTGTGCATGCATGTATGAGTATGTGTGTGTGTGCATGTATGTATGTGTGTATGTATGTATGAGTGTGTGTGTGTGTGTGTGTGTGTGTGTGTGTGTGTGCATGTATGTATGAGTATGCGTATGTGTGTGCATGTATGTATGTGTGTGTGTGTGCATGTATGTATGGGTGTGTGTGTGTGTGTGTGTGTGTGTGTGTGTGTGTGTGCATGTATGTATGTGTGTGCATGTATGTATGAGTGTGTATGTGCGTGTGTGCGTGCGTGCATGCATGTATGAGTGTGTGTGTGTGCACATTTATGTATGAGTGTATGTGTATGAGTGTGTGTGTGTATATATGTGTGTATGTGTTTGTGTGTGTGTATGTACGAGTATGTGTGTATGTGTATGTGTGTATATGTATGTGTGTGCATGTGTGTATGTTTATATGTATGTATGTGTGTGTGTGTGTGTGTGTGTGTGTGTGTGTGTGTGTGTGTAGGCAATACAGAGAGTGAGAGAAAGAAGAGAATGAGGGAGAGAGAAGAGTGACACTACCATTTGCTAATAAATGGTCTGCATATGTAAATCAACAAAGATGTTGGCAGTAAGGACGTCATTGTTTTGCTTTACACTTGAAAATAAAACTCGACATACTCTCCAATATCGTTTGAAACAAAAAGATAAAGATATCACCTTTCTTGAAAATAATTATCACATACATATCACTAATATACATCTCAATATTTATATATTCCATGCACGCTTAGTTTAACATTCCATCGAAATTTCCATTAACACCGATACTAAATAATGATTTTTAAAATTACGACTTGTGTGTGACCAGAATAATATTATGATTAGGAAAAAAGATAACGCAAAAGAAACAGATGTTAAATGGTGAAGTCGCACATTTTTGTGACGATACACACAACTTAACTTTACTATAACACATTTTTTTTATTAATGCTTTTAGATATATAAAGCAGTTGTTTGCGTGAGGTAGCTGATAGGAACACATTGGTAAATATGTTGAGCTTATTCTTTCTTACATTAATGTAATTATTACATATGTTATAGAGTTAAGACATTGAACTAGTGCAAACTTCTGTTCATCTACAAAGTTCTTAAAGATATATTTATTTTTCTAGATTGAAAGGTAAGATTTTTTAGCAATATGATCTCTTGTGAAAGTAGTTTTAGTGAAGACTGCGTACTCGGTATACATTTTAAATGGCCATTTTTCTCTTTCAGAGCTTGAAGCAGAAACCCAAGTACACTTAGTGTTAAATATTTTGAAAACTTAGCAAAAGATTTTACTTTGTAGTTTATAATGTGTTTAAGATTATCACTTTATAGTCACTCATGGAAAAAAATCCTTTTCAATGATGACTGGGGAAAATATCTTGTCAAATTGTTCTCTTCAAGCTAATTTGGTACTGAAGGAACAATCACGTGATCAAGATTTAAGCCAAAGATCTTTGACAAACAGGGACAAGTATCAACATGAATTCCTCTACTCTTGTCGTCTTTAAATTGATGGTGGCATTGCTGTCAGTTGGTCTAACACATCCGGCTGTCAATAAGGAATTCCAGGTGAGCGAAGAGAAGGACAAAAGAAATTTATAAACATTTCGTGTAAACAGTGTGGTCTTTTTATTTCATTGCAGAGCGAACGGCTATGTCATTCTGTTGAATAGCAACATTCTTAACTTTGTGATGTCATTTACTCTGTCATAATAGTCGCACACATACGCGCACACACACACACACGCACGCACACACACACACACACACACACACACACACACACACACACACACGCACGCACACACACACACACACACACATACACGCGCGCGCACACACACACATATTACAAAGCTTGTTAATATGCCATTGCTGTATAGTTCCAGTGAATTTTAATGCGTTGGTAGTTTTGTTACGGAAAATTACACTAAATTCAAGAAATTATATGAATATTTTTATTTTAATAACAGTGATACCATTAGTAGGTGCTCCTACTGAAACCCGTATAAGGAAAACCGCTTTTACAGCTAAAATATATCGAAATAGCATAATTTAGATCATTGTGCCTTGGTCCTGTGTTTCTAGCCGCGTTATTGCACACACAGGATTCAAGTACTCTTGCACCACGTGCTTACAAGGCAAGTCGCTGCTCTGAAAAACAAATTATTTATCATTAAAGCGACATTACATATACATTAACAAATTAATTGTCAACAAAGTGACATTCCTGAAATGAGCAAATTATTATCATTAAAGCGACATTACTGGCATTAACAAATTAGTTGTCATCAAAGCGACATTACTGTCATTAACAAATTAGTTGTCATCAAAGCGACATTACTTACACGAACTAATTACAAGAAGCAGCCGACTAGTCTGTTTGTCGTGGTCAGATGTAAAGTCGTGATAGATTACATACTTTTGAGAATTTTGTTTTAATTGACAGCAGTTTTTCCAGTTTTCCTCTTGTCTCTTACCGCACTAAAATTCACAATCATTTTCTTGTCGCATGATTGAAAGTATGAAGAAAATAATCAGATGTTAATAATGTTTATAATTGTATCGCCTGTTTGATCATTTAAAGTATAATCTCTGGGACCTAAGAAAAAATGTAAGGGTTATATTTTTACCGGAGGGGCAACGAGGACGGACAATTATAAATCAGAGCTGTATCTCTATGACTTCTTTGAATGGAGAGTTAAGAATTCATTCGAGAAAGTATAGATGTGGACAATTAGGAAAACAAATGTTTGAACACAATAGTGCTTAGCTCACCGACAGCAAAATCAATATTTTGCTTTTTACGCCGACAGGTGGAAACGAACATCAAACTGTTCAACTCTTTTGGAAATGGTTTAGATATTCATATAGGAAAACCAGTATTTATACTATCCTTAGGGGTGCATGTGCATCAGTGTGAGTGTGTGTATGTGTGTGTTTGTGTGTGTGTGTGTGTGTGTGTGTGTGTGTGTGTGTGTGTGTGTGTGTGTGTGTGTGTGTATGTTTAATGTATATATATATATATATAAATTTGTGTGCGACTATGTATAATTGTATATGCATGTGTGTATATGACTGTATGTCTGTCTATCTGTCTATCTATCTATCCATCCACCTATCTATCTAGAGTAAGTTTGCCTCTCTCTATTTTTAAATTTAAATTATTATATAGATTACTAAATTGTCAGAGAAACCCGACCTTGGGCACTCCTTAAGGTGTTATTTTTGAAAGTGTCTGTGTTGAAGTAAATAGCTAGAGGCAAGAATATTCTAGATAGCTGACGAAATGCAAACTGAGTGAATATTTTTCTATTATCCAATGATTATTGTTTACGAGAACGAGAACCAGCCAATGGATTGAGATTAAAAAGTTACTTGCTGTAGAAAATGTTGTTCTCTGATCACTTTGTATTTGAATGGCAACGGAGAAAGTCTGCCCTTGAAAGGCAGTCGTTAGCTTGATGGTGAGAAACAACTGATTGACTGAGTGTATGTAAATATTTATAAGTATGTATAAATAGATATTTGCGTGTATTTAAGTATATTTTTGTGTCCGTAAATATTTATGCGTACGTAAGTAGGTAAACGCTTATGTGTGTGCAATTATATATTTGTGTGCTTGTAAGTATACTTTTATGTCTGTAAGTATATATTTATGTGTGAATAAGTCAGTATTTATATGTCTGTGTAAATATATCTATTTATGTGTGTAAGTATATATTGATTTGCGTGTAAGTAAATATTTATGAGTGTGTAAGTTATTATTAATGCATGCGTGCATAATTATATATTTATGTATGCGTACGTATATATTTTTATGTATATGCGTAAATATTTATGTGTATCTGTATGTGTATATTTAATTGTCCATATAATAACATGTGTAACTCGAACTATTCCGTTAAAATAAAAACGCTTATTTACTGATAGCCCGATTAGAACGGATTGCTACATTCTCCGCATGTAAAATCATAGTGCTGGATAGAACAAGATAGTGCTGGATTGCGCTCTATAGAGCTAGATAGCGCTGGATAGTGCTGGAACGTGCTGGATAGAGCTGGATAGTGATGATTAGTGCTTGACACAGCTGGATAATGCTAGATAGAGCTAGAATGTCTTTCTTTACTAACGTTCTCAAGGGTTCACCTAATTAGTAGACAAAATTTTAACGATTAAACTGAAAACGACATTAAATATTTTCGACTTAGAAAGTGAGGTCAGTCATCCCCACAGTGATATTTACCAAGTTCATGAAAAAGGAAGGAAAGAAAGGCTTAGGAAAGAAAGAAAGAAAGAAAGAAGGCAAAAAGGAAACAAAGAATGAAGGGTAAAAGAACATAAAGGAAATATAAATAAAATGAAAGATAATAAAAGGGAAAAAATAATTTTAATGAAATCTCGGAAAGTAAAATTGAAATATAAGACACATGGAACAAATAAAGGGAGAAAGAAAAGAAATTAAAAAAAAAATAACGTAGAAAGTCTTTAAACCGTTCCCCCTTTGTTCAGATGAGTTTTGTACTTACAGGATTTCGCATCTGACGTCATATTTAGAAATTCATCATATCACAGCAACAAAAAAATCCCACTTCAAACTTATCAGCGATCCAGCAATAACAAGAACACAGTTGATCGGAATACAAGATTTGTCCTGACCAATCCTACTTCCCTGTGGACCAACGCTATTGTCCCATACTTATTTGGTCCACAATTAAGTAAGTATGAGAGTGTGCAAAGTGTTATTATAGCATGCGTTTTGGCCCACAGTTAAGTAAGTATGAGAGTGTACAAAGTGTTATTATAGCATGCGTTTTGGCCCACAATTAAGTAAGTATGAGAGTGTACAAAGTGTTATTATAGCATGCGTTTTGGCCCACAATTAAGTAAGTATGAGAGTGTACAAAGTGTTATTATAGCATGCGTTTTGGCCCACAATTAAGTAAGTATGAGAGTGTACAACGTGTTATTATAGCATGCGTTTTGGGGGCTAACTGTTCGTGTGCGATATTGTTGAACAGTATCTCATTACAGTATACGATGTTGACAATTGCTGTTTAGAGCGAATTACTTAATTGTCACGCCGTGATCGTCCTACAGTTTAGGAAACACCTAACACGACATGTGATTAAAAAACCAAACATCAAAGTATTATTCTTTGATTGTAGTACTAGGCTGACATTATGTAAAAATGATTAATGACTATAAATTGTGTGTTTGTGCGTGCGTGTGTGTACTAAACTACCTTCCAATTAATTACCATGTGCACATAATGACGACATGCCACATTCAAAGTAAATATTCTGCTTTCTCCAAATGTCCACCGAAATGATCCGCCTTCACATAAATACGTACACTAATTTTGACAATTCGACACAACAAAACTTACTGATACATTGATATAATAACCTAAAATTACAAAGAAATCCTAATTATTTTTGGATAAATATTTTAAACAATTGTAAATAGCTAATAGCACTAATTACACAAGTTACAGATGTAAAATAAATATTTAAAAATGCTAAATTACCTTTAAAGTAGTTTAAACCTTTGTGTTAACTGTGTTTATGAAATTATACGTTACATTTTTGCAATGTGCTCTCAGTGCCACCATTTGTTGTTGCTGCTCTCTCTTTCGCTGACTCACGACTCACCCCAGAGTCTGCATTAGACTATTTGTCTTCACGATATTTTCAGTAATGGTTTGCTTCTGGGGGTACCTCACAGCCTCGCGATGTGCCTGAGGTGGAGGGCGAGAGGGCTGGCAGAGGGGGTGAAAAAGATAGCACCATTTTGGCGCCCCCCTCCCTTTGTTGTTACAGAGCTTGTTGATTATATATTGCTGTACCGTTATGTTTTCAATCAGAGTGCCATTGCAATTTACAGATGTGATAATGATCTACTTAGTTTCATTAATAGTGAAGCTTTCATAAGCTGGCATCAAACACTTTTTGATGTACTGCTGATATCTGTATGTCTGTCAACTTGTCTTTCTCTTACACTCGAGCGAGTTTGGTCCTTTCACGTTCTTAAGAAAGTGTGAAGTCTCTCCGTGACATAAGAAAATATGTCCTCTCTTCAGACTAAGGAAGGTACGCCGTTTCACCATCTTTTATAAAGTGTGCCTTGTGCTCAGCATTAAATAGACTGTGTCCTCCCCTCGTCATTAACAGTGTCCTCCCTTCATCATTAAAAATGCGTTTTCTCCTCAGACTTTCAAACTGTCCTCTAAAAGTGTGTTTTCTCTTCAGACTTAATGAACTGTATCCTCTCCTCTTAATTAAAAATCTGTCTCCTCCTCAATCTTACAAATTTTGTCCTTTACTCTTCATTAGCTAATGGCTTCCGCTCGTCAAATTTTAATACAATGTGCCCTTTAATCTTCATTAGCTAATGGCTTCCTCTCGTCAACTTTAACACAATGTGCCCTTTATTCTTCATTAGCTAATGGCTTCCTCTCGTCAACTTTAACACAATGTGCCCTTTATTCTTCATTAGCTAATGGCTTCCTCTCGTCAACTTTAACACAATGTGCCCTTTATTCTTCATTAGCTAATGGCTTCCTCTCGTCAACTTTAACACAATGTGCCCTTTATTCTTCATTAGCTAATGGCTTCCTCTCGTCAACTTTAACACAATGTGCCCTTTATTCTTCATTAGCTAATGGCTTCCTCTCGTCAACTTTAACACAATGCGTCCTTTTCTCATTATTAACAAAATGTGACCTCTCCACATCATTTACAAAAATATCTTTTTCTTCAACCTTCAAACCTTCATTTTTAACATTATTTGTAACCGAAAGTACAATTCACACTGTACAAACAACCCAAATACTTCCATGAAATATTTGTAAAAAATATTAAGCGTTACAGTAACTACATATACTCTTGAACTGCTACCACGATATACAATGGAAAAGATTCAGCCTTAATAATTATGCACAATACCATTTTCTGGCACTGTCCAATTTACTCATAGAATTCATCTAAATGTACATTTCAATGTGTAATTCTTAACAAAGCTTTTAATATTTGCTTTGGACGTTTTGAGAATACTGGAGTATCGAGCTATCGCAAATCGTCTTCCTGCTGTTATTTAAAAAAAATATATCTAAATCACCAGATTCTTATTACTTCTCTTGAGGCTTTATAATGTCCCCGTGGTACCTATATCTTGATGCATTTGTCTTGTTCCTACTTTACGCTTGTATGATTAACACTTCCTGTTTGTTTGATCCCAAGCACAGTTTCATTAAAGGAATGCTTATGTTATGGGACTATGGTTATAATATGCCCGCCTTTTAAGCAGTTCACTTAAAGTGATTACCTTTGATACATCACTGCCAATAGTCCTTAGATGTTAGGTGACCTAAACAGCGAAAGGCTTCGGGACAGTTAATTTTACAAAATTATAGGACAGCCTGGCAAATCTCTGATAAAGAACTATTTGACGAGGAGAATTCATTTGCTGTACTTTGCATCGTAATGGAACACATTTAAAAACAATTAATGTATTCTGACTTCACACTCTCTCGTCTTTTCTTGTTCTTTCCAATGGTTATTCACAATATTTTCACCAAAGTATTTATAATTACATTATTAAAAGGATTAACTAGATGCTTTAAAAAGAAAACGTGATCAAGTCAGCATCAATCTGGCTGTACATTACTCTAGTATTTTTATTCAACGCCCCGTATCTATTATTATATTTTATGACATATATCAAACTTAAACCACACACACACACACACACACACACACACACACACACACACACACCCCTTATTGACTTCTATAAATAAATAATTGTCTGTCACGAGTGTCTTGTTAATATATCTTTTCACAATCATGTACAGCGGACGAGGACAAAGTCGGTGTAATTAATGTCATGGCTTTAATTTCGAAGTACACGTGCGTGCGGTTTGTGCCATGGAACCAGAATACGCGGTCAGCTTATGGACTGGACCATGATGGTCACGTGATCTTCACGTCAGATTCTAAACGGTAACATGATTTACTAGAATTTGATTGAAAATCAAGTTTCGCACACACATTGCTATATTTCAGTTTGTGCGTTAAAAAGTCGTGCAATAAAACATGTCACTATTAAAGAGTTGTTTAAATCAATCTTAAGATAGTGTTGATATGCTTCAGAAGCCAGCTGCACCTGTGAAGAAACTTGTAAGGAAAACAGACATACATACGCACGGTACACTCTCATTGGTAGTGATAATGTTTTATGTTATAATGCGTTGTATTATGAATGTCAAGGTGCTGGTCATCGCTTGGTAATGAGAGGACCGCTGAAGGACAGGAAACCAGCTGCTGCTCCCAGGTAGGATTTCTCCGCATTATGTAATGACATTTACTTTTTGACTCTTCGCTGTAATGTCATGGTGTGTAGGCCCCTTGTTGTTGTGCAGTCAGAAGCAGCTTGGAAGCTGACAAGTATCAGTGTAATTAATAAACGCATTCAGCAATTATTTCCTAGTCAATTTGTACTCAAGAATTTATTAGAAGTTTGTTCTCATCTACATGTGCTTATCTATATATCTATCTATCTAGTTATCCATCCTATCCGTCCATCACCTGTCATCTACTGATCTATTTGTGTATCTATTGCTATAGATAATAGAAATATCACGACCCTCGCCGTTTGTCTTTTCATGATCTATTTAGAGATCTAAAGTGAAAAGAAGAGATAGATAATAAAACGAACGAGTAATTTATTTTGATTACTAATCTAAAGATACAATGCATGCACGAGATGGGTCACACACTGGGATTTCACCACGAGCAACAAAATTACGAGCGAGATGGGTGGATACAGACTAACTGGGATTACATTAATCCAGGTAAGAGAAAGGACCGTTATACAGACTAACTGGGATTACATTAATCCAGGTACGAGAAAGGACCGTTATACAGACTAACTGGGATTACATTCATCCAGGTACGAGAAAGGACCGTTATACAGACTAACTGGGATTACATTCATCCAGGTAAGAGAAAGGACCGTTATACAGACTAACTGGGATTACATTCATCCAGGTAAGAGAAAGGACCGTTATAGAGACAAACTGGGATTACATTCATCCAGGTACGAGAAAAAGGACCGTTATAACTTTATATAAAAGTGCAAGTGTCCGTAATAAAAGAGGTGTTCAATTTCGCTTAGCTGTGACTTGCAGGCAAGGATAAATGGAACCTTAATTCTATGAACTATTCAGAAAATACGTTATTGAAGGTCAGAGTAATTTCGGCAAAATCAAAGCAATTACTATAATGATACTGTGACCCGTGCGCCACTTAGTTAATGAAGATAATTATTATTATTAATCCATCTTTCATAACTAATTTCAAGTGATGAGAATATTAATACCATTTTATTAATGGTCTTCCAACATACACCACTCGTCTCTCACTTGCCGGATAATTTGGCGTTGTAAACGTTTTCACAATTCCACAACGTAAAACAACATTTACAGTCACATAAGGTTTCTGCAGGTGGAAAACGTCTTACTAAAGAAGACAAATATGATTTTAATCTATATTTAGCGAGCCCCCATTCACCCACTTTCTTCTCCAACATAAGATTATCAATATCAATTTGTGTAAAAGGTCAATAAATAAATTAAAAGAAAAATCAACAATACAAATGACAATTACTATGAAACAGATAATTTGACATCAATATTCCATGAACCCACATTCGGGTAACTATAGTTTACTCCCTCTCTCTCTCTCTCTCTCTCTCTCTCTCTCTCTCTCTCTCTCTCTCTCTCTCTCTCTCTCTCCAAATTGCAGGTTAGTCCTATCAGAGAATAGAAATGGAGTTATTAGAATAGGTTATTATAAACTTCACATAACCTGGATTAAGTACAGCTTCCACAGTCTTTTCACTGGCCTTTTCAATCACATCAAAATGTTCACGCTCAGCAAATGTTCCCGCCTGTGCGCAAGAAAAACTGACGTGTCGTTACTTTCAATCGACCTGACACTCGCTTGCCGTCAGTTTCCTGAGCAGAACATAATCACATGTGTTATCTTCACTGGACTGATGTACTTAGCATCCTTGCTTGGTACATCAAAAGTAGGGGTGTAGCATACTCCCTTTTGCTTACACACTTTGCAAGTTTCCTGTGCTTTCCCGGTCACTCAAGTGATGACTATTTAACAAACAAAGGGTAGCTAGGAACTTGAAAATTGAACTTGATGCTCCGCTTGAGACTCACAGCTCAGGGTTGAACTCACACTCAGAGTGAGAATCAACCACAACCAAAAGAAGAAAAAATCAGAAGGCTGCTTGCTAACACTCAAGCTAAAAACTGCCTTCAGTACCGGACATATCTCTGTGTCTTTAAATTTAAAAGTGAATAGACAGCAAAATTCTCTACTGCAAGTAAACTCCTTAAACTCAGCCTATTGTCTAGTGTTATTCTCATAAATATTGGATAATAAAAGAACTGCTCACTCAGTTTCCGCTAGGTCAGCAAATGTAAAACATTCTTCCCATAGGCTGTTTACTTCAAATTCAGACACCATAAGGAGTGCCCAAGGTCGGGTCACTCTGACAATTTAGCAACTTAAATAACAATTAAAATTAAAAGTAGGGAGGTGCACATTTACTTTGTCATGATACATAGATAGGTTAGAAAAGATCTTAGTGATATTAATGTTTGTTATGAATTATAACCAACCGGTATTAAAAACAAAATACACAAAAATACTAATTTGCAAACATGAAAGATATCAGTATCAAAATTCACTATACTTTAATAATTTTAGTAATAGAAGTTGCAGTCATAATAGTAATAGTATCATGCTATCACCACCAAGACTACCATCATCATCATCATCATCATCATCATTGGTGTGAATAGATTTAAGTGATCTTCACAAAGTTATAAGTTTTCTCATAGCTCTTCGTGTTCGTTCGCCTGTGATAAGTACATTCTTGTGGTTCCTGTTGCACGTGCATATGACTCATTCGTTCCATCTTTTGTCTAACTGTTGTAGCTTCGAGTTAGGCAATGCTTTACTTCCATGTCTGACAGCTTACAAGTCATGGTACGTGAAGATCCCTCAATTCCACGGGTCCGTGTCCCTCTCGTATGACCTGTCATCACCTATGCACTACGAGAAATACGTGAGTTCAAACCATCCTGTAGAAAATGAGTTAGTCAATGATTTCCTCTACTAATTAATCTTTAAATCTAATTATATTTTTGTAGTATCTCTTGTATAATCCACCATGGTAGCTAAGAGTGTTTATATTTACAGAAATGCTTCATCTATAAAATGTTGGAATCATTGCAAACTGATCATTTTTGTTTTGATTAAAAAAAATACATGCCTGTCAGGGGAGTATAAATAGAATTCATTTGTTGCACGCAGCACTCATCTGCTGGCACCTGCAGGAAAGTAGACTGGTGTACGGATACACAAAATAAATTATAAATTATAAATTATAAATAAACTCGATCTGTGTCCAACTCACAGAAGTGCATCAGACTTCTACACTGACTGGCATCGGAGAATAAGGCAGACAGACACGTCACCGACCAGGGATTGGTTTTGTAAGAGGGCACACCATTAGACTGGTTTTCCGATAGAGAGGTGATGCTTGAAGACATAGGACCGGCCAAAAGGAAGACTAGGGTCCCACATCTTTGCCGGATGTGGAGTTTATAACCAGACCATATAAGGAGTGGGGGGATGTTAATCTAACACGTTGATTGTACATTCAAGCAACTGAGTCTAATGATGAAAAGAAAGTGGCAGTAGTGGAGGTTTACACACTCTCTTACAGTCTTCTTCAACATATTACACACGCACACACACACAAACACACAAACACACACTCACACACACACGCACGCACACACACAAACACACACACACACACACACACACGCGCGCGCGCGCGCATACACTCTCTCACTCATACACACGCACGCGCGCACACACACACACACACACACACACACACACACACACACACACTCACTCACCTCTACATACATACAATAATTCCCTATAAAATAAAGAATAGTTAATTTTTAGGGTTTCAAATTATTGACAACACAAGACTGATCTGTTTTTATTCTCACGTCAGTTTCGAATGATAAAATTCAGTACAGCTTGAGAAAAGCAAGCATACCTTAGCACTAAGGAAATTTCATTCAAAGGAATCATTTACTGCATTTATTTCTTGGCAGGAGACTCATAAGCATAGCATGATCATGACAGTCTGCTAGAAAATCCACACATGGCTATATGATCTAACGCTTTGTTTTGTTGGCCATTTACATTGGCAGATTATTCTATGTGGTTTCTCGCCCCCCCCCCCCCCAAGTCCCAATCAGAGTATCACTGTAATTGCTGACGTCATAACAATCGGATAAAAGATCAATGAGTATACTGCTTATAACCCACTTATCGTAAGAGGTCAAAGGACGTTAACTCTTACGGCTAAGTCATGGGAATCATCTGTTAGGTATCAAACGTAATTACGGAAACAATGGTGATGAAGTACACACACAAACGCGAACAAACACATTATTTATTATGATAATGCCTGATATTAACTAAAAGAGTCTTACAAGTACTTTTACTTGTATAGATGCCACTGTATAGATTACTCGTCCTTAAAGAGAGATAACTGTACATATAATCGTCCTTGTTCAAGCTAAATTATTTTATTGACATATAAGTAAACATTTAATTGGGCAGTTTTTGTAAGTATAATTTTAAATAAAAGTTACGAGAATGTGGACAATTATGTCACCAACCATTACATTGTTCCAGACTGGTCTCAACTCCAATTACAATTTGCTGTTTCCTGAGCTGTCTACTCACAGAAAGGATTTCTACATGTTTGCAGAGATCTCTACATTGTACAAATGCAAAGGTAAATATGCACGCAGGTTATGATTATTATGCATGCTTATGTATGATTGATTTTGTGAATACATGCTTGTGTATGTATGCATGTGCCTGTATGTGTAGGTATGTATGAATGACTATGTGTGTGCTACTTATTATTTTTAACTATGGTCATACACCATAGCGTAAAATCCTGATATGACCACTTAGAACACGAAACGAGATAAAATGATCGTGCTATTATAAATAAAGTAAAACGTCATCTCCTGTGGAATGATAGAAATTGCTCAGTTTCAAAAGCAAATAATGAAACACCCCACATATGTCAAGGTGGCTCCATTCAGGAAACACCCCACATATGTCAAAGTGGCTCCATTCAGGAAGCATCCCACATAATGGCTCCATACATGAAATGTTCCACATAGATAAATGTGACTCCATTCAGGAAATACCCCATATATGTCAATGTGGCTCCATTCAGGAAACACCCCACATATGTCAAAGTGGCTCCACCCAGGAAATACCCCACATAGATAAATGTGACTCCATTCAGGAAATACACACATGGGTCAATGTGGCTCTCCATTCATGAAATACCCCGCATAGGTAAATTTACCTCCTTTAATAAATTACTCAAAACTAGAGAGCATAAATCAGTAAATATAATGTCCCACATAATAAATTACTTAAAACAAGAGAGCATAACTCAGTAAATATAATGCCCCACATAATAAATGCTACCATTCTTCAAGCTCGGTTACGGAAAACTATTCAGTAAACCGTCAATGGTGCCGCGATACTAAAGAATTTTAGCAAAAGAAATTATTTTGTTTCAACTTTCAATGACACTCCTTACAATATAAACATTATATGAGAAAAAAATCATGTTATTATGAAATACTGTATAACAGCATTTTAATACATATTAGTTACTTACTATATGATTTCGTAATAGATGCCCTCCATCCCCATCACCACCACCCATCGTGTTTCAAGAATACAATTATCCTGTTAATAGTTTTTGTTTGGTCTGAGTTGAAGGAAACTGCAGGATTTTTTTTTTTAATTTCAGAGAACAACTGTAGCAACTTTCAGATCACATGTCAGAACGACGGTTACGTCACAATGGTGGATGGCCAGTGCGCATGTCGGTGTGTGGAAGGCTTCGATCCGGCCACTGGGTGCACAACAGTCTTAGAAAATGGTAAGAGTCGGCGCTAAGACGGGTAAGAGGCCTCTTTTTAAATTTAGCCATAGATGATGTATTTCTCCTTTAGAGAATTGATCTAGTGTCTTATTTAATCGTTGCTGGCCGTATTGAAAGTTCAAACACAAAACCACGGCCGATTAATGATTACCATAGTAAAATTGTAATAGAACATTAAAGAATCAATTCAACACCTTATATATATATATGCACATTCTTTTCAGATTATCAAGAGAAAATGATATAATCGAGCATGCGGTACATATTAGTGTAAATACAACAACTGTTAATTTCTTCACATGTACATAACCCTTACTCATTGCACGAACTAATTTCATGTGCAATAAATTAAGTACGTATTCTGTTTCAAATACACACACACAGACACACACACACACACACACACACACACACACACACACACACACACACGCACGCACGCACACACAGACACACACGCACGCACGCACACACACACATATGCAACATACACACGCACACACAGACACACACACACAGACACACACACACATGCTACATACGCACGCACACACACACAGACACGCACACACACACACACACACACACACACACACACACACACACACACACACACACACACACACACACACACACACATGCAACATACGCACACATAAAGACATATAGACGGGCGCAAAATTGTACGCATTTCTTTCGAACCCGCACTTAAAAGCATGGCACTGTTTGGGGCTATTTGAAACTGCTACAAGACAGTGGTCAGTGTGCAACATTGTAATGTATTTCTGTCTATGCTGCAGAGGCCAGCAATACGTTTCATTCTAACACCACAAGAAAGGAAGTAAGGACAATCAAAGCTCTGGGATAATTGCTAGCAACAGAGAAAATGTTTAAGTGTTAGCTGTCAAGAGGGATGGATATTTTTACGTACTTTCACTACTCCATTTCTAACATCAATGACCACGAAATCGTTAAGCCATTATTTAGTTTTATTTTTGATAATGAAATAAAAAAGTGTCCACTTTACAGAACCAGTGCCTGCTAAGTTTCCTGGGGGTAGTTATGCCTTACTGAAAGCAGTTGATGGGTGTCCGCACAAGATGGCCAGCGGCTGGCTGAAACAGTACTTCTTGTCATCCTCAATCCAAACTCCATTATACATAGAAGCTTCTATATTATCTAGTAACGTGCAACTACATTTCTGCGTCAACGAACAACCTAATGATGACGTTGTATGGCCACCTGGGGAGTACTGCATCATGAGAAAAGGGGGAAGCTGTCCAACAGGTATAAGAATGTGTGTGTGCGTGAGTGTGTGCGTGCGCGCGTGTGTGTGTGTGTGTGTATGTGTGTGTGTGTGTGTGTGTGTGTGTGTGTGTGTGTGTGTGTGTGTGTGTGTGTACACGCCTAATCAAACCTCTTTAAATCTTTAAATCGATTCTGAAAGAAAACAAGATATAGTGTGGGTTATTAAAAATTTGAGTTATCGTGAACTTCACCAAACTCTCTAATTTATATTAACACACAAACACACACACGCCCAAACATGCTTACATTGTAAAAATATAGTATACCTGAACAAGGACAAAGTATAATTATTATACGTATAGATATGCTCACCACTGTAGACATTCCCACCCTTGCAGAGATACTATAGAAAATATAGAAATACCATTGTAGAGATATTAATCCCTGTAGAGATACCAATGTATAATTATTCGCCCTTGTAAGGATTCTAACATACATATACTTGCCTTTGTAAAGATGCCACTGTACAGATCACTCGTCCTTAAAGAGATATAACTGTACATATAATCGCCCTTTTAAAAATACCACTGTATAGATTCTCGCCCTTGTAGAGGTACCACGGTGGAGATACTTGCCCTTGAAGAGATAACAATGTAGATACTCGCCTTTGAAGAAATTCCACCATATAGAGACCCGACGTTGTAGCGATACTTTGGTATAGGCACAGCCTTGTAGAGATGCAGATACTCACCATTGTAGAGATAACACCAGTATAGAGGAAATAGCGAAATAGTGTTGTCCC
This sequence comes from Sinotaia quadrata, assembly GCA_028829895.1. Taxonomy (NCBI): domain Eukaryota; kingdom Metazoa; phylum Mollusca; class Gastropoda; order Architaenioglossa; family Viviparidae; genus Sinotaia; species Sinotaia quadrata. The sequence continues at coordinate 17,443,885 of CM054180.1, forward strand.
ATTTCATCCGGTCTCCTTACTTAATAGTGTCATGACCTGCGGCGTCAAATGTTTCTGGATCAATTCAAATGGCACACGCCACTGTCTATTATAAATGTCTTAGTACCCAACAGTAGAGATACCACTGATACCAGTAACGTTGGTTAAACTTCCTTAGAAGTTATCTGAACAGAAGTACGTTTGGAATCTTCGTCACTTATTTCAAACCTTCACCTAAAAGGAAATGTACATCAATATACACCCTAAACTGCTATGTGCTTCCATCATGGACTTGCATATTGGACATCTAACTTTGCACAACTATAGGCACACTACTCAAATACCAACTCTACCCCAATCTGAGAAAATGCTGAATACCTCTTGTAAATGTTACACATTTAGAACTGAAGTCCTGGTAACTCAAATCCTATTAAAACGACAAGCTGCACACACTCACACACTCTATCCAAAACAAGTCATGGTACTATGCAGCTGTATTCTTTCATGCGTGTAAATCATTTCCTTTTCCAGACAAACTGCTGCACTATAAAACAATTATCTTTTTTAAATTCTAAACATCTGCCGGCTACTGTAATTTTCCTTGCGCTGCCACACATTTCATCAAGTTAGTTGTGTTCTATTCAGCCCCGGATCACACTTAGATGTGTTCTATTCAGCCCCGGATCACACTTAGTTGTGTTCTATTCAGCCCCGGATCACACTTAGTTGTGTTTTATTCAGCCCCGGATCACACTTAGATGTGTTCTATTCAGCCCGGATCACACTTAGATGTGTTCTGTTCACACTCAGGTCACATTTAAGTTAGTTGTGCTCTGTTTAGCCTCAGGTAAATTAGGTATGTCCTTTTCAGCCCCAGGTTACTTTAGTAGTGTTGTATTCAGCCCAATGTCACTTTAAAACTAGATGTATCTATTTCAGTCCCAGGCCACTTTTAGGTTAGCTCTATCCTGTTCAACCCCAGACTGCTCTTAGGTCACCTGTATCCTGTTCAACACCAGGTCACTTTTTAATTATTGGTATATATTTGTCAATAGAAATGTCCGTGGGGTGCATTCACGCACTTGATTACGGTAGGAAAAGGCAAATAAAAATATAAGATTCCATATTGTATAATGAAAAGATGGTATATTATCATTTTCCATCAGCGATATCATCGTATGACAGAAGTGTAAGGTGTCTTCCTCACCATTTACATCTCTTATACTTCCTTCTTTTGAACCCTTTATTCTGTCATCATCATTTTCATCATCATGAGCATCGTCATCATCATTATTATATTCATTGTGCATGGACTTAGACGTCATTTAGATGCACGATAAAAATGCATACACTTGTTTCAGGGTTCCAGGAGGGCTATATACAGTTTGACAATGTGGCTCCCTGTGACGATCTGTGACAAATTCTGTGTCATGACCTCGTGACCCAATTGCTCGTTTCAAAATTAAATTTTTGAACGGACCTTTGTTGAAATTCACCCGTGATACATCAGTATCTAGAAGCTTCTAGCAAGGTCAGATTGTTGCATAACTTTAGGCCAGTGTCCAGCACCTTCGAGATCAAACATACCACGTGAGCGGTCACGTGATGCGTTCAATGCAGTTTCCTAAAATACGATCATAACGCGCCAAAACACTCACTCACTTCCAGACCGGCAGACACACCAGGCAGCTTTAACATAGCTCCGTCCCGCCGCCATACCAGAGTCGTAAGAGAGTCGAAGATGAACCCGCGCTAGAGCAGTAAAATCTACTTTTAAGAGGTAACAATAACACGTCTACTTCTTACAGTATCTATTGCATTTATTGATTGTATTTTGTAATTGAATTGATGTATGTATTTTGTGCAGCTTAGCGCTATTTTAGCCAAAGCACGTGTTTCGATGTAAAAGGACAAAATCTAAAAGTTATTGTATATAAATTATTGTAACCTTTTCTTATCTTTAATTTATATAAATCGTAAATTCCCTAGTGCCGCCAGTATGTCTGTGCACGTGGTGAATTCTTCTTTGTAATTCAAATTGTTCTTGCATATAATTTTTCGTGTAAAATTGTAAAGCATTCATGCTTCATTTTGAATTAATCCTTTGTGTGAATTCCAATTTTTAATGCTGTAAATATTTGAGAATTCATACGTTCGTGTAACGTTATATGTAACACACACGTGAACCACAATGTATATTTAAATATAACTATATTTGAATTGTAAACGACACGATAGTCAAAGATTCTAAATTCAGAACCTTAACCAAAGAAACATGTGCTTGGGTTTTGCGAATATAGACGCAAATAGTTACAGAGCCCAAATCCTTTGTTTCAGCCGGGTTCTTCTTATGTTATTCCTCTCTACCTTCGTACTTCTTGAGTCGTACACCGACTCGGGCGTCTTCATGACCCATACGTAAAAGTACATCGTGTTAACTACGGTTAACGATCGTCGCAAGTACATTAGCGATGCAGTAATTGATTGGACGATTGACTGTCATGCTATGCAGTACTGACGATGAGCCAAAGGATGTGGACCAGTCCTAACCAGTTGAACCCCACATGCGACCAAGAGTATAGTTAAGTATATCTACTAGGGTCCAGAATCAAGTGACTATTTGGCAATAAAACAGAAAAGCAAATTCTCGTTAGAACTTTTAACCAGGACGGTAAATGAGAGAACAACGCTGTGTAGAATTAAGACGTCGTGTCGTAATTAATCGTTGCTGTTAATTGTTAAACTTATTAAATCTATTTCATTTTGTTAAGAACCTCTTTTTGTAGTAAATTGTATGCATATAGACCAAATGGGATTGGATGGGGGCTGTCTGAGCTAAACGAATGACGTAATGAATGCATATGAATCTAAGAGAGTTTTTAACGATTTCCAATCTAGCTAATGTACGCAAATTATCAGTTTCGTAAATCTGTGATCTAGACTACAAAGATGCATTTTTAATTTAGTCGAATGATGATTTGAGCAACCAGTCTGTTTAGGTTAAACGAGAGAGAATTAATTTAAATAGTAAATTAAAGTTCTATAATTTCCTAAGCAGGGTCTTTAAATAAATACTGGAAACGTAACAAGTGTGGCCTCGTCATGGGATTGATATGTATTAAATTGTAACATTTTTTATACATAGGGCGCATCATATCTTTAGGAAACGAACAACTGAGAATTGCCAATATTCTATTGATTCAGGATTGTTGAAATATTTATCTTGCTTTTGTTGTGACATGTGCATGTATTCTTTTGCAGAGTAGCGTGCATGTTAGTTAATGTTGATATATTTAAGCGTAGTTAAATATGTCATGTTAGCTATTGAATGATTTATTTAGTATTGTGTTACTGGATACTTCATTGTAAGAGGTCGACGTGTTATACCGCCAGCTAGGAGAGTTACCGGTAGTAACAGACTTCGGACTATTATATTTAGGGTGCTAAGTATAATGTGTAATGTTGTATGGTTGGAGCCGTGACATTACGAAAGCCTTGGAGACAACGGATTGTAGCCAAGCAGGTGAACGTGTAACCAACGCGTAATTTATTTCGGAAGGTGTTCTGAATAAATTCAATAATTTTTGTAAGGTCGTAGCCTAAAAGTTATTGTGGGATAAAAGCGGAGTTTTATCGCCTACGGTTAGATACACAATCACGAGAGATATTTATTGTAGCCAGACGCGCTAAATAAATAAGATGGATCTCGAACAGACTATTGCGAGTCTGAGAGAGATAGGTTCCTTAATCGGATACCGAACGGAAGACGAGTTAATGAACTTCGTTAGAACTGAACTAGACTGGGAAGAGGAACGCGAAAAGAGGAGAGAGGAACACGCGAAAGAGTTAGAACGAATAAAACTCGATGGCGCGTTAGCGATGGAACGGATAGAGATAGAAGATGATCACCTTACGACTTTGATAGATCTAAGGGTCGATGAACGGATGGGGAGCTTACAGCTCATGGAGATTCTAAAACGCGAACAGAAGGTAGGCATATCACTAGGGTATAAAGGTGAACCGCTACGTATTTTCATCTTGCTAGCACTCAATGAAAAGGAAATAGAACACAGGGAAGAAAAGATATCTTCAATAAGCTCACGAGCAAAACAGCTGTGTGATAAAGATTTCCGATTCAAAGGGGAAGGGGAGGCCGAAATACGAGACTTAACGTTCGAAATTAGAAAGTTGAAGAAAGAGAGGCTAAGGCTTATTGAAAGGAAAGAAAGTCTAGAATTAGAATGGTTGTGGACAGAAATCAAAACAGAGTCTAAAATTGTTGGGAAAGGTGAGGGTACTGTTGACAAATTACGACAGGAAGGTCAGGCCGTGAACTTTGACTTGCCGAGGTCAAACGCCGCGAGCGTGGAGACTGACACACAGAAATTAGTCGCGCTACCGAACACAGCAGACGAATTAGACAGTTTGATTGAAAACAAAAACAAATGTTTTGACGAAACCATTACAGTTCAACTTGCTAACCAGTTTACAGAAACAGTTAGCGCACCAAAGCTTGATCTTGAAACAGAGACAAGAAAAGACACTGTTGTTAAGGACTTAATAACACGTGTAGAATTTGGACAAACACATACACCGCCGTGTACGTGTGACACTTTGTTTGACGGACTGAATGCGCATGATAAGATAGAGACAGATTCTATCGGTTGTGTACCGTTAAGGTGTGATGAAACTTCTAGCAACACAGTGACTGATTTTTCTGACAGGACAAATATGCATGAGAAGATAGAAACCGATTCTATCAGTTGTGTATCGTCGAAGGGCAGTGACGCATCGACTGAGTCTACTGACCGAACTGTTAGTTTAAGAGGGAGTCATGAGAATGTGCTCGCTACGAAGACTGAGACTGACGTCGGTAGATCTCGATCTCCGATGATTGACGTGAGTCATGACGTAATTTTGGAACACAAGATTATTGCGTTATGCAAGGTTTCGAGTGCTAACACATTGATAGCCAGGGAAACAGAAGTATTTGATCCAGATGACAGTATAGGTAGCATTACAGACGGAGGCAATGTGCCTATGATAAGTTCATTTACTTCGGATGACATGACAGTTGTCAGAGCTGAGACAGAGTTCTTTTCCAAACGTGACATGGAAGAAGATATAGTCGAAAACTGTACAGGGACGGTCGACGATAACAATGCATGTGTACTGACGTGTATGCACGCAGTTGTCAGAGACATGGCAGAACCGTCTGCAGATAAATCACTTAATGGACTTAGTGACGTAGACAGAAGCCACGGTACAGGGACTACCTTTATTGACTCACCTGTTGAGATAAAGGAATGTCATGAGTACGTACCAAAAACTGAGACAAGTGGAAGTAAGGAGGAGGGGGTTTCATTAACTGATATGTTCCTTGATTCACTAATGATTAGTACGGAGTGTAATCCCAAATTGATCAAAGACACAGTACAAATGAGTGACAGAACTAGATCGATAGACAATGAAAACCGGAGTGACGGACTGATAACCAGAGTAGGTGGGGCATCAGGGCTGTTACTGACATCAGATGCAGAGAATTATGATAGAGGGAACAGTGGGAGTGTAGCCTACAACACACAGAGAATAGACATGGTGATGTTATTCAGTGTAATAGAGACAGGTAACATTCACTGCCAGTTAGTGACTGAAACTGACAGAATTTCCATCATAGATTCTGACGACCTGATGAGAAGACATATTGAATTAACTAAGTCAGTGGAGACAGATTATGTTAGTTCAATAAACGGTATGGTCCAGGGGAGACAATCAGTAACTCTTGGGGAGTTTAAGATAGAACCCTTGTTCATACAACCACGGGAGTCCGACTTGCTAGCGAGTGAGTCTGACCACACAGTGACTAGAGTCACAAAAGAGACACAGACTTATGTTGTCAAGGAGAGAGACAAATTGACAGACATAACAGTCGAACACCTAGTTGTGAATGGGTTAAAACAGAAAACAACTAGTGGGATGAGGTATTTCACTTCAGTCTATGATAAAATCAGGAGAACAGAACCTCCAGATTTAGGGGAGAAGCTAATGTTGCAATTCAGGTACTTCAGAAAGACAGGTAGCCGCGACAGAGCACATTTGCGAACCTATGACGTTAGACTAGATGCGAAATGGACCCATAGTAGATCTGACGCCATTCCGACAAAAGACGTTGAGTGCATGCGAACTAGAGACGTTCAATGTGTACACGATGACGTAACTACAGATGCACGAAACACCAAGAGAGCAAATTTCCATTTGCGGGAGTTCAGTGACAAGGCTAAGAGCGATAGCTTTGAAATTCTGACATCGCATAGTCAGAGCCACGTTGACACTGACATGATACGAAACGTATCGAGAAGTTTGAAACTGTTAGATAGGGTAGAGAACAGTCAGGCAGAAACTGACACTACCAAAAACATTTTAAACTTGACAAGTACTTTGGAGAGTTTTGAAAGAGATCATGACGATAAAACACTTCAGGGACGTACTTACCGGACGAGAAATGAAAAGTCTAAACTTGACATGCAATATATTGCACCTCACAGTGACATTCTGACGAACAGAGTAAGAAAGAAAGAATACAGTTGTCATGCCGTAGACATGTTGACACACATGGACGATGACGTGTATTGGGATTGGGATAGAACTACGAAGATTGTGCTAGGCAGGATAGTGCAGCAGTAGGAATAATGATTTGGTACCTTCTTTGAATTTTCATTATTTTCTTGTTGTACCGTAGTTGGTGGTTGTTATTGTAAATATGTTGGACATTTCATAAAACTTGGGACAAGCTACGACACTGATTGAATTGTTTTAGTGTTGTAACTCTGAATATGACAGGTGGACTGATAGATGGTTCATTGAGTTGGTAATTCACAAACTCTGATATTTGGTTGATACAGGAAATCAATATCTGGAACTTTTCATAACCTGCATATTGATAGTGTTGTTCATTGGAAGTCAATTTTTTTGATCACACTATTGTTGGATACGTATTCAGTGGAAGTGGTTGATGTTGGATATTCTATTCTGAATAATCTGGTTAGATCGAACTAGGTTGTGTGTGAACTATTGATTATTGGGACAGATAGTGAGAATTTCAGAACATGTTATTCCATTGGATGGATGTCTATTCAATTAGACTGAACGTTCTTCTTAAATCATTTTATTTGATCTTCTTAAATCATTTTTCTTTGATTTCTGAAGTGAGAAATATTGTATGAGAGTGCCGTTAATCTAGAGTTGATTTTTCCGTCACGTTACATTATTTCTGGTTATGTTGAAATTTTTTAATTGTAAATTTTTTCTTCATTTTGCACTTCTACATTTTATAACACATAATTTGTAGGAGGCATTTATCTTTTGGTAAGATAAACGCCTCAAAAGCAAGGGGGTGTGACGATCTGTGACAAATTCTGTGTCATGACCTCGTGACCCAATTGCTCGTTTCAAAATTAAATTTTTGAACGGACCTTTGTTGAAATTCACCCGTGATACATCAGTATCTAGAAGCTTCTAGCAAGGTCAGATTGTTGCATAACTTTAGGCCAGTGTCCAGCACCTTCGAGATCAAACATACCACGTGAGCGGTCACGTGATGCGTTCAATGCAGTTTCCTAAAATACGATCATAACGCGCCAAAACACTCACTCACTTCCAGACCGGCAGACACACCAGGCAGCTTTAACATAGCTCCGTCCCGCCGCCATACCAGAGTCGTAAGAGAGTCGAAGATGAACCCGCGCTAGAGCAGTAAAATCTACTTTTAAGAGGTAACAATAACACGTCTACTTCTTACAGTATCTATTGCATTTATTGATTGTATTTTGTAATTGAATTGATGTATGTATTTTGTGCAGCTTAGCGCTATTTTAGCCAAAGCACGTGTTTCGATGTAAAAGGACAAAATCTAAAAGTTATTGTATATAAATTATTGTAACCTTTTCTTATCTTTAATTTATATAAATCGTAAATTCCCTAGTGCCGCCAGTATGTCTGTGCACGTGGTGAATTCTTCTTTGTAATTCAAATTGTTCTTGCATATAATTTTTCGTGTAAAATTGTAAAGCATTCATGCTTCATTTTGAATTAATCCTTTGTGTGAATTCCAATTTTTAATGCTGTAAATATTTGAGAATTCATACGTTCGTGTAACGTTATATGTAACACACACGTGAACCACAATGTATATTTAAATATAACTATATTTGAATTGTAAACGACACGATAGTCAAAGATTCTAAATTCAGAACCTTAACCAAAGAAACATGTGCTTGGGTTTTGCGAATATAGACGCAAATAGTTACAGAGCCCAAATCCTTTGTTTCAGCCGGGTTCTTCTTATGTTATTCCTCTCTACCTTCGTACTTCTTGAGTCGTACACCGACTCGGGCGTCTTCATGACCCATACGTAAAAGTACATCGTGTTAACTACGGTTAACGATCGTCGCAAGTACATTAGCGATGCAGTAATTGAGTGGACGATTGACTGTCATGCTATGCAGTACTGACGATGAGCCAAAGGATGTGGACCAGTCCTAACCAGTTGAACCCCACATGCGACCAAGAGTATAGTTAAGTATATCTACTAGGGTCCAGAATCAAGTGACTATTTGGCAATAAAACAGAAAAGCAAATTCTCGTTAGAACTTTTAACCAGGACGGTAAATGAGAGAACAACGCTGTGTAGAATTAAGACGTCGTGTCGTAATTAATCGTTGCTGTTAATTGTTAAACTTATTAAATCTATTTCATTTTGTTAAGAACCTCTTTTTGTAGTAAATTGTATGCATATAGACCAAATGGGATTGGATGGGGGCTGTCTGAGCTAAACGAATGACGTAATGAATGCATATGAATCTAAGAGAGTTTTTAACGATTTCCAATCTAGCTAATGTACGCAAATTATCAGTTTCGTAAATCTGTGATCTAGACTACAAAGATGCATTTTTAATTTAGTCGAATGATGATTTGAGCAACCAGTCTGTTTAGGTTAAACGAGAGAGAATTAATTTAAATAGTAAATTAAAGTTCTATAATTTCCTAAGCAGGGTCTTTAAATAAATACTGGAAACGTAACAAGTGTGGCCTCGTCATGGGATTGATATGTATTAAATTGTAACATTTTTTATACATAGGGCGCATCATATCTTTAGGAAACGAACAACTGAGAATTGCCAATATTCTATTGATTCAGGATTGTTGAAATATTTATCTTGCTTTTGTTGTGACATGTGCATGTATTCTTTTGCAGAGTAGCGTGCATGTTAGTTAATGTTGATATATTTAAGCGTAGTTAAATATGTCATGTTAGCTATTGAATGATTTATTTAGTATTGTGTTACTGGATACTTCATTGTAAGAGGTCGACGTGTTATACCGCCAGCTAGGAGAGTTACCGGTAGTAACAGACTTCGGACTATTATATTTAGGGTGCTAAGTATAATGTGTAATGTTGTATGGTTGGAGCCGTGACATTACGAAAGCCTTGGAGACAACGGATTGTAGCCAAGCAGGTGAACGTGTAACCAACGCGTAATTTATTTCGGAAGGTGTTCTGAATAAATTCAATAATTTTTGTAAGGTCGTAGCCTAAAAGTTATTGTGGGATAAAAGCGGAGTTTTATCGCCTACGGTTAGATACACAATCACGAGAGATATTTATTGTAGCCAGACGCGCTAAATAAATAAGATGGATCTCGAACAGACTATTGCGAGTCTGAGAGAGATAGGTTCCTTAATCGGATACCGAACGGAAGACGAGTTAATGAACTTCGTTAGAACTGAACTAGACTGGGAAGAGGAACGCGAAAAGAGGAGAGAGGAACACGCGAAAGAGTTAGAACGAATAAAACTCGATGGCGCGTTAGCGATGGAACGGATAGAGATAGAAGATGATCACCTTACGACTTTGATAGATCTAAGGGTCGATGAACGGATGGGGAGCTTACAGCTCATGGAGATTCTAAAACGCGAACAGAAGGTAGGCATATCACTAGGGTATAAAGGTGAACCGCTACGTATTTTCATCTTGCTAGCACTCAATGAAAAGGAAATAGAACACAGGGAAGAAAAGATATCTTCAATAAGCTCACGAGCAAAACAGCTGTGTGATAAAGATTTCCGATTCAAAGGGGAAGGGGAGGCCGAAATACGAGACTTAACGTTCGAAATTAGAAAGTTGAAGAAAGAGAGGCTAAGGCTTATTGAAAGGAAAGAAAGTCTAGAATTAGAATGGTTGTGGACAGAAATCAAAACAGAGTCTAAAATTGTTGGGAAAGGTGAGGGTACTGTTGACAAATTACGACAGGAAGGTCAGGCCGTGAACTTTGACTTGCCGAGGTCAAACGCCGCGAGCGTGGAGACTGACACACAGAAATTAGTCGCGCTACCGAACACAGCAGACGAATTAGACAGTTTGATTGAAAACAAAAACAAATGTTTTGACGAAACCATTACAGTTCAACTTGCTAACCAGTTTACAGAAACAGTTAGCGCACCAAAGCTTGATCTTGAAACAGAGACAAGAAAAGACACTGTTGTTAAGGACTTAATAACACGTGTAGAATTTGGACAAACACATACACCGCCGTGTACGTGTGACACTTTGTTTGACGGACTGAATGCGCATGATAAGATAGAGACAGATTCTATCGGTTGTGTACCGTTAAGGTGTGATGAAACTTCTAGCAACACAGTGACTGATTTTTCTGACAGGACAAATATGCATGAGAAGATAGAAACCGATTCTATCAGTTGTGTATCGTCGAAGGGCAGTGACGCATCGACTGAGTCTACTGACCGAACTGTTAGTTTAAGAGGGAGTCATGAGAATGTGCTCGCTACGAAGACTGAGACTGACGTCGGTAGATCTCGATCTCCGATGATTGACGTGAGTCATGACGTAATTTTGGAACACAAGATTATTGCGTTATGCAAGGTTTCGAGTGCTAACACATTGATAGCCAGGGAAACAGAAGTATTTGATCCAGATGACAGTATAGGTAGCATTACAGACGGAGGCAATGTGCCTATGATAAGTTCATTTACTTCGGATGACATGACAGTTGTCAGAGCTGAGACAGAGTTCTTTTCCAAACGTGACATGGAAGAAGATATAGTCGAAAACTGTACAGGGACGGTCGACGATAACAATGCATGTGTACTGACGTGTATGCACGCAGTTGTCAGAGACATGGCAGAACCGTCTGCAGATAAATCACTTAATGGACTTAGTGACGTAGACAGAAGCCACGGTACAGGGACTACCTTTATTGACTCACCTGTTGAGATAAAGGAATGTCATGAGTACGTACCAAAAACTGAGACAAGTGGAAGTAAGGAGGAGGGGGTTTCATTAACTGATATGTTCCTTGATTCACTAATGATTAGTACGGAGTGTAATCCCAAATTGATCAAAGACACAGTACAAATGAGTGACAGAACTAGATCGATAGACAATGAAAACCGGAGTGACGGACTGATAACCAGAGTAGGTGGGGCATCAGGGCTGTTACTGACATCAGATGCAGAGAATTATGATAGAGGGAACAGTGGGAGTGTAGCCTACAACACACAGAGAATAGACATGGTGATGTTATTCAGTGTAATAGAGACAGGTAACATTCACTGCCAGTTAGTGACTGAAACTGACAGAATTTCCATCATAGATTCTGACGACCTGATGAGAAGACATATTGAATTAACTAAGTCAGTGGAGACAGATTATGTTAGTTCAATAAACGGTATGGTCCAGGGGAGACAATCAGTAACTCTTGGGGAGTTTAAGATAGAACCCTTGTTCATACAACCACGGGAGTCCGACTTGCTAGCGAGTGAGTCTGACCACACAGTGACTAGAGTCACAAAAGAGACACAGACTTATGTTGTCAAGGAGAGAGACAAATTGACAGACATAACAGTCGAACACCTAGTTGTGAATGGGTTAAAACAGAAAACAACTAGTGGGATGAGGTATTTCACTTCAGTCTATGATAAAATCAGGAGAACAGAACCTCCAGATTTAGGGGAGAAGCTAATGTTGCAATTCAGGTACTTCAGAAAGACAGGTAGCCGCGACAGAGCACATTTGCGAACCTATGACGTTAGACTAGATGCGAAATGGACCCATAGTAGATCTGACGCCATTCCGACAAAAGACGTTGAGTGCATGCGAACTAGAGACGTTCAATGTGTACACGATGACGTAACTACAGATGCACGAAACACCAAGAGAGCAAATTTCCATTTGCGGGAGTTCAGTGACAAGGCTAAGAGCGATAGCTTTGAAATTCTGACATCGCATAGTCAGAGCCACGTTGACACTGACATGATACGAAACGTATCGAGAAGTTTGAAACTGTTAGATAGGGTAGAGAACAGTCAGGCAGAAACTGACACTACCAAAAACATTTTAAACTTGACAAGTACTTTGGAGAGTTTTGAAAGAGATCATGACGATAAAACACTTCAGGGACGTACTTACCGGACGAGAAATGAAAAGTCTAAACTTGACATGCAATATATTGCACCTCACAGTGACATTCTGACGAACAGAGTAAGAAAGAAAGAATACAGTTGTCATGCCGTAGACATGTTGACACACATGGACGATGACGTGTATTGGGATTGGGATAGAACTACGAAGATTGTGCTAGGCAGGATAGTGCAGCAGTAGGAATAATGATTTGGTACCTTCTTTGAATTTTCATTATTTTCTTGTTGTACCGTAGTTGGTGGTTGTTATTGTAAATATGTTGGACATTTCATAAAACTTGGGACAAGCTACGACACTGATTGAATTGTTTTAGTGTTGTAACTCTGAATATGACAGGTGGACTGATAGATGGTTCATTGAGTTGGTAATTCACAAACTCTGATATTTGGTTGATACAGGAAATCAATATCTGGAACTTTTCATAACCTGCATATTGATAGTGTTGTTCATTGGAAGTCAATTTTTTTGATCACACTATTGTTGGATACGTATTCAGTGGAAGTGGTTGATGTTGGATATTCTATTCTGAATAATCTGGTTAGATCGAACTAGGTTGTGTGTGAACTATTGATTATTGGGACAGATAGTGAGAATTTCAGAACATGTTATTCCATTGGATGGATGTCTATTCAATTAGACTGAACGTTCTTCTTAAATCATTTTATTTGATCTTCTTAAATCATTTTTCTTTGATTTCTGAAGTGAGAAATATTGTATGAGAGTGCCGTTAATCTAGAGTTGATTTTTCCGTCACGTTACATTATTTCTGGTTATGTTGAAATTTTTTAATTGTAAATTTTTTCTTCATTTTGCACTTCTACATTTTATAACACATAATTTGTAGGAGGCATTTATCTTTTGGTAAGATAAACGCCTCAAAAGCAAGGGGGTGTGACGATCTGTGACAAATTCTGTGTCATGACCTCGTGACCCAATTGCTCGTTTCAAAATTAAATTTTTGAACGGACCTTTGTTGAAATTCACCCGTGATACATCAGTATCTAGAAGCTTCTAGCAAGGTCAGATTGTTGCATAACTTTAGGCCAGTGTCCAGCACCTTCGAGATCAAACATACCACGTGAGCGGTCACGTGATGCGTTCAATGCAGTTTCCTAAAATACGATCATAACGCGCCAAAACACTCACTCACTTCCAGACCGGCAGACACACCAGGCAGCTTTAACATAGCTCCGTCCCGCCGCCATACCAGAGTCGTAAGAGAGTCGAAGATGAACCCGCGCTAGAGCAGTAAAATCTACTTTTAAGAGGTAACAATAACACGTCTACTTCTTACAGTATCTATTGCATTTATTGATTGTATTTTGTAATTGAATTGATGTATGTATTTTGTGCAGCTTAGCGCTATTTTAGCCAAAGCACGTGTTTCGATGTAAAAGGACAAAATCTAAAAGTTATTGTATATAAATTATTGTAACCTTTTCTTATCTTTAATTTATATAAATCGTAAATTCCCTAGTGCCGCCAGTATGTCTGTGCACGTGGTGAATTCTTCTTTGTAATTCAAATTGTTCTTGCATATAATTTTTCGTGTAAAATTGTAAAGCATTCATGCTTCATTTTGAATTAATCCTTTGTGTGAATTCCAATTTTTAATGCTGTAAATATTTGAGAATTCATACGTTCGTGTAACGTTATATGTAACACACACGTGAACCACAATGTATATTTAAATATAACTATATTTGAATTGTAAACGACACGATAGTCAAAGATTCTAAATTCAGAACCTTAACCAAAGAAACATGTGCTTGGGTTTTGCGAATATAGACGCAAATAGTTACAGAGCCCAAATCCTTTGTTTCAGCCGGGTTCTTCTTATGTTATTCCTCTCTACCTTCGTACTTCTTGAGTCGTACACCGACTCGGGCGTCTTCATGACCCATACGTAAAAGTACATCGTGTTAACTACGGTTAACGATCGTCGCAAGTACATTAGCGATGCAGTAATTGAGTGGACGATTGACTGTCATGCTATGCAGTACTGACGATGAGCCAAAGGATGTGGACCAGTCCTAACCAGTTGAACCCCACATGCGACCAAGAGTATAGTTAAGTATATCTACTAGGGTCCAGAATCAAGTGACTATTTGGCAATAAAACAGAAAAGCAAATTCTCGTTAGAACTTTTAACCAGGACGGTAAATGAGAGAACAACGCTGTGTAGAATTAAGACGTCGTGTCGTAATTAATCGTTGCTGTTAATTGTTAAACTTATTAAATCTATTTCATTTTGTTAAGAACCTCTTTTTGTAGTAAATTGTATGCATATAGACCAAATGGGATTGGATGGGGGCTGTCTGAGCTAAACGAATGACGTAATGAATGCATATGAATCTAAGAGAGTTTTTAACGATTTCCAATCTAGCTAATGTACGCAAATTATCAGTTTCGTAAATCTGTGATCTAGACTACAAAGATGCATTTTTAATTTAGTCGAATGATGATTTGAGCAACCAGTCTGTTTAGGTTAAACGAGAGAGAATTAATTTAAATAGTAAATTAAAGTTCTATAATTTCCTAAGCAGGGTCTTTAAATAAATACTGGAAACGTAACACTCCCTCAACTTTAAAATACACCACTTGGTCAAATTCCATCCCGGACGGAACGTACCAGAACAACACACGGTTACTTTTTTGTTGTCGTACCGATGGCAGCGCAGACTACCCAATTTCTTTACCAACTTCAATGCCGTTTGTCTTATTCAAGTTCAAGACCCAAAATTGTCAAAATGTTAAAGGTGAAATCGACTTAGTAGCTAAGTTTGAGTACTCACTAACAAAGAATATAATCTATCTATCTATCTATCTATCTATCTATCTATCTATCTATCTATCTATCTATCTATCTATCTATCTATCTATCTATCTATCTATCTATCTATCTATCTGTCTGTCTGTCTGTCTATCTATCTATCTGTCTGTCTGTCTGTCTGCCCGCCCGTCCGTTCACCCGTCCATCCATCTATCCATCCATCCATCTATCTATCTATGTGTTTATGCGCATGTGTATGTGTGTGCATATATATATATATAAATGTAATGCAACGTAATTATACAATCCAGAACTCCACAAATCAACGAATATAAACGACTTTCAGATAATGGTTCATTCACAACAACTCGAAAAATTGTCTCTGCATAAATGACGTGCGTTTCCTCTGTGCCAGGAATGGGGTCAATGTTAAAATACTTCAAGGTCCAAAATTCGCTGAGTGAGAACATCCTCGGCTCATCTGACGAATCAACACGGCCGTTTTTCTACGCCGACGCTAAGGGCAACTACTTTATGTATTATTGCTACTATTTCCCACTAACCAGAAGTAAGCACACTTGCATCTAATGCAACACGATGTAAATTTACTAAATATTTGCAATTGTTCTTTAGCGCTCATACGTGAACTTACTTGTGTGCACATAGCCTACTATTGATATAATCACACTAGCAGTCTGTAGCAGACATTATATTTACGCTCCTGCTTCCCTTATTTCATTTTATGCTGTCTTTATTTCCAGGCTGCTTTTAGACAACTGATTCGAAAATGTTTACAAAATTAAACTCTTTGCACTTTAATTTATTTATAAACAAATAAATTCGCTCTTCATTGCGCTTTATGCGCTTATTTGAGTGCTGGGTAGTTTCCCTTTGAAGATTAAGTAAGATTTGATATTATTTGGTGCACTTTAACAGTTTTTGTTTAATTATTTTCGTTCAAGAGTTTAACACAGGGCCGTCTTAACAACATTGTAGACCCACGGGTAAAGCTGTTCCCTGAGGCCCCTAACTTCACACCTCTCTCATGAATAAAAATTGACAGCAAGTCACAACATAGATTAGCATGGGGCCCCAGGGCAATTGCCCATGCGTTAAGACAGCACTGGCTTCACCATGCCATTAATTATACATAAGCTCTATGGTAAAGTCTTTCTGCGATGACGTAAAGCAGCCGCTATGATTAGATAAAAATAGATCTAGACACGACGTCACTGTGACTTGAAATTTCTTTGTTGCGTCCTCATTTCTTGTGTAAATTCCCAGTAACATAAAGTTTCTTCATTTAATCTAAAAATACTTATAAGCTTTCAATTCCTTTAAAAAAATATTTTTCAACGATACAAGAAGAAAATACGCGTGATTCTCTCACAATCAGATTATTTAAAAGTACGCCCCCGTTTAACTTTATAATACTATTATTTTTAATCAATTTAGTTTTACCGTTAAATTATAACTTTGATTTTCATGTGGGTTTTATTTAGTGCCGCTTTACTTATTTTATTGTACATTCAAAATTAACATTTAATTTTCGTAAAATTATATACATGACATATGATATATCTTTCATTGTTTAATAGTGTAAACATGTCTTCATTTTTAATATTATGCTTCTGTTAATAATGTGCACACATAACAAGACTGTGGTGGGACATACATGCTGACGGAAAACGAGACATCAATGACGTTCACATCATCAGGTTATCCTAACAACTACAACAACAGTCTGGAATGCTACTGGATAATAAAGGTGTGTGAGTGCGTGTATATGTGTGATTGTGTATGTTTGTGTGTGTTGTGTGTAAGACTATGTGTGTCTCTATGTTTTATGTGTTGAGGTGTGTGTTGTGCGTTTATGTGTGCGTGACAGTGTGTGTTGTGTGTTTATGTGTTGAGGTGTGTGTTGTGTGTTGTGCGTTTATGTGTGCGTGACAGTGTGTGTTTCGCTAATGCGTTGAGCGTGTTAGTTTATTGGGCGAGCACGTCGTCGGCACATTTTTGGGATGAAGTTATCGCCCTTTGCATGTAATAAAGTGAACACGATAATACTCATAGAGTATCCAAAGTGATCGCACTGTATAACCCCTTATGGCACTTTTTATTTCAAGCTAGAGGGCTGCATTGTTTTACAGGCAAACAAGTTCACATTTGTATTTACATGTGCTTCATTTATTGACTGTTATTATATTTGGAACTGAAGAATTATATATTGTAGTAAGCAGATCTCTGTGGTGGATAAGCAAATGAGAAGCACGAAGATGATTTTTAATTGCAGAAATAATCTGGTTTGATGTTAGTACCTGAGGATAATTTGAAACACATGTCCTGGTTTGTAGATTCTGTATGAGCTTTGGTGCTATTGTTCTATTATGACTAACATATGGATCAGTACAATAGAAAGACAATATATCCTAAATCTGAGTTCGAAACATTTTTGGATAATTATGGAATAAAGACATAAAATCGTCGTTAACTGACTGCGCTATAGTGAACAAAAAAAATTATACTAGGTTTATCCGAGCCAAAATTAATTAACGAAATTAAAGGAACATACCTCCCCTTTCTAAACCACAAAAAAGTAAATAAAAAGCAACAAATTCAAAAATAAAACAATCTTATAATTTTTAAAATGTAAGATGCAAAAAGGTACCATTTATACATTTCCTTTAAAAAATCTTTTAGTGTTCTCTATTAAAAATAAGAGTAATGGTAGTTTGTAGAAATTATAATGTAAATGTGCCTTTAAGATCACAAAGACCAGCATATTATGATGACAAATGTGTCTCTACGACTACAAGGGGCCAGCAAATTTTAATGAAAACTTATGTCTTATCCTTAACGAAATATGAAAATGAAGATGTATTAAGTGCATTTACTTTTATTACCAATCTCTGTATTATTATGTAAAAGAAATACTGTATATCTCACATAGAGGGGCATATGATGATGAAAATATGTTCTATATATTTACCAGAGACGTCAAATTTATCATGCAAATGTGTTCGGTAAAGCTAAAATAGTCCTGAACATTATGACGAAAATGTGTTCTGTAAGTTTATTAGAGACGTGAAAATTATAATGAATATCGGTTCTATAAATTTACTAGAGACCTGAACATTATGATGAAATACTTTGCGTCTTAATGTCTCTCGGGAACCGGAAACCTAAAGACATTCTTTTACAGTGTGAACCGGGAACCTAAAGACATTCTTTTACAGTGTGAACCGGGAAACAATAAAGACATTCGTTTACAGTGTAAACCGGGAAACTTTAAAGACATTTTTTTACAGTGTGAACCGGGACCCTGATTATATAATTAAATGCGTTAGATTTCTTTCATCACATATATAAAACTATAATAAAAGTGTGACTTTAACAGATCAAATTATGAAGAATAATACAGGCGTTTATTCTCACAAGACCAGAAATAAACTTTGTCTTTGTCGTTTAACCAACAGGGGCCTGAACGGTCTACGCTCCTCTTGACATTTTCCGATTTCGACATTGAAGGCGCCGGAAGTGCTTGTTCTGACACACTGGAAGTTCGCCATTCCAGAATAGGACAAGGCGGTTTGAGGTAATTTGTTTGCTTGTATTAAAAATAAAAACTACTTCATTGTAAATATTTCATTCGGACCATTGTGACGTTTTGCTGAGGGGTGGGCAAGATGTTAATTCTCCATCACCCTGAGCTAATTCTCCATCATCCCGTAACCTAAGGTTAACCTCACAAAAAAACTCTCCTTGCGGCTGGTCACGCGTTTTGGAATAAACTAAGATAGATGGGGTTAATAGAAGAGTGACACTAGAATAACAGCTCAAGAGACTGATGATACATATATCAAGGAATGTTACACAAAAGTGACGTGAAACACAAGTAAGCCACACCTACACGAGTGATTACACGAGTGATCTAAGTATTAACAATAAAGTATATATTTAGAAATGGAAATAAAAATAGAACTGGCTGTTATATATAGCGTAAATAGTATGATGAATAATTGGAATATATAGAGTTCAATATAATCACGACTATATGTGAGTCTTTGATAAAAGGTTATTGTCCTCTGAGGCTTGTGAATATATGAAAGCTGTTACATTTATGGAAGACAGCTAAAGCTATATATAGGTGGGCTGAAATTGGTTGATTATCTCAGTATGTCGTCTAGGGTCCTAGTGAGTGTTTACAGCGGAAAGCATCTCGTGGTCCATTGAACTGTGGGTTCTGGCTCGTGGTCCGTTCCGCTCTGGCGTTGCTTTCTCGGCTCGGTGCTCGTGGATATTCAGCGTCATGGATAAGATACCGATATTCAGCGTCATGGATAAGATACCGATATTCAGCGTCATGGATAAGATACCGATATTCAGCGTCATGGATAAGATACCGATATTCAGCGTCATGGATAAGATACCGATATTCAGCGTCATGGATAAGATACCGATATTCAGCGTCATGGATAAGATACCGATATTCAGCGTCATGGATAAGATACCGATATTCAGCATTATATATATATTATATATATACACACATGTCAAGGATGGTTCCCTACTGTATTAATTACTGGCCAGTAATGAGAGTAGCTAGTGTGATTTATGCTTATATTTGGGTCCGTGGGTCCGCGTTTTTGTTTCTACGGTCATTGGCGCCGATCTGCCGGGTTAACGATAATTCAAACACGCATTCGTTTCGCCCTGTCGAGCCATGCTCTGAAAGGTCCATTTGAAATAAGTTAGACTACTAATTAGGCCACTTTTTTTAGCCGGAGGTAATGGTCAGTCATACTGGAGATATGGTTTAGATGTAAACTATATTTTAACATAAGGTGAAAGTGTGGCTACATTACGTCATTATGTGACAGTCTTGAGTTGTTTTATTTTGCTGGAAGGTTAAGGCAGTAGAAATAATGCACATGACACTTTAAGCTAATCGAAATGAAAAGCACTGAAAACACAGGTAATTTCGTTCGAGTTAATTACTTTTGTGATCTCTGAAAACAAAGTACAAGTATTGTCATTTATTATATGAAATCGATGTTCGATCTGTTCTCTTACTGCGAGTTAAATAATTTTATACATTTCCTTTCTCCCATAGGGGAAATCATTGATTCGCCAATAAATAAAAAAGTATATATTATATAAGTCAAAATAAAATAATTGGACATGAAACTCCTTGGGAATGTTAAGATACACACGCTTACTTTTTGTAAGAGTTAACGAATTTAACTGCAATTTCGAATTTTGAATAGTTTAATTATTTTTTCCTGAGGAAAAATAAAGAAGAAAACGATGTGACATGTTTTATTCCAGTAATCCTTATGGAAGAAAACTATGGCCATTATGTCTCACAAGAAACACACTTGTTTATCTTTTGCAGTTATTGTGGTTCGAAGATGAAGTCCACTATTCGCAGCATTACCAACAAGCTCTATCTTAGACTATATACAGACTTGGTCGGCAGAAGGAGAGGTTTCAATGCAACCGTCAAAGTAGCCATGGGTACATGGAGCACACTGCCAGATGTTATATGCATCTGACAAAACATATCGACTCAATATGTTATATACATCTGATAATACAAATCGACTCAATATGTTATATACATCTGATGAGACAAATTGATTCAATATGACATATACATCTGATGAGACAAACCGACTTAATATATGTACATCTCATGAGACAAATCGACCAAACATGTTGTGACAGAGTAAATTTGCCTCTCCCTATTTTAAAAATAAATTGTAATATAAATTGCTAAATTGTCAGGGTAAGCCGACCCTGGGCACATCTTACGGTGTTAGTTTTGAAAGCGTCTGAGCTGAAATAAACAGCTTGAGGCGAGAATATTTTAGATTGTTGAAGCAATGCAAACTGAGTAGTTTTCTACAATCCAATGATTATTATTTACTAGAACGAGACTAACCAATGGGTTGAATTTAAAGGGTTCACTTGATGTAGGAAATTCTGCTCTCTAAACACTTTGGAATCTGCTATAAAAGAAGAAAGTCCAGCTTTGAAAGGCAATCCGCGAAAGCGCCACCTACATTAGCAAGTTGAAAGGCAGTCATTAACTGACTGGTTGAGAGAGAATAGACTTAGGAATATTTCATGCATTTTACTATTGATGTGTTATACTTGTGCTTATGTAGAGATGTACTACGTGAGTTGACTTTTATTTCTACAAATGTTTGAACTAACTGCATGCATGGAGTGTGCTAACACTTGACATTGTTTGATAGGCAGTGTTATTTTACAATGTGTGCTGCATTGAGCTAATAAATACCGTTACAGGAGATTGTAAGTTGAAAATGGAATTTGAGATAGAATGGAGTTATATTGTGATAAACAGAAAGTTAGGTTTGCTCATTAATCATATGCCGCAGTGAACAAGTGGCCTTTTAGTTTCAAGTTTTGAGTCTCAAGTGCTGAGTTTCAAGCTTCAAATTTCAAGTCCATGTGTTCACTGGTTATAAACCTGAGTGACAAAGGAGATGCAGAAAATGTCTGTTGTGGTGTGTGTGTAAGCGTAATGGAGTATGCTACTTACCTTTTGATGTATTAGAGCAAAGTACGCTTGGTACATTCTGAAAAATTCTAGCATTTTGAGGTACCAAGAATTATTGTGATCGTGTTCTGCTTGAAGGAACTGAAAGTGTTTATAATATAGACATTTCTTCAACAGGTAAGTTTCAAACTCTACCCATTGGCTAGTTTCATTATATACCTTGAACTATTGGATAGCAAAAATTAATCATCCATTCTGGGCTGGTTTGGATTACATGAGTAAGTTCTGGCTTATTCTTTATCTGAGTTGCTAATTTTAATCTGATGCTTATAAACATATCATCATGCACAGTACCAGAAGGTCATGTCAATTTGACATTTAAAAAACTATATAATAATTAATTTAAAAAATAGGGACAAGCAAATTTGCTCCACTATAGATAAATTTAAGTTAAACAAGCAGATGATATTTGTAAAATATGTATTTAAATATTTGCTTTAATGTTGTTAAATGTATTTATTACTTTTTTCTTCTGTTTATTGTTACTTAATGAATGTATTGTTAAATTTAACAGATCAAGACTCGTGCTATAACCCAAGCGATAAAGGCGCCTCCTACCGAGGCAAGATTAATTTTACTCGTACGTTCGATCCCTGCATGCCTTGGGCCAATGTCACCCATTGTCGACACCACACCTTTAGGCCGGAGTAAGTGCTTACTTTGGCAGACTTAAATGTTCATAGCCATGTACATCAATCTCCATACTGTACGTTACACGTTCTAGCCTCAAGATCACACCATTCACACGTTCTAGCCCCAACATCACACCATTCACACGTTCTAGCCCCAACATCACACCATTCACACGTTCTAGCCTCAAGATCACACCATTCACACGTACATAATAATGAATTAATTGTTCTCAATGACACTTATCAATAATGGTGACAAAGAGCGTTTTTATTTTTAAATTGAAGTTTCAGTTAAAGAAAACTTAAAATGTGCAATTTAATAATCCTCGAAGAATAAAAGTTTTAAAACTATTTTTCTGGAAAGAAATGAATGTATGGAAATACTTATATAAAGCGCATTTGTTCTAAGCGATTATGACGATGGTCTGGACGACAACTACTGCCGTAACCCTGGTGACGGCATGCGGCCTTGGTGCTATGTCCAGTCAACGGACTGCCAACGAAACTATTGTGACGTCTGTCAGCTGGGTAGGCAACATTTATAAACGGATTTGTTTTCTTTGTTGTTACCACAGTTAACACATATTTTAAAGAATTTAATTTAAAAAACTAAAACAATGTTGTTTGTTTTATGCATTTATTTGTGAAATATAAACTTACGTATATTTCCGCATTTTACTGTACACTAATTTATTGTTGTTTGTTTCTCTTCATGTTTCTGACACCTTTGCCTCTTGTAATGACACTATTAATAATTATCACAAATGTTATTCATAATACCTCACGTTATTTTGACGAACTTAGCATTTTTATATAAATACATTTATTTTCCCTACTGGCCTTGATGGACTGTCCTGGAGACCTAGCTGTATAGGTAAATCGGATGAAAATAAAGTGAACAATTATAAAGATAACTAAAGATTCTTATTTTATAACGCGAACTGTTGTAAAGATAACGAAAGCCTGATTTTTATAATATGAACTGATATAATAAAAATAATGAAGACTATATATTTTATAATATGAAATGATATAATAAAGATAATGAAGACTGTATTTGTTTATAATGTGAACTGCTATAAAGATAAAGAAAGAATACATTTATATAAAGTGAACAGCTATAAACATAATGAGCCTATGATCGTCCAGAATGGGAACAATCATTTATTGTCCTATTGTCCTGCATTGCGGGTTATGTGAAAAATATAGGGCAAACGTGAAGGATGGTGGGCCTGTAAGTATTGATGTCTCACACAGTTTACAGAGAATGCAATTTATTGTTCCCATTAACATACAATGGAAGTGAATGCACAAATTTGTTATCAACAAGATCGAATTTATTTAGGAATACGTTTTGACTTGATGCGTTGGGAGTAAAACAGTTTTTGGAGTGTTGTTTATGTAAAAATACGTTATAACTTGGTGCGTTGGGAGTAAACTTATTTATGGAGTGTTACACTTAATATACGTAAAGTTTGAAACGTGCCCTAGACTGCAATATAGCCAAAATTCCTTCTACAGTATGACTGGCACTTTTTTCTGGATCGTTGTGACCCCAGACAGTTTACATCCTCTCTGTAAACAAGTAATACATTCATTATAAAGTCGGACTGTGTATCGACTAGCTGGTGGTTAGTCTTTGTGGCTGGATATGTACGAAACAATTACGCTGTGTCAAACTTTTTTGTTGAGAAAAAAATAAAGACTATATGGCGAGGAAATATTGCATTCATAAATAAAATCTAAAATTTTAATTTAAAATAAAACCTGCAGTCAATCATTGTCCATATATACAAATCAAAGTATCTGCGTGCTTTATTTGTGTACGTGTTCTGTATATGCGCGTGAAAGTCAATGTACGCTGGTCATTACTGCTTTGTGTCCACCTTTTCTGAGCGGAGGCTTGTAGAGCTTCCTTCAAACTGATATTAACTGTGGGCTGAGTAAACAATCAGCAAATATAGGATTTTTCCATCGACGTGACTTCAGAAAATCCTGCAGGTTTTATAGAAAAAGTAAATACTGATGCAGTGGCTATACCAAGAAAGTTGCAACAGATTGTGCAACACGAAGAGCACTTCACGTACTATGGCAAGATCGTCAAAGATGTGTATACTATCATTTAGCCCACACTAGCAAGGCAGCTATCAGTCAAGAGCATGTGTATACTATCATTTAGCCCACACTAGCAAGGCAGCTATCAGTCAAGAGCATGTGTATACTATCATTTAGCCCACACTAGCAAGGCAGCTATCAGTCAAGGGCATTTGTGTCTGACATAACTTTCATTACTTTGTCTTATATTAGTTTTCTTTTAATTAATACAGAAACTCCCAGTGACAATTCGGATTCTTGCGCCGCATTCAAACTGAACGGATATTGCTCAGACGTACCCGTAGCGCGTAAAAACTGTTCAGTGACGTGCGCTGATCAACTGCCGCCTCTAGAAACACCCCAGAAATGTAAGGAAATTAGCAGCTAATCATGACTGAAAATATTAAATGTTATTTTAATGATTATGTCCGTTTACAATATATCGTTACTGCTACTATTGTTTTGCATTGCAACCTCAGCCAGTCCTCTGAAAAACAACAGCGATGACTAGCGATATTCACACACAGGGATTTCTCGTGACAATGATGTAACGTAACTAAAGATGAATCGATTTCACCTGCACGAGTGTGTTTGACGAATCCATCTGTCGCCGACTTCATTTCCACCAATATTATTTTGTTAATTATTCATAAGTATTATAGATTGATACTTATACAGACACAATAGCAATATGGCGAAGAGGTATATTATCCAGGTGGTATGTACATTTATAACTGTCAAGTATGTAGTTAAGTTGTTCAAATGTTTTGATTTATTTAAGTACTTTGAAGCACGTACACCCGAATGTGGTGAGATGTGTCAAGACATCAGTAGTAATGGTAAAGGGAATTGTAGTAGCTGTAGGAATAAAAAGAGCCCGTACTCGAATATAAATAGGAGTAGTCGTGGTAAATGTAAAGGAAGCAGTATTAGTGAAATGACCTATTTAATTCTTTCATAAAATATCTTGTTATAACCGGTAACATTAGCTATTTCTGCTTTCTGCTCTCTATGGCAGTCTATGCTCTCCATCTGTTTTCTGTTGTCTGCCTCTATGCTCTTCATCTGCTCTCTATCTCTATGCTCCATCTGCTTTCTGTTGTCTGCCCCTATGCTCTTCATCTGCTTTCTGTTGTCTGCCTCTATGCTCTTCATCAGCTTTCTGTTGTCTGCCTCTATGCTCTTCATCTGCTTTCTTTTGTCTGCCTCTATGCTCTTCATCAGCTTTCTGTTGTCTGCCTCTATGCTCTTCATCTGCTTTCTGTTGTCTGCCTCTATGCTCTTCATCAGCTTTCTGTTGTCTGCCTCTATGCTCTTCATCCACTATGTTTAGTTTGTTTCCTGTAGACACAACACACCAGTGCGCTGCTCCGCCCGTCCCAGTTGATGGAGTATCTTCCACTCCACTGCTGGGCAGTTACAATCTGGGTGACAGGGTGACCTTTGTTTGCAACTACAACAGCCAGACGAGAACCACTAGGTGTTTATCGGATGGCTCGTGGATACCAGTTGGCTACGTATGTGGAGGTACCTGAAGGTGTATTTTAACCATTTAAACGTAGAAACAGTCTATTGCGAGAGGGTGCAGTAGAGATTAGTTGTTTTCATATTTGTAAGGAAGCGTTTCGGCTGGCTTACTTGTAGTAATTTATTTCACATTTTACTAATTCATTTGTATGTTTATCAAGCAATCGGCAAACACAATGTAGTTTTGATATGAAAGGAAAATTATCTAATTGTTTGATGTCGAAGACGTGAAATACAATGAGAGAGAACAATGATAGATCATTCTCAGATGTACATGTTACCATCAATTTAAATTGCACTGTTATTTTTATTCTACAGCGAGCATGATCGCAACACGAACAGAACATGCGTGTACACACACACACACACACACACACACACACACACACACACACACACACGCGCGCGCGCACACACACACATACATACACACACACATACATACACACACATGCTAGCGCAGGTATAAATAATTAAAAGTATGACATGTGAACAATGCAATCAGTCAAAAGGAATTCTTGTGTAAAATACTTACTTGGACCATTCCCAATACACATATATATTGCACCCTAATGCTAGTGGTATTGAAATTATCTGCAGGTTGTCCCGAAGGCTGGTACCTGTACAACCGAACGTGCTATCTACCATTCCAAGACAAGAAAACGTTTCGTCAGGCTTCCGCTATCTGCGCGGTAGACGGGGGAATCGTTGCTGAAATTCGCGATGCTACAATGGCAGATAATCTCTTTAAGTTAAGGTTAGAGGTCACGGTCTTGAACATGCCTTTGAACTGATTGTCGGAATGAGGTCGAGTATTGGAACTTCTGTCATTAACCTATTGGAACGTCATTTCTTCCTGTCATTTCATTTACTTCTCTGTTCATTCTAGAAAGAGTTTACTGAAGCGCGCGCGCGCGCGCGCGCGTGCGTGTGTGTGTGTGTGTGTGTGTGTGTGTGTGTGTGTGTGTGTGTGTGTGTGTGTGTGTGTGTGTGTGTGTGTGTGTGTGTGTGTGTGTGTGTGTGTGTGTGTGTGTGTCATACAGATGAAGGGAGAGGGGAAGATGGAGAGTGAACCTACACCGAGAGAGAAATGGAAAGAAAGAAGGAAGTGGAGAATGGAGAGCCTGATGAAGAAAAAGAAAGAAAGAGAGAAGAGAAAGGAGGGAGAAAAATTGTAAAAAAGGAGAGAAAAGAAAGAGAGCTAGCGAGGAAGAAAGATTGATTTTAAAATGGAGGGACGTAGATATAAGGAGTTATGACAGAGATGATGAGAAATATAGACAAAAAGCAACAAAATTAAAAAAGGAAACATTATAGTCAGACACAGAGACGGAGAAAATTCACTGATGAAGATGGACGAGATAAAAGGGCGCGTTTAAAGACAAGCACGAAGAAGGGCGCGTTTATAGGAAAGCAAAGGGGGATAATCACTGAATAGAATTAATGTACGCGAATTAAAATTAAGACAGTCTTTCGCTTAAAGCATAATGCCATTCGAGTTTGATTTTAATTTTCAGAGACGACGGGGATGACACCTGGATGGGATTGACAGAGGTCTCTTTTGGTGTCTGGAAATGGCAAGACAACTCTGACCCCACGTGGACAAACTGGGGTACAGGTAACAATAGATCTTCTTCATACATTTATTTAAGGCAATATTTTGTCGTCAATGGTCATTTATTTTATAACGATCTGCATACAGTAACGATGACAGTCATCACGCCAACAACACCAGACAAGGTGTTCGAAAGTATTGTTATTAATGTCGCGTTGACATAGCATTGTTGTCCTCCTGCAATGTGCTGTGTTTTCTGTCCACAGGCATGCCCAGTCCTTGGGATGATGTTGTCCTCCTGCAATGTGCTGTGTTTTCTGTCCACAGGCATGCCCAGTCCTAGGAATGATGAACGGACCTGCGC
Organism: Sinotaia quadrata; assembly: GCA_028829895.1. Lineage (NCBI taxonomy): Eukaryota > Metazoa > Mollusca > Gastropoda > Architaenioglossa > Viviparidae > Sinotaia > Sinotaia quadrata. The sequence continues at coordinate 17,471,891 of CM054180.1, forward strand.
TGTGTTCACCGCGAATTACCACTGGGTGGATTCGAAATGCGATGCTATCAATGCCTTCACGTGCCAGCTAACACCAACAGGTACGGCAATTTGGGTCATGGATTCGGCTTGGTATGTTGTGATTTTTTAATTGTCTTAAATTAAATTAAAATGAAAACAATTCAAATTTGTGCTTAGAAGTCTTGTTTTCTATTAAAACTGATCAAAATTGTTTGCGATAAATGTCGTTGTGTGCTTTAGAGCTTACAACACAGTGCACTAAGAATATCGAAAATAAAACTTTTAATTCAGAACAAAATACTTTTAAAATAGAAATTAAAGCGAAATGTATGTATTAGAATGCATTCTGTATTTATGGTTATTTTATTTCTATTAAATGACAACAACAAAAAAGCAAATAAATAAGTATTAATACAACGATTTTTCCCCGTTTGCATACGTATGTACGTTTGTACGGCCGTACATACAAACCTCCAACATTCAAACAATTACTCATTTCAGTATACATCCATATTTGTATTCATGCATACAGACACACACACACACACACACACACACACACACATATTGACAAACACATACATACACACACACACACACACATATATATATATTGATAAACACATACACATACATATATTGATAAACACACACACACGCGCACACACACACACACACACACAGAAACATATTGAAACACACACACAAATAATAATATATACACGTCAGCATGAGTTGTCATTAAATGTAGAACCTTTTTCACGATTCAAATCAATGGAATACTGTTCTCTTCCTACGAGGGCTGGGGGAGATGAAGTTACAGAACGTGCACTTATGGCATAATGAACTTGAAAAACACTAATGATTTTCGTCAATTTCGTTTTACGTTTATGAAAGTCACGTGACTGTTTAATCCTCACCTTACCCCCGTATTTCACAGCCCCTACCTCGTGCGCGGACCGCTCGTCTGACTGTTCAGGCCTGGTTGACAAAATGCCGATGCTATGCATTCAACAACCAGACTTTGCTTGGGAAATGTGTCGGAAGACGTGTGGTGTTTGCGAAGGTACATATAGAAAAATCTTTTCCTTACAGGACTCAAATCTTGGCATTTAACTGCAGTGATTGTAAGGAATTTCATAGCAGGTGTTCGGAAATTTGTAAACTGCCTGTTGATGAAAGTGATATAACTCTGTCATGCCGTTTGAATTTTATAAAATAAATAAAATAAAATGTTTTTAATGGGAAATGACTGAAATATTCCATACAACGGAGTGGCAGAAGCAAGAGAAATTTTAACCTAAGAGGCCATACTCTTACCTGTATAGCTCTGACATATATGTTTTGAACACGGAATGGTCACCGTAATCGTCAACATAATCACCAGTATACTGACAACACCACTGGCATAGTTATCATTATGTATCATCCTTATCATCATCATCACCTTCACCATAGTCATAATTATTACCATCATCACATTCACTATACTACTACTACCATTACCACTACAACAAAACAGCAGCTACTATTATTACAAAAAAACAGCAACTACTAATATTATTACTACTACTACAATAATAAAGCAACAACAACAACTACTGCTACTTCTACTACTGGAAAACAAATTCTAATACTACTAATGGTGCTACTACTAACACTACTATAAAACAACTACTACTGCAACAACCAAACAAGCAAACAACTACTACTGCAACAACCAAACAAGCAAACAACTACTACAACAACTAAACAGCAATAACAGCAACACTATCAACAACAACTACTACTACAACTACTCCTACTACTAACTATTATTTCTTTGTGTTTCAGGATAAATTTTATCGCAGCATGGCGTTACAAAGATACAGTACGACACTGTGGAAAACCAATAGTTTACATACAGTCTATCATAGTATTCTTGAAGATAAAGAAATTATCATTTAAAAACTAAACGCTTCTGTGTTGTGACTTTTTTTAAAACTTAAATTGGTTATTAATGTTTATGTGAATAAATTTCTGACGCTCATTGATATATAATATATAATAAAACACAATCTATCAAAAACCGAGTCATTAATTATCTCATCTTTTGCTGGCGATCTTTGACATAAAGGTCGAAAGGCCACTCCCATGACATCTTTAGTCCGCTGCAACTGATATGTTTTCTCTCATACATTCATCAATCTTAGGGTTAATAAGGTTACTTAATTAGGATTCTTCATTTGTGCATAACAACCTGTAAAAGTTTTACATTGAAGGATTTAAATGACCGTTTTGCTTTGCAAATGTTTTTGAAGCCTTTATTATAAATGCAGCCTACCTGTCTTTTTAAAGATAAAATGTATTGCGATTATAGTTTGAAGTCTTTATTATAAATGCAGCCTACCTATCTTTACTAAAGATAAAATGTATTGCGATTACAGTTGAAATAAAAATTAATTTCTTTATTCAATTGACTATATAAAGCCCACCGTGCATGTGTGTGTGTGTGTGTGTGTGTGTGTGTGTGTGTGTGTGTGTGTGTATGTGTGAATGGAGTTTTGTGAAGTGTTAAAAGATAAATGTCTGCACAGCAAAGACGGTGTTTAAATATAAATTACAATTCAGTGAAACACTCTTGTCATTCACTAATCCTTAACTCCTTTCATATTTAAATGCACGATGGGAAAGAAAATAATGAATGGCCAAGGAATGTCGGTTGAAAACGTTCACAGAACAGCATCAAACATACATAGCTACAGATCTATAACAAACATACATAGCTACAGATCTATAACAAACATACATAGCTACAGATCTATAACAAACAAACATAGCTACAGATCTATAACAAACAAACATAGCTACAGATCTATAACAAACATACATAGCTACAGATCTGTAACAAACAAACATAGCTACAGATCTATAACAAGCATACATAGCTACAGATCTATAACAAACATACTTAGCTACAGATCTATAACAAGCAAACATACATAGCTACAGATCTATAAGAAACAAACATACATAGCTACAGATCTATAACAAACAAACATACATAGCTACAGATCTATAACAAACATACATCACAGATATAGATCTATAATAAGCAAACATCACGTGCCAGTGTCTATGCAGACACGCCAACACATGATTCACCAATCAATATTATAATACTTCTGGTTAGTTTAGTCTTTTAAATCACTTACTATGGACTTAATTTTGGTCTTACATTAAGTGTTCTATACCGCCATTGTCATTAATAGACGGGCTTACATTAAGTGTTCTATACCGCCATTGTCATTAATAGACGGGCTTACATTAAGTGTTCTATACCGCCATTCTAACTAATAGACGGGCTTACATTCAGATGTTCCATACCGACACGATAACCAATTACTGGGCTTACATTCAGGAGGTCTCTACCGGCATTCTAACCGATGGTTACAAAGTCAGTGAAAAGCTTGACGTTTACAAAGTCAAACAAAAGTTTCGTACTGTTGAGGACCAATCCATAATTTTGTGATCACAACAGAGACTGTCCAACAGTTACAACCCATGAAATCTATTATTATTTCATAATCAATACGACAATGTATGAATGCAGAAGATCATTTATTAAAGATCTGATATGCAAAGATAACCCACGAAATCCATTATTACTTAATAGTCAATGCGCACAATGTTTCAATGCATATCTGTTATGAAAAGATATTCCCAAAATACATTTTATTAGGTAAAGATAATCGTTTTAATAATTCAGACCTTTAATTAATGACATTCCACGAAACCATTAATTACTTATTGATAAATATGCAAATTTTAATAAAGCAAGGCTTTAGAATAAATATTTTTCCTCAAACCGTACACGATTACAATATATAGTCTGCCTGAGACAATTTATCGTCAAATAAAATACAGATGTCCAATATTTGACCGTATGTTTATTCTGGAAAACTGAACGGCCTGCAAGATTATACATAATAAAGAATACATTCAATTTCTTGACAGATCGGATCAGGATGGATGGTATTATTTTAGCTTCTGATTTAAAGATTATTTATTATTATACTCTCAAGAAGCTTCTAACTCACCTTTCCATTTGAAGTTTAAATAGTTTTTCAATATAAAATATCAAAAAGAAAAACATATACACAGATGCATCAGAGTTTAATTCAGATTAACCATTTTAACTTTGCTCTCCACAAAACGAACATTACTATTTTTCTTTTCGTATGTCTCATGTTGTGTTGATTCTCACCCAGTGCCTTGACTCAGGAAAAGTTCTTACGAAAGGATATACCTCTACATGCTCGTGGAACTCACACCTGCCTCACAAACATCTCTCCACAGTGATGACGTCAATACGCAAAACAGCTTCGTCATCACGGCGCATCAGTTGATGACAATTGGCTATGGGATGCACATTACAATCAGCATTACTTAAGAAACCCTGCTCGACCCCACCTGTGGGCAATTATTTACGGGAGATGGTTTTGAATACAACTAACACGCTATGGATGGGAATTATTTACGCGAGATGGTTTTGAATACAGCTAATACGCTATACTTTGCAAGTATCAGTCGCGCTTAACCAATCACGTACTCACACCTGTGTGCCAACAGCAGTTAATAGTATATTAGAATAATGGGTGTCCCAGCATGAAAAATTCATAACGTTTTAGTGTGTTTGTTCTTAATTTGGGCACAAATTCTTGCTGATAAGAAAATATTTCTTAATAATTTCTCACACGTAAAAATGCACACTCGGCAGATGTGGTGCATACAAACTCGCACAGATGTACACAAACACGTAACAATTCTCACAGATATACAGAAACACGTAAACATTCTTACGCAAAATACGCATATTACAGAAGATAATATTAGCTTAATATTATTTTTTTTCATAAATAACCTGCCAATGCACAATGCAACTCAAAAGTTTAACATTTCTAAATGATAAAAAAAAATCAAATTTAAGCAAATACCTTTAAATTCTGTGTATACACAACTTAAAAAGATGTACTCATTATTGTGAAAATTAAATGATATTTTAATGAGAAAATCGTCTGGTAAAAATTTTTATAAAAAAGTTATATTCATGGCTTTGAACTTTCTTAATACTGAAACCAAAGAACAACGCAACAGAAGCAAAATTAGTCATCGTGTTTGCTCAATTGTTTCTTTTATTCATATTCCAGTAGATAGTTATTGTTTAATATGATGTTAAAATAATTCTGTCTGTCTGTCTGTCTGTCTGTCTCTGTCTCTGTCTCTCTTTCACTCTCTCTCTCATATATATATATATATAATTATTTTTAAACAATATATTTTGTTATTTATAATTCACTGACCAATGAGGTCCACAAAATAAATGTATAAAATCTGATAGCTAGCTAAAAAGATAGGTATATAAAAGAAAACAAACTAGAAAACGTTTCACAGGCTATTTAAAAGAAATCGTGTACACTGGTTATTACAAGAAAAGCTATTTACAAGAAAGCGTTTCACATGCTATTTAAAAGAAATCGTAAACACAGGTTATTAAAAGGAAAGCTATTTACAAGAAAGCGTTTCACAGGCTATTTAAAAGAAATCGCAAACACAGGCTATTAAAAGAAAAGCTATTTACAAGCTATTTACAAGAAAACGCTTTCAATCTAATTAAAAGAAAATGTTAAACACGGGCTATTTTTTTTTAAAAAAGCTATTTAAACGAACAATACGCTACGCCCTATTGTGTGCAATTACTAATAAGAAGCAAATAATAATTACTGCAGCGAAACGGACATCTTAATTCCTTGTAGCGACCACCGGCACAAACATTAACAGGTGTAGCAATACGATTTCCATAAATCGCCTACACTAAAAAAAAACCACCTTTCCACCGATTGTTACCATCCGGTTCTGTCAGTTTACCTAGTGGTGACATAAATATTCAAGATTATTATGCAAATTTTACAATCTTCCATACAATAACTCGACGTTCCAAATGTAAAAAGGATATTTTTATGAAAAGAAAAATTGATAGTAATCCTCAAATTATTTCGGGTGATCAGAGGAACAGCTATGTGCCATATACATGCATGCACACATTTATACAAATTGAAATTTGGAGTAGGAATTGGTTAAGCCATAAATAATTATTTATTGGATTCGTCGTCTTTGATTGATTAGAAAGAAAAAGGTATAAAAGCGAGGTATCGCAAAAATAAACGCAGGACACGACTCCGGTAAGAGAAGAGAACTTTTTGTGAAATGTAATACGTTGTCATAACATTATAAACTGATGTGCCATATTTTCTTTGTGAACAGAAACTGCTCACACATTTCATTTCTAGATTTGGCTCTAACTGTTTCTTAAAGAAAAGATATCATTCTAAACCAGTCATAACTATAGATAGTTTGATATTATTGGAAGTAAACAAATAATTGCACTGCACAGTAAAAGTCAATCATTTCAGTAGACAGCATTGCGATTAATTATGCTCCAGGATAGTTAAAACAGTATATATATAATCATAAATAGCAATGACTGGATAGTGAAATGGTCAATCACTTTCACAGGGCAATCAACCGCACAATGAATTGAAAGGTATGTTATTACTATAATTGGTCTGACAAGGAAATCCAAACTATTGCATCATTAAAACAGATATATCAAACTTCCTTAGCGTCTTTCTTGGAAAACGTGTTTGTTTTTTAAAGCGTTTAACCATATAATTGTTTGTGTCACTACAGTCCGTCTTTGGCAAAGAAGGACAATATTCACCATGTCTTCCTCAACTCTGACTGTCCTTCAACTGATTGTGGGGTTGGCGGCACTTCAACCTTCGTATGCTGCTTTAATTAACGGGAGGCCGGTAAGAGCAGTTAACTGTTATGAGATATTACATGTCCAGTGAAGGTTTTTTTATCGTATGCAATCTTTACATATTTGAGCAGACATCGGTGTGTAAAGCAAAGGCAATTCATTTAATTTTAATCCAGTGCTGAACTTTAGAGAAGACATTAAAATCAGTATTACTTACAGAGCGCCATGTGTTACTAGTTAATATTGTTGAAAATATGTTAACATTTATTTCTTACCTGGCACACAGTGTCAAGATTTACATTCTTTAAAATTGCAAGATATGCGTAAACGAAAAAGAACCGCAGAAATGGTTTGATCCACCCGTTTCTACAAGCCCGGTGTACGTGGACCCTTTAAATGGAAAGGAAGGAAAATAAACTAGACAATATGAAAATAGTTAACACAACTTTTTACTTAACGATATCCAGATGAGGGTGAACTATTGAACAAAAGATTTTGCTAAAGCAGAATTACAAACGAAAACAAATATCTAAATCATACATCTCTATCTCTATCTCACATCTCACATCTCACATCTCTATCTCTATCTCTTTCTCTTTCTTTATCTCTATCTCTATCTCTATCTCACATCTCACATCTCTATCTCTTTCTCTTTCTCTATCTCTATCTCTATCTCACATCTCTATCTACATCTATATGCTTGCGTAGGTATTCGTCCTTATATTTCATAAACGTTAAATGCAGTGTAAATACAGTGTAAACAACGTGTTATACAGGCACAATGTTTGTTCCGTGGGTTACGGAAAGGAAAACATTAATGACTTAAGAAATATAGACATATATTTATGTCCAGTGTATCCTTAGAATCTATATGGAGAATGTTTTACAATTAAATTCCTTTAGATAGGAAAGATATCTTCATTCAATAAGTAAATACTGCCAAGATTGTTTCTATAGTATAGGGAACAGCAGTAAGGTATGACAGCACGCTTTTTCTTTCAATCAGTCTTCATTAGCTTATTAGTAAAATAGACCCCAATGCATTAATTACTGAAGGTCGACGCAACCGACTTTATAACGATAACTTTCTGCTCCAGCTAACAGCGAAGAGCTCTGATACGCATCCTTGTACCAAGGATCACTACAACAGTTACTTAAGGTTGTTACCAAAATCGCGATCACTACAACAGTTACTAAAGGTTGTTACCAAAATCGCGATCACTACAACAGTTACTTAAGGTTGTTACCAAAATCGCGATCACAACAGTTACTTAAGGTTGTTACCAAAATCGCGATCACTACAACAGTTACTTAAGGTTGTTACCAAAATCGCGATCACTACAACAGTTACTTAAGGTTGTTACCAAAATCGCGATCACTACAACAGTTACTTAAGGTTGTTACCAAAATCGCAATCACTACAGCAGTTACTAAAGGTTCCAATGTCATGCTAGGAACACCGAGTGATCCTACCTAATAGATAAACTTATAAATAAAGATATAAAATACATACACCGCTAATTTACTAATTAACTACTTTACTTAATTAACTTATTAATTTACTTACCAATTAATTTACTAATTATCTTACTAACTAAAAAACAGCTTATTCGAATTGTTTGAAATGCAATATTGCTTGAGGCGTAAATAAAGAAAACTGATCACTCATAAATTTCACAGAATTCAAACAGATCATTGGATTCCAGCAGTGAGAATAGTTAACAAGGAAGGGAAACCTTGCAAGCTTGAAAAACTAAATTACCAAATTAAAATCTGGATTTCTCCTAATGTTTCTTGCTGCTGAACATATTAGAGAACCTGTGGTTCAATAATTCCAGACTATTTTTTTTTTTTCAAAAACTCTCGATGTGGTAGCTGTAGGAGCTATTAAGGTTTGTGCTAGATGCGCCATTTAATACTCTGAGAGGTTGGAACAACGATTAATTTCTCTGTCTAATTATTTACAAGCTGTAACGTATCAGTAATTCGAGATGCATAACGATAAAAGTGTAGAAGAGAAATCACGAACCATGCAGTTTAAAGAGTTTAAGGATATTTCTTGTAACCAATAAAGCAATGCGTTTTTGATTCAATACATGTCGAAAAGCAAGAAATCACTAATCTACGTTATAATAGTTTCACAAGTTAACCTTAGAAAACTCGGCGTGTTATCAATGTTATGTTACTGATTACATCACAACTGCTTACTGTCTCTGTAATAAGTCTATAAATATATTAGATTGGTTTGTTAATAAAACTAATATTTCTTTACAGGTTACTAAGAACAATCAAAGTTCGCAACAATCAAATAACACCCAAAAAGCATTTACACAAAAATCTCACTGCATACATCGATGCCTCCCACTAACTTATCCTTGTAATTAAATGCAGTTTAGTATATAGTACTTACGTAATGGTAAGTAATCTTATAGTTGCAGGCCTACCGTATGTTGAATGCTGATTCGGCCACAAGCGACAGCACCGATAATTTGGACATCAATGAAGTGTACCTGCATAACGGGGTACCACACAAAGGACTTATGGATTCGGTAAGGCTCTTGGTGCTAAAATTTCGTAATGTGCCATTGTAATCATAATATACTGATAGTACATCATCACTGTGGTAATTTCTGGCATCCTGCCTTTATTTATTGGTAACACATTACACATCGTCACTGTGGTAAAGTCTGGCTTCGTGCCTTTATTTACTGGTAACACATTACACATCGTCACTGTGGTAAAGTCTGGCTTCGTGCCTTTATTTACTGGTAACACATTACACATCGTCACTGTGGTAAAGTGGAATGTTGTATCGCGGTATTACAACATCACATTAGTCCTTCAAAGAATGATAAGGTTTTACATTGTGTCTTTGCAATTTTGGTACTGTTTTTATTGCAGTCGTTAAAAAATGGTTATGTTATTACGTCATTTTGTATTAGTATCAAGTTTGTATAACTTGAATACCTATTTTTTAGCTATTACATGGGTTTTTTTTAGTCAGTCGTCAAAAGCAATAATGAAACAACAGCAAAATTACTAACGAAACGAAGTTGATTAATCAGAGAAAATAGAAATAGAAAATTTTCAGTTATTATTGATGACAGATCCTCATTATATTTTACTTATATTTTTTTCAGGGTACGACTAATGACGACAGATTTGACACTTCACCGTATGACATCAAAGAAACCTCTAACACTGAGAAACTCTCAACATGCAGTGGTACAACAGGGCGCCGGCGAAAAAGATTTGTGGTGACAAACCCAAATTCTCTGTGGCCCAATGGCATCGTTCCATACGTATTTGGCCCTCTTTTAAGTACGTTACACTATTGTCATCTCATTTCCTCAAATGTATGAAGCCCTCTTTTAAGTACATTACACTATAATCATCTCATTTCCTCAAACGTATGAGGCCTACTTTTAAGTACGTCACACTATATTCATCTCATTTCTCAAACGTATGAGGCCATCTTTTAAGTACGTTACACTATTATCATCTCATTTCCCCAAACGTATGAGGCACTCTTTTAAGTATGTTACACTATTGTCATCTCATTTCCTCAAATGTATGAAGCCCTCTTTTAAATACATTACACTATATTTATCTCATTTCTCAAACGTATGAGGCCATCTTTTTATACGTTACACTATTATCATCTCATTTCCCCAAACGTATGAGGCCCACTCATAAGCACCATATTATACTCTTAGCATCTAATTGCCTTAATCGTGTGAGGCCTTCTGCTAAATACGTCTTTAAGTTTTCGTACAATTTTGCGCCCAATTGAATATTTTACATTATTTGAGCTGTCTTATTATATCATTATTATGTGAATTATTACTGTTAAGCCTGTGAAATAGTTAAAGGACTTATCAAGCAATATTTATTTATTCCAGCCGTTAGTATGCTGTATTGTATACAATGCCATATTTTATTTGCCATTCGTGTTTGCATTACTGTTAACACATCAATATTAATTTGTTTGGTATATCGTACTATGATTTTCCTGTTTATTTTGCTGTGAAGAATGTTTGATGTTTTGGAGATGCGTTGTTTAAGAAAAAAAAAATTATTTGTTCATATGTATTTGTCCCTCCCTTGTCCAAAAATAATATATAATACGTTTGCTCTCCAACATCAGTATCTTCAAGGTCGATTATTTCATCATTCATGGTGGATTCCATTTTTTTTAAGTCGCGACGTTCAACTTGATAGGCAGTTTGTTTGTTTCCAGTGACTTTAATTTGCCATTTAATTCAACGTAGTGCGCAGTATAGTGAGTCTTGTATTTCACTTCGTTCAACAGCAGGTTATTGTTTCCACTGCCTTCATTTGTCATTGTTCAATGCAATAGACGTGTATTGCTTCCAGCGTCTTATTATTCCATTTAGAATGTTACATCTAAATTGACGAATCAGTATTGCGCTGCACAACGGTCCATTATTATTTGTACCTTATATTATGCGTCAGCCAAGATCAGTGTTATGTAGGTACAGTCTACATACTCATCTTCACACTGTCTACATACTCATCTTCACACTGTCTACACACTCATCTTAACACTGTCTACATACTCATCTTAACACTGTCTACAGCGGATGGCGATCGAGTTGGTGCCATTAACGCCATGGCTCTTGTGTCCAAGTATACATGTATTCGTTTCGTGCCCTGGGACAACAACACGCGTTCTACCTACGGATTGGACCATGACGGCCACATAGTCTTTACTACATCGGGCTCGTGAGTTTGTCATGTTTTGTCAGCTTAGAAGTGATGTATTCCTAGAATGGGAGCGGGTGGAAAAGAACCCCTTTGTATTAAGCTAATAATAACTTTGTGTACAAATTTCAGTAGCGGACAATGTAATATTATTTATATAACTGATTCAATGTTTATTTTATTTAACAAGGTGCTGGTCTACCGTTGGTCTCAGTAGAAATGCTGCCGGACAGGAGACAAGTTGTTGCACACAGGTATTGTACTTGTTATGTTTAAGGTGTCACACAGGTATAGTAATGTTTTATATCGCAGGTGTCACACACATATTGTAATCTTTTATATTGAAGGCGCCACACAGATACTGAAATCTTTTTCAGTGTAGGAGTCATGACAGGTATTGTAATCTAGTCTCTTTCATGACGTCGCAAAGGTATTGTAATTTGTCACATTGTAGATGTCACACAGGTTTTGTAATCTGTCACATTGTAGATGTCACACAGGTGTTGTAATCTGTCACATTGTAGATGTCACACAGGTATTGTGATCTGTCACATTGTAGAAGTCACACAGGTGTTGAAATCTGTCACACTGTAGACGCAAAACACTGCAGATAAGTACATTGGTAATCGTGACAGAACAGTAGATGACACATATGTGTCATATTTTGTTATGCTGTTTACAAAACACTGTATCACAAGAAAGAGTGGATACAGGAATGGAAGGAAGAAGCCAGCAAATATGGTCTTTCGGGAACATGCTGTAAACTATGTAGATAAGAAAGAAAGATTAAAGATTGGAAGAGAAGAACTAGAAATATAAAGGAAACGTGAAAGAGAAGAATTAAAAATAAAAATAAAAAAAGAAATATAAAAGAATGAAAGTGACAAAAGGTTGAAAATTGAAAAATGATCTTCAACAAGAAGTAGCATTAGACATTAAGGATAAAAGAAATGGAGAGTCTGACTTAAACCAAATGATGATACAGAAAAATAGCTTAAACATAAGTGAGAGGACAGCTAAGGTTCAAGAAGCGAACCTAAAATTTCATTTTCGTTCCTTCAATAGAAAAGAGGAAAATATGGAGGATTATCTATCTATCTATCTATCTATCTATCTATCTATCTATCTATCTATCTATCTATCTATCTATCTATCTATCTATCTATCTATCTATCTATCGTGTGTTTTTGAATTTTAGATGGCCTGTGTCCATGAGCTTGGCCACACTTTAGGATTTCAACATGAACAGCAGAGCTACGATCGTGATGGGTGGATCCAAGTGAATTGGGATTACATTAATCCAGGTGAGATAATGCTGCACTTTAAATGTTAACAAATGTAAATCGAATTTAATTAAATGATAATATTGAAACTTGAACTGTATAGCTTCTATTGTATCTTTTCTATTAAAAAAATAGATCATATTTGTGTCACCTCTGGGCAACATTCACTCATTAAAATTATTATCTTTTAATTAATAACACATAATTAATTATAAATAATTGATAATCGTAATTTGTAGCTATTAATAATTCTCCCACAAGACCACTGTCTCGCACTTGATTGACGTTTTACTGTCCCATAATATTCTGCAGGTGGAAACGTCTTACTAAATGAGTAATAAAATCTATCTTTTATTTATATTTAACGAGCCCCTATCTATCCACTATTAATCGAACATAAGTTTTAATATATGTGCAAGAAGGTTAATACATTTAAATATATAAATTTATTAAATCAACAATCAAATATACAACATATGAATATAATCAATGAGTTTTGACATTTACATCACTTCACAACAATGTTCAATTAACGCTAGACAATTGTTCAGTTTAGTATATAATAGACATGAACAGTCAAATTAATATATATATATATATATATAATCAAGTATTACTAATTGAATGAATGTATAGATTGTTTTCTCTTTCTCTAGTTTATAATCAAGTATTACTAATTGAATAAATGTATATATTATATAAAAATTTATTGTTTTATCTTTCTCTAGTTTATAATCAAGTATTACTAATTGAATGAATGTATAGATTGTTTTATCTGTCTCTAGTTTATAAGCCATGGTACTCACGAATGCCCCCAAATCAAGGCGCAGCGTCTCTCACGTATGATCTCTCATCGCCTATGCATTACGCCAAATATGTAAGTTAACAACATAATATCATTTAAAGTGTGTTATGGAAAATATGCAGCTATTTTTACCTACGTATCTTTACGTAGGTAAAGATACGTAGGTAATCTTTATATATTAAATATAACAATAATAATAATGATGATGATGATGATGATGATAATATATAGTACCAGCCAAAGTAGAAATAAAGAAGCCATCAGTACCACCATGGAAAAGAATAGAATAAAAAAAACACTGTGTACTAGGAAAGAAATAAACAGCAGTTCATAATAATGGAAAACTGAAACAGTAAGTCCTATAGAACACCAACAAACATCGATGCAGAAATAATACCTTGAATGAAAGGATCATTGGGGACCATAACATCTGAACTGGAAGGATATCTGAATAACGTGTCTGGACAACACAAAATGGCCCCACTCCTAAAAGACGCGCCCTTTAGAAGTGCCCACATCTGCCGTAAAACTTTGGATCTCCCAGAATCTTAGTAAGATTCCGAGACCTTGCTCATAACCGACATCAACAGAAGTCGTGCAAAAAGGATAATAATGATGATGATGCCGATAATAATAATTATTATGTTGTTGATGATGAATTTGTGTATGTATAATGCTTCTGATGTCTCATGCATTGCATAAATAAAAACAGAAATTGTAAATAAAACACAATTTAGTAATTTAACAATAAAATAAAACACAATTTAGTAATTTAACAATAAAATAAAACACAATTTAGTAATTTAACAATAAAATTTATCACATTTATTTACTCTTTCACTTTTATTTCATTTTTTATTCCATATCCCGGTAGTGCTTTTTATGCCAACTATTTTAATGATTCATTTGCATATTGTATTTCTAATGCGCGTATATATAAGCAGTCTGACTCAGTACTGATTACACTTTCATATAGAATGTATGTCAATCATGAGTTTAAGTTCTCTTCAAGATCTCTTACATTTTTTAGTGGAAAAGAATTGGCATTGACCTTTTGGAAATGAAAGAAATCTAACCAGAGTTTCAATTTTACATTTTCAGGCTGGTTCCAATTCCAATTACAACCTGGCATTTCCCGAGCTTTATGTTTACATGAAAGACTTTTACATGTTTTCGGAGATCTCTAAATTGTACAATTGCCAAGGTATAGCTTTTGTTTTAATTTGCTTTGTTAGCAGTAGGATATTGATTGAAATGAAGAAGAATATTTGCTAAGAAAATTATTTTACTGTTACAAAGTATCATATTAATGTAAGATATCAGAATTCTATACAATATATAACAGGGGCGACACATGTAAGACATTATAAATCATCAAAAGCATTTCACTGGAAAAGCCATCATCATTAGGATTCCTGTTGTTGTGTTGCAAATATGATTTTAATAATGCACATTCTTTCATTCATTGCTGTTGTCATAAGATTTAATAACCTAAATTATAGAATTGGATTGCATTAACTGTCTCTGCAAAGAAAATGTCTAAAACATTCAGATAGGGTCTTAACTAATAGATACTTCTTACTTTCAGGGAACAACTGCAGCAACTTTCAGATGACTTGCCAGAACGACGGTTACGTCACAATGGTGGATGGCCAGTGCGCATGTCGATGTGTAGAAGGTCTGGACCCGGCCACAGGGTGCACAACTATTCTTGCTAAAGGTACGAGTTACTTCCCTTAGAACAGAAATGAATAGTGAAGTAACAGTTTCTGAACTGCACAATTTCATTGTCATCTATAATAATAAATTTTAAAAAAATGTTGGCTTCTCATTGTTTAGAATTGGAGATCTATGATATCAGTAAAACTAAACTGACTCCTCCGTTAAGAAGTTACTGTGCGCTGAACCTCTAGAAGAGCACAAAACTACTCATAAGTAAATATCAGCATTATAACTTTCACAATTTTACAGAGCCAGTTCCAGCCAAATTTCCTGGCGGTAGTTACGCTATTCTTCAAGCGGTAGATGGCTGTCCCAAAAACTCCACTATGGTCAGCAGTTGGGTCAGCCAATACTTTGTGTCATCAGCATACCAATCTCCGTTATATGCTCTGGCCACTATATCCTCTGGTCAAGCGAAGCTCTACTTCTGCGTCAACGAGGCGGCAGATGATGGTTTTGTGTGGCCACCAGGGGAGTACTGCATCATGAGGAAAGGGGGTGCCTGTCCTGCAGGTGAGAAACATACTACGCAGATCCATTATTGCAGAACTACTTCTAGGACTACTGTGAGAACTACTGCTAGGACTATTATTAGAACTACTGATAGAACTATGGCTAGACCTACTATTTAGAACTACTGTCAACTACTACTAGAACTACTTCCAGAACTACCGCTAGAACTACGGTTAGATATATGTCAGAACTATTGGAACGACTGCTAGAACTACTACTAGAACTACTGCTAGAACTGCTACTAGAACTACTGCTAGAACTGCTGCTAGAACGACTGCTAGAACTATTGCTAGACCTGCTGCTACGGTTAATAATCCATTTCAATATCTATGAAGTAGCAGCCAACACAAAGCTTCTGCAGTTTCTATTACCACTAGCAATACTACAGTTACTACTACAACTTATAAGCAATGTTAAAATTAAAATTTATGGTATCAGCAACTTCCTATGATCATATCGTTATTACAATTATTTGTATTATGATTACAAAATATGAAGCACGATAAAAATAAGCACAAACTAATACTTTCATCACCAGCAGATTTTCTCCTGGTCCTACAACCACTACGACCTCTACCGTCATTTGCCATTCTATTGCCATTACTACTTTCTACT
Source organism: Sinotaia quadrata (assembly GCA_028829895.1). Lineage (NCBI taxonomy): Eukaryota > Metazoa > Mollusca > Gastropoda > Architaenioglossa > Viviparidae > Sinotaia > Sinotaia quadrata. Next base: position 17,488,356 of record CM054180.1, read on the forward strand.
GCCATTACTACTTTCTACTGCCATTACTACTGTCTACTGCCATTACTACTTTCTTTTGCCATTATTACGTTTCATTGCTATTACTACTTTCTACTGCCATAACTAATAATATTACTTTTACTACCTAAAATTTTAAAGAAAATAATACCTGGAACATTTTTGAAGCTATAAACCAAAGTGAAATATGCTGTAAAAATTTCCGACTGATTCGCAAGAACGACTGACTAATTGCGTGGGTTTCACTTTCAGTAAGATAAAACTCGGACACTTAATATCCACTCTTAGAACTCTCATAATGATATTCGTATGCAAAAATAAGACGAAACTTTACTTTTCATTTATATTTTGACCCACTGTATACCTCGTTCAGCGCTCGGTCCTTGTATCAAAAGGTCATGGGTTATTATAATGGACACTCCCTCTTTCCAATTCCAGACTTTTTGTACTTACATTTGATTACATGGCGTTGTACTAATCATCATCATCTTGTTGAATATGCTATGATATTTAGGTTTATACCAAAATGCTTACGAATTCTCTAAAGTAAATATTATTTTTGCGTCATGTTTAGTTTTCATGTATGTAGATCTCCGTTCTAGTAGCTCATGCTTTTTTATTAACAACATTAATTGATGCTGTGTTGCAGGCTTTAAAGAAGGTTACCTCCAGTTCGACAACGTAGCGCCAACACCCACAAAGAACACCACCTGGAAAACCCCTATCCCAGACGGAATCTACAACAATAACACGCGTTTCTTGTTTTGTTGCCGCAGTGATGGAAGCCGAGATATCCCAATTTCCTTACCGACAACAACCGCATTTACTTTGTACAGGTTAAAGTACGAGGGTTGTCAAAGTGTTAAAGGTAAGCTGTGCTGGCTTTTTGAAATCTTGCGCTGATTCAAAAGTTCGATATATTACAGAAAGGCGAACGATATTTGACTACTGATTAGGCACTAACAATTCTAAGATCTTCAATGTGGTCATTATACACATTAGGCACTAACAGTTCTAAGATCTTGAATGTGGTCACTATACACATTAGACACTAACAATTCTAAGATCTTGAATGTGGTCACTATACACCTTAATAATTGCCTTCGGAAACAGTTTGGAAACCAAACTTTCCTCTCAATCCTAATTATAATGCATTATTAGAAAATAACTTTTATTTACAATCCTACTTAGTAAATGTCCAATTGCAATAAAGCTGGAGACTTTTCTAAAAGTTATTTTTCGGAAATGCGTCAACGTTTTGCAATTTTCATGTCATTGTCTTCGTTCCACTTGAATGCTTTGCTAACTCTTTTATTATTTTCATTAATTTTCATGTTGTAGGGATGGGGGTAATCTCTAAATACATCCGAGTACAGAACGCGCTGGTCGACAACATATACGGGTCTTCCGACGACAGTTCCCACCCTTTGCTCTTCAGCTACACCGACGGCAACTTCTACTTTTATTACTGCTATTATTTCCCGCTGAACCGAAGTAAGGTCTTTTCTGAGCATGTGTTTCTCATGACAATAATTCATTGAAGAATGCACTAAATGAGTTTTTTTTCTTCTTTTCTTTCAGACTTCTGCCGACGGTGCTCGGCTTATTGTTTACTTGTTTCATGATTTAAATACAGTTCGAAGTAATTTATAACTATTTAATGATACGTATGGCCACACTATGGTTCACATTATGTATACATACTCATTCACGCACATACATACAAGCATAGCCATAATACACACATTATGTGTGTTTGTGTGTGTGTGTGAGTGTGTGTGAGTGTGTGTGTGTGTGTGTGAGTGTGTGTGTGAAGATGTATGTGTGTGTGTGAGTGTGTGTGTGTGTGTGTGTGTGTGTGAAGGTGTGTGTGTGTGTGTGCGTGTGTGTGTGTGTGTGTGTGTGTGTGTGTGTGTGTGTGGATGTGCTTAATTTCATAGATGTGCCCACAGTAAAGAACAGTGAACATCAGAAAAAGAGCCAAAGGTAGATTGGCACGGACAATGTAGAAGGTTGGCACATGAGGGTAATTCCTTGCAAGATCTAAAACACATACTTTATGCGCATCTGTTGTAATAGAAAACAGTGACACAAAGTTAGAGAATATTAAGAATTTGGTTGAACCTAATCCATGTCTAAGGTGGCAAGACTGAGCTATTCCCAGACCAGGAGAATGCAAAAGACAAAATGGAATGGCGTAAATGCTGTTCCAGAAGCGATACTCAAAGAGTAGTTCTTCACTAAGCCAACAATCTAGCATACCTTATATCAAATAGTTTCGTGTCAATAAATGTTTAATGTAAGCCAGTTAATATAACTACCACTTAACCAAAACAGTTTAGGCAGACACTTCACATATGACGTCGAGGACGGAGGACTCAACAGATCCATACACGACTACCCGGTTGTGTAAATAATAATGAGGGGTGGGGGGATCTATGTATGTTATATCGAAGGACAATATATATTGTACGTAAAAATGTTAATTGATGCTATTTTACTGCGAAATGTCAATTCTTAAAATCAAAGCTTAGAAGAAACAATGTATAAAGAAAAGAAAGAAACGTTAATGAAAATGTTATTCTAAATAAAATTATGTTTAGTGTATGGATTTTCCTTCGTTGTTCTATTTGCATCTAACCCTAACACTAACCCTAACCTTTCTTTACGAAATACGAAATAACAACAGTTATTTCACTGTGCGAAATGTCACATCATCACTTATTTCACCGTGCGAACAATTATTTCACAATGTAATTACTCATAACAACAGTGATTTCACTGTACTAATTGTCATAACAACACTTATTTCACTGTTTGAATTGTAAAAACAGTTATTCACTGTGTGAATATCTTAATAACAGTTACTTAATAAAAGTAAGGATAGAGAGGTGCATAAATTAAATCATATATTTTGTAGGGTTGCAAATTAAAGGCAAAATTACCTTCTTCAAGTAGATCTAATTTATAGAGTGCACATTTCCAAGGAACAAAATCTCTATCGACTCTTAACAAAATATTCTCCTTTCTGCAATCATTTGTCAGTCATTTATAATGGATCATTTTGTCTTGTATAATAAAAGGGTATTCGTGAAGTGTATAATATCTTATATTTCTCTTCAGATTGCGGCGGGATTTACACTCTAACGGCATCACAAACATCTGTATCATTCACTACGCCCAATTATCCCCTCAACTACGCCACAAAGCAGGAGTGCATATGGACCATACAGGCAAGTTATGGAAGTTTAGGCCTACTACAAACGTTTACTACAAACTTCTTCCCAGATGAAGATAACTTGATTGCTGCGAGAGAAATCTGCTGTTGCTTAAATAATTGCTTCATTGTTCCCTTTAAAGAAATAATAAACCGCAAACCCACACTCACGTAAAACTTCATTGTTCCCTTTAAAGAAATAATAAACCGCAAACCCACACTCACGTAAAACTTCATTGTTCCCTTTAAAGAAATAATAAACCGCAAACTCACACTCACGTAAAACTCCGCATTCCCACACAATCCCACTCAATATAAAATATAAACGCTCGCACAAATGCGAGCACATTCACAACCACAACCACACACACAAATCTACAAACACAAATACACACACTCTTACGCACACATAAATCATTCAGCTGACCTTGAACTTGCCATCCATACAAAGAAGAAATAAATGATCACGTTATAATGGACTACTGATCACATATACGCTCTCTCTCTTTTTTTTTGGCGGGGGGCGCACACGAGCACACAGACAAAAACCAGACTCGCATAAATAAGAATGTGATTCGATACACACGCAAAATGCGTATAAATAAATATATATTTTTTGCTTTGTTTCGTTTAAAACTCACTTTACAGGGACCGGAAAACTCGACCCTCCTTCTGACATTTTCCGACTTCGATGTTGAAGGTACAACCAGCGCGTGTATTGACAGTGTGGAGGTTCGCCATGCTAGAATCGGATACGCTGGTATCAGGTATAAAGCACGCACGCACGCACGCACAAACATGACACGCGCACCACAAATATGACATCTCACGATACCTATAATAATATCCGCGAAGTGCTTTTGTAATATTTTTAATATTTATTTTAAAATGCAGCAATAATTGATACGATACCTAGGGCAACTTTTAATATTTTTCCTTCTTCTTTGCAGTTACTGCGGCTTCGGTATGAAGGGGACAATTCGCAGCACCTCCAACAAACTCTATGTGAGATTTTATTCTGATATATCCACCACTAAGAAAGGCTTCAACGCTACCGTCAAAATAGCCATGAGTATGTGACGTGTTGTGTTCATTGTTCAGATGTGATCTTGAATAAATGTTAATTATATTTTCTGCAAGGCTCCTGAATTCACTCAGTTCGCGCTAATTATATTATTCCAAACCGATCTTCGTCAATTACCTATTATCATTCAAATCAACAAAACCATCAAAAGTCAAACCGACTTATGACGCAATTTCTAAAACGACGAAATAAATAAGCTAAATCAAAACTTGCATACATTAAAGCCACTCCTCTATGCCACTCTGCTATACTGGTTAAGAAGGATATTTTCATTATTATTAGCCGGCTAAACGTCTATAGATGGCCAAGTTCGAAATGGAATTTACTTTTATCTTGCTGTTAACTACCGGATGATGTGTAAATGATAACAGCATCACAGAGTGTAATTCTGCATTAATTTTAATGGGTTTATAACAATATATACTGTCATTTTACACTGTTTATTAATATATTAACAACACGATCAGTTCGGGGCGATTTCAAGATGCATTGTCTGTTAACGTTTGTTCTCATTAGACCAGAATTCCTGCTACAAACCAGACGACAATGGCGCCTCTTACAGAGGGAAGGTGAATTTTACCCGCACCTTTCAGCCTTGCCTCCCATGGGCTAACGTCACACAGTGCCGTCATCACGCGTATAGGCCAGAGTAAGTTGTGTTAGAGTGCGTCATCATGTATTTAGGCCAGAGTGAGTTGTGTTAGAGTGCGTCATCATGTATTTAGGCCATAGAGTTAATTGTGTTAGAGTGCGTCATGAAGTATTTAGGCCAGAATGAGTGGTGTCAGTGTGTACCATCATTTGTTTCGTTTACAGTGAGTGTTATCAGAGTGCGTCATCGTGTATTTAGGCCAAAGTGAGTGGTTTCATGGTGCGTCATCATGTGCTTAATCCAAATAAATGATGTTTTATTCCTAGTACTAATTACCGGTGTTCGCCACGTAGGTAGGTCAAATTGACCTCGGTGGGTTGTACTTTTCCCTTAAGCTGAGAGTTTGAGCGATTCTGAATTTAGTGTACATCAGAGTAAGTGTTGCTTTCGACCAATCAAAAGTGTTAACTATGCATAGAGACCAGAGCAAGTGTGTTTGTGGACTAGTCTATATGTCCACAATGCAATGTAGTCACAGCAAGTGTGTCTTTGATCATGTCTATGTGTTCGCTATGCGTGGAGGCTAGAGCAAATATGTCTTTGAACATGTCTATGTGTTCACCTCTCAAGATGACAATTATTTCTTCTTTATTGCTTTTTACGTTTGCAATGGCACATTTTACCTGGACGTGATTTTTATTATTGAGAGAATTATTGAGAGACCATCACTATCCAATTCCAGACATACATGAATAATAGCATTGCTGTTATGTACGAATGACGGCTGCCAATCGTATAAACTGTAAGTCGTAGACTACATCGACCTTTAGTTGGTAGAAAAACGTCTGAGTCCAGTGACCATTTCCAGAAAAAACTGTTTACAATCGAGTTTTCATTTTCTTAGCGATTATGACGATGGTCTGGACGAAAACTACTGCCGTAACCCTGGCGATGGCTTGCGGCCTTGGTGCTATGTCCAGTCTACGGACTGCCAACGTAACTATTGTGACGTCTGTCAGCTGGGTATGCAACGTTTTAAGTCTTTCATTTATTTTCATGAAGGTCATGGTTATTGAAGACATTTTCCGCATAAGAGTCAGAGTGACTCTCTCCTCGTTAAAATCTTTTCTTGATCTTATATAAGACAAAATTAACTTACTATTGTGAATTAATAAAGTGAGTTGTAATTAGATTAGTAGTTCTACAAACATCACGTTGTGCAATTAAATTAGTAGTTTTACAAACATCACGTTGTGCGTCAAGTAAATGCAATAGAGTGTTTCTTTTAAAGTGACGTTATGATGCGGGATAAAAAATTTTAAAATACTTACAAATTAATTTGAATTTCAATATCTAACGACAAAGAGTACTGAACGCAATATAGTCGGCAGTATATACACGAAGGATTACATACGATAAATAAGTTACGTTTGTTACATTGGTTGTTAAATATTGTGAATGAATATTTTTTCCAAAATATCTAGAAACAAATTAAGCAACAGACTGTTTTGTAATGTAATTCTTAATGTTGCTAAAGCACGTGTACAGATGGCGAGTTGGCCGTTCAATTAAAAGCCAGGATGTCATTTAATCGTTTGTGTGTGTCAGACTGTAAACGTACGTACATTATTTACACATGCGTATGTGTCAGACTGACAGCATTTATACGTTATGTACACGTTTGTATTGTCAGACTGTAAATGTACATACATTATTTTCACGTTTGTAATTGTCAGACCCGTAAATTATATTCATTATTTACACGTTTGTATGTGTCATACAGGAAAAGTGTGGATATTATTTACTCGTCTGCATGTGTCAGACTGTAAACATATATACAATATTTTCACGTTTGTAATTGTCAGACCGGTAAAGTAACTCATTATTTACACGATTTTATGTTTCAGACTGTAAACGTATGTATTTTATTTGCACGTATGTATGTGTCAGACCATAAACATATATACAATATTTACACGTTTGTATATGTCAAACCGTAAAAGTATGTACACTGTTTAAATGTTTGCATGTGTCAGACAGTAAAGTATGTACACTGCTTAAATGTTTGCATGTGTCAGAGAGTAAAGTATGTACACTGCTTAAATGTTTGCATGTGTCAGACAGTAAAGTATGTACACTGCTTAAATGTTTGCATGTGTCAGAGAGTAAAGTATGTACACTTCTTAAATGTTTGCATGTGTCAGACAGTAAAGTATGTACACTGCTTAAATGTTTGCATGTGCCAGACTGTAAACGTACATTTGTATGTGTAGAAACTCCCTACGATACGTCGGATTACTGTGCTACCTTCAGACAAAGCGGTCTGTGTTCAGACGTTCCTTTGGCTCGTATGAACTGTTCACTGACGTGCGCTGATTTATTGCCTCCTCTCGAGACACCTAAAACATGTAAGGAATAGACTAAGGGTCGCATTCGTAAGCATTCACGTAATATCTGAGCGTGTAACAACTGTCTATACTGATACTGTCAACTTAGACAAGTTTTGATGTTTCTACAGCTTTCATTGCAATGTAACAACTGTCTATACTGATACTGTCAACTTAGACAAGTTTTGATGTTGCTACAGCTTTCATTGCAACGTAACAACTGTCTATACTGATACTGTCAACTTAGACAAGTTTTGATGTTGCTACAGCTTTCATTGCAACGTAACAACTGTCTATACTGATACTGTCAACTTAGACAAGTTTTGATGTTGCTACAGCTTTCATTGCAACGTAACAACTGTCTATACTGATACTGTCAACTTAGACAAGTTTTGATGTTGCTACAGCTTTCATTGCAACGTAACAACTGTCTATACTGATACTGTCAACTTAGACAAGTTTTGATGTTGCTACAGCTTTCATTGCAACGTAACAACTGTCTATACTGATACTGTCAACTTAGACAAGTTTTGATGTTGCTACAGCTTTCATTGCAACATTACTCCTACAATTTCTCCTACTATTACCTCTATCGCTACTACTACTATTACTATAACTCTACTACTACTGTTACTACTACTCCTGTTTCTTCCTCTACTACTGCTACCACCACTACTAAACATGAATGACGGAAAATATACTCTTGATTTCATTATCGAAAACTGCTTGACCAGAGCACAATTTGTTATACCCTTCAAACGAACTTATCGTGATTAACTTATCAGTATATAAGGCTAAGGACTAAATACTACTCCATTATACTTCAAATTCCTTTCTGTAATGATGCTTCCTTTTGATTGCTTTAAGTGTTTCTTAGTAACGTTATAACCAATCAAATCACAGCTTATGAATTCAGATTCACTCCAGTCGCTTATCTTTGCTCAAAAAATCAAAGCGCTAGATATGTTCTGAATGCTGCAGACACGGATTATCAATGCACAGCTCCCTCAGTCCCAGCTGATGGGGTACCCTCCACTCCACTGGCGAGCAGCTACAATCTCGGTGACACGGTGACCTTTATTTGCAACGTAAGCAGCCAGACGCGAACCACACGATGTCTTTCAGATGGTTCATGGACACCAGTCGGTTACGTATGCGGAGGTAAAGAACAAATTAATTGGTTAAAATTGTGTGGTCTGGATTAGGCTTCCTAGCAACGCTGTTGTCATGACTACACACAGGATTTCCACTAACAGTGATAATTTTAGAAATTGTTTATGTTCGGCTCTCGACTGATATTGTTTGGGGAGGGGTGGGAAGTGGCAGTGTCTCCGTAAACACTGGTTATATTTACAAGCACAACATTCGTGCCAAGTTATTTCTGAACTTTTCTTGCTTTTCATTTTTCTATTATTATTATTGTCCTGTTTAAAATCCGTGAATGTCTTTCTGAACTTTTCTTGCTTTTCATTTTTTATTATTATTACTATTATTATTATTGTCCTGTTTAAAATCTGTGAATGCCTTTCTGAGAGTGCGAGTGTGCTGGCTTCTCTCTGTCGTTTATTACTTAGTCTTTCAGTTCCATGCACATGGTGTGGTTTCATGTGCACCAGAAACTTCAGAGTAATAATAATTATGGTGCCACATGCTTCTATTCCTACAGGATGCCCTGACGGCTGGTACCTGTACAATAGCAAGTGCTATCGTCCGATTTTGGAGAAGAGAACATTCGCTGACGCCTCGTCTGTGTGCTCTTTGTACGGAGCTATAATTTCTGAAATTCGAGATGCAGCCTCGGCAGATTATCTCTTCAAATTAAGGTCAGTAAAGGTATTCCACGTTGTCATGGAAATGAAAGCTTTTACGTCGGCGAACGTTTTAATTTTTATTTTAGTATTGATTTCTTGGTTCTTCATTGTTCCATTGTACAAGCCGGATTGCAAACTTAGATCACGTGCTTGCTCGAGACAACCAATAAAGTGACGTTCTACCGTTCTTGTTTTTCAATACAGGACTAATTGCATGCTAGAATGAAATCACGTGCCTGAGAGACAACCAATCAAATGACGTATTCCTTGCTCTATGTCCTCTCCCCCCTTGAACAGGACCAGATGAATATATGCATAAATCAAGTGCCTGTTAAGGGCAATACTTTGAGTGAAGTATTTCTCTAATTTCAGAGATGATGGTTTGACTACATGGACGGGTCTCAAAGAGGTCTCGGATGGTGTCTGGAAGTGGCAGGATGGCTCTGTTCCCACGTGGACTAATTGGGACACAAGTAATTAACGTGTTCATTTTTCACTTGGTGCTGTATGTAAACCTACCTTAAATGCCCTTTTTTTTGTCGCACCAACCCCTATTATTCAAACTAACGGATGTACACACCAACATAAGCTGGATGTAATATACACCAAACCACCACACACACACACAAACACACACACACATACACACACATACACACACATACACACACACATACACACATACACACACACATACACACACATACACACACACACACACACGCACACACACGCACACACACACACACACACACACACACACACACACACACACACACACACATTTGGATTCTATATTGCAATTGGCACTAATATAACTACTATTTGCGACGGTTGTTTTCATAAACTACGTTTGATTTGTTTAAATTTTGTTTTATGCGTTTCAACAAGTCAGTTGATCAAATATTGTCAATGTTATATTTGACGTATACATCAATTAATATTTTTGGCATGCATGTTTATTTCAGATTATCTGTTTAATACAGTTCTAATACTGTTCTTGGCATTTAGTTCAAAACATACTTTTGTCAGAATATTTGTTATGTACACGGCGAATAACCTCGCGTGTTTATTTTCAAATGATATGTTTGTACCCTGTTGGAAATAACCTCTCGCGGATTTCCAACTTATTCAGCGTCTCATTATCTCCTCACTTGGCAACCTCATACCCGAATAACGCCCTTGACCCTGACACCGACCCGATGTGGAAATGTTACTCACGATATGTGGATTTTTTCCCCCCAGGTAAGCCTTCGCTCTCCCCGGGTGAACTGTTATGCTCCGTGTCCACAGCGAACTACAAGTGGTCGGACACATACTGTGATTATACCAATTATTTCACCTGTCAGCTCACGCCTACAGGTATTGTTTAACGCAGTTAATACTTTAGATATATGAGTACAGACATACATTTTTTAATGATTTACTTTTCAAATTTGTATTTATTTTTATTTTTTAAATGAAGGAAGGGTTATGTTAAAATTGTGTGAATATTAATTTTTACTAAAAGTTTCCAAACGATTTGAGGAATTAGTAAAGATGCCCGCTGAAAAAGTTCTCAGACTGTTATGATAAGAGCGCACACATGTGACTAAACTCTAAGTATTTACTAGTAAAACTGCAAAGAAACACATAGAAAGTCCAATAATCTATAGCATGACATATTCCAGATGTTTAAATTATTTAATTTTAACAAATATATAACTATCAAGTTAACATATATATTATGTATGTTGGCTAAATCGCTATATGGCATATTTCAGACGATAAATAAATTAATTTTAACAAATATATAACTATCAAGTTAACATTTATATTATGGCTAAGTCGCTATATGACAATAAATCTGTTGGTTAACCATATTTCCTTCACAACTATCACAATAATTCATTCACACTCTGTATTAAATTCACACTCTGTAGTAAGTTCACATTCTGTAGTAAGAAATAAATAAACCATTTAAACTGCTGTTACGATACGATTGTAATTGGAATTTATTCATTCATTTTTAAAGCGATGTCACTGTAGTTCAATCTCAAAGCGGGTAAAAGCGAGAAATAAATCCTTTTCCAAACACGCACGCACACTTTACAACCATATACATGCGCACAGATACATACATAAACACACATCCACACACGTTGACAGCGTTGGTTTGTAAACGGGTGAAATATTGCTTTCGATTAATAAACAATACTAAAGGATAATAAAAGCTAAATAGAACTAACACGAAACTAATTTAATTTATCTAAAGGGATATTATAATTAAAATTAAGTTGTTGTGCCTCTCAGCATTGTGTATATATAGGTGTGTGTGTGTGTGTGTGTGTGTGTGTGTGTGTATGTGTGTGTGTGTGTGTGTGTGTGAGAGAGAGAGAGAATATGTGTGTATGATAAACTCCTTTCACTCTTATTGTAGTATTAATTATTAGCCTGTCAAAGTTTGGTAAATAATCGTTAAAGAAATTTATTTTAATCAAAATCATTTCAAAGAGAGATAATTTGTTTCCACCCAGTGTTGACGTGAAATAGCAGTGCCATATAGATCTGAAAAAGTCCTAAGACAAACGGCTTATAGTTCTGGAGAAGAAGGAAATTTACGGAGCCACACACCCCACCTCCACGAATAACAAACCCCACCAATACTAATTTGATATTAAGTTTTAAAATATTCTAACTGTTCATAGCTTATTATGCGATAACAGGTTAATTATTCATAACTTAGAATGTGATACTATTCCCATTATTCATAACTTATTAATCATAAGTAAGTATGTGATAATAATCCAATTATTCACAACTTTGTATGCAATAATAGTCCAATTATCTATAACTTCGCAGGTGATAATATTTTTATTATTCATAACTTAGTAGTGATAATAGACCAATTATAATTATTCATAACTTAGTAGTGATAATAGTCCAATTATTCATAACTTAGTAGCGATAATAGTCCAATTATTCAATACTTTGCGATAAAACACAAAACAAGTTACACAAAGTGTGATTGATATTCACTCTATGATTAGTACGTCACGTGATCGTAGTCGTATTTTTTTTTTAAACAGCTCCAACTTTATGCGTGGACCGGAGATCTGACTGTGCAAATCTAGTTATCAAAGATCCAAACCTGTGTGCACTGCAACCGGACTTTGCTCGGCAAATGTGCCCGGCAACTTGTGCAAAATGTTAAGGTAACCTTGCTTTGCTGCATGTGAATAAAACTTAATTTTGTCTCCATTTGCATATGACTTTCCTCAATAAACAGTTATCGATGTCTTGAAAACATTCCCAGCAATTAAATCATTACTTTCCTCAATAAACAGTTATCGATGTCTTGAAAACATTATCAGCAATTAAATCATGACTTTCCTCAATAAACAGTTATCGATGTCTTGAAAACATTATCAGCAATTAAATCAACTGGACAGTTTCTAAGTTACGAAAGAAGTTAAATATGCCCTTTTAATTTTAATTTTTAAAAAAAAAGTGTTAAAGCGCAGAAAACAGATTAGTTTTACCGGGGGTAATTTTAAAACTCTGTAACCACAAATAGCAATCTTTGCTGCAAGTTTTAGTCTAGTTACGCATTTGATAATATGACGTTTATATTCAACTTCATAGTCGTCTTCAATAATATTATTATTTCTTTCAGGACAAGAAGTCGATGACGAATGATTTGAAAAGAAATTAATAGCAGCTAACGTGGAGATGTTCTGATGACGTCACAATTTAAAATAAAACTAACGAAAAATTTTTAATAAACACTTGTGTTTAACGGCGAGCTAGTACAGCCGTGTCTGGATTTAGATCAAATTGTTAACGAAACAAAATGGTAGAGGCTTTGTGACTTTCTATTAATTTTGTTTGCACATACGTTGAATATAAAGTAAAATAAATCATATATCTTACTCAAATTGGATTCTTTCGTGTTTTGAATTTACACATTTTTTTTTTACAACCGCCGATTTGTTTTGTTGTCCGTGATGAAAAGCAAAACATGTAATGTCTGTGTTGGATTGAATGCTTACGTATTTCGATTTAATATTAATGTCGTGGTGTCCGTGATGAAAAAGAAAACATGGAATGTCTTGTTGTCCGTGATGAAAAGGAAAAAGCAGGGAATGTGTATGTTGTTTTCGTATTTAGAATTGATATTAATATTTTGCGATTTTTCTGGAGGAATTTCTCACTGTAGACTTCGAGTATTGCTGATCTGCATTTTACTTATTTCATTTAATTTAAATAATTTGATGCAAATATGTTTAAAATAATAAAGCTTATGAATTATAGGATTTAGAATTGAAATGTATTTTGATTTCTATTCTTTCCGAATTGCTAACATCTAATAAATAATTGCTGGTTTCATGTCGATGAAAAATGTTTAAAATATAACGAAGCATTGACTTAGATGTGAGTGTGTTGGGGTGGGTGGGTGAATTGTGAAAGTAAAATATAATCGTATACTTATCCTTTTTATTTGACATTTAATCACAAACCCCAGTGCCTAGCCTGACTTCATGTATAAGAAAAACTTATGAACGGTCATATAATTGGATCTTTTGCCAACAACTAATTTTAACTCGCAAAATAATTAGACAGTTATAAAGTCCGATAACGAATTACAAAATACACAAGTATACATTCATTTGACTTCATCATAAACTCTACAGCTCACAAGTGTTAGTGAACAGACGTAATTAAAACGTACAGCAACTTACAAAAACATATTAGCGTTAACATAAAAAAGTCAGTAAGTTTACAACACTGCTTATGTCAAAATAGTTCATGAATGAAACTGTTATCACTCGAGAATAATGCCGGACGAGTTGTCAGTAAAGACACATGCGGTCTCTTCGATTCTGATAATTTAGCTCATTGGCTTTATTACACATTTTTCCATTTCAAGAAATCGGTTATATAAAATTTTCGTAAGAATTTGACTTAATATTTACATTCAAACCTACTTAAAATCACTAATATATGTTAGTGTGATTCGCTGGCGTTAGGCTACTTCGCCATCCACAGGATCTTGCGTTACAATTCACATACTGCCGTTCATTCCAAATTCTGATAGTTACACGCAGTCAAACATGGAAATTATGACGCACACATCAGTTAAGTATAATACGTTTATTACAAATATTCTTAGTGGAAATTAGCATCTTATAGATTTTACCTACACCGAATACTAAACACACGTTTAACATAAGAAATAAACAATAAAAGAAGTCATCACAGGTATTTTATCGGCATAACAATGGCACAGTGAAGATAAGAGTTGCATTAACATTGGCCAACGAGCATCCTAGGCTAATGTCACGTGTTTATACGCCATGAAAGAAAGGTCGTGATTGGTTGTTACTGTAGAATGTTTGATAAGATGTCTCTGTCCCCTTTCCTACGTGGTCAGTCAAGCGAAAACTACACCATACCTGGTTATACCATTCCCTCTAACAGTAGTCATCTAACTCATTCTGCTGTTGTCTTCCCATTTTACACTCTGCTGCAGTCTTCCCATTTTACACTCTGCTGCAGTTTTCCTATTTTACACTATGCTGCAATTTTTCTATTTTACATTATGATGCAGTTTTCCTATTTTACACTCTGCTGCACTTTTCTGCACTCGGTATTGTCATCTCAGTTTGGTTTCATCCATGTGTGATAGATCGGGAGCCATATGAATCGTGATAAACAGGACAATGAGAAAACACTTTCTTTTCAGTGTGTTTTACACGTTTGTTTTGAACAGTACACTGTGAAATAATTCCCGTTCACTGTGTATTATACATGCGTGAATAGCACAATCTGGCAAATACTTTCCGTTCATTGTGCATAATACGTTCACGTTCGCTGTGTATGAAATACGTTTTTCAATATTTTCATTTGCTTCTCATTTTCCACATCGTCATACCAAATACATAAATGTATAATTATTCGTTGAGACAAATATTAATTAAAGCTCACAAGGAATAAAAGAAGCATTTTGGTTATGTATTTTAAATATGCAGTTAATATTATTACCATCAATATCATTAATAGTGTTGTTAATGTTATGGACGTTGTGATTTTGTCTATGCTGTTAATATTATTACCATCAATATCATTAATAGTGTTGTTAATGTTATGGACGTTGTGATTTTGTCTATGCTGTTAATAAGAATGATTTCGATGCCGTTGTACTTGTTGACGATGTTGTAGATCCTGATTTTGCTGTTGTTGTGATCGCATATTTTGAAGTTGAGATTGTTGTGGTGGTTAATGATGTTGTGGTGTTGTTTTGTTTTATATGGCACGATTATAGTTATTCTCACCATTGTTTAAAATATACATTGATGATGACGTTCAATTCATATTTTGATGACCATAATTTGATGTTGATGATGATTGAAATCATTAATAAAACAAGAAAGAAATGACAGTCTAAGAAACATAACAAGTATGCCAAAAAGTAATTTATTAATGCATAAAACGAAGAATAAGCTGATGATTTGTCTGGCAAGTGCTACCAAACTTTATAGGTGCATTTTGCAAATGAAACTTCTGGGCCGCTCACAAGGGTAGTCTTGCCATCCACCTGACCTCGACGCCAGCAAACAGTCGCAGTCGTTGATATTAGCCTGCAGGTTGTCAGGCTCCCCTAAGACAAAGAGACTGCACTGATAGAACAAGCTTAAGGATGTTGCATGCATTCTGTCTGCAAAAGTTAAGTGAATCAGATTGTATTGATAGCTCTGAACAATCTTCACGTGTCAAGAGTTTTTAGGTGCTGTCTGTATATCTGTGTGTATATCACTATATGCCTGTGTGTATATGATTATGTATATAACATGTAGGCATTCATATGTTTAAATATATAGTTTTTAAGCATGTATATTTATGGACCTACATTGATCCTCTAAATATAGTTGTCTCTATCTTTGCGTGTGTGTAAGTCTGCATTGATGATTTAATGACTTTTGTGTGTATGTAAGTGTACAATGATGACGTAATGACTTTGTGTGAACGTAAACCTACATTAGCCATTTAATGTTGGTTGGGTACACTATGTACACTCCTATAACTATACATAATAATTAATGAGTTTGTATTGATATTAATTACTTTTTATATTGTTCATATACTTCATATGTAAACGTACAAAGAAGCAATAATATCTGCCCAGTCCAGTTATGATTTAAGGCTACAATTCCTGCCTGTGCTGATGTATTGGTTACAATACAACATAATCATAGAACTAGCTGCAGTCAACCACGCTGTTTAGAACGACGTTTTCTGCAAGACTTCAAATACTCTAGAACGCCATCCTCACCTGAGACAATGCGGCAAAAGTTATTTGCATTTCGAGACTGAAAACTTTCATGACCTTACTCAACCTACCCCCCCCCCACCTCAATAGAATGAACTCACATACCGCTATAACATTTGTAAAAGTAATAACTACGTAGAATGTATACGTATCTGTTATCTGTATAATGATTAGTCTTGTTCCAATATCTCTAATGACGTCAATAGTCTTAATGTGTCCATTTCTTACATGCGCATAGAGCAGACGCGTCTGTTCATTATATTAGCTATCTGTCTTTGTGTGAATGAGTGTGACTGGGGTCGAGTCGTATATATGTCTATCAATCAACCTAGTATGCGGCCAATTATGTCATTTGTGACTGTATTTGTGCGGCCAAAGATGTCATTTGTGACTGTATTCGTGCGGCCAATGATGTCATTTGTGACTGTCTTCGTGCGGCCAATGATGTCATTTGTGACTGTCTTCGTGCCTAAGCTGCCGAGTCCGAATGGAGTGTAGCGCGCAACACCAACATCTATCGTTACACTCACCCACCCGTATATCACGGCATGATTACACGTCATAGGACACTTCCTAATTCACATCTTCTCTCCTTATATGCACCTTATTTCATTCTCCATTTTTTATTTGTATGTAAATTTTCACAATTTCATCATGCGTTTATTTATGCCTTCCTCTTATGACTTAAGTCTTTATTACTTCAGTCTCTCCTTCTTAACACCTCGAGCTCTCGTCATTACAGATTCATGACTTTACTACCAACAACTTACTTTTACTATTCATACACGTTCATTATTATTCAAAATTCCTTTGAATTTAACAACTTCATGTAATATCTCATTATTATTCAAAATTCCTTTGATATTTAACAACTTCATGTAATATCTCATTATTATTCAAAATTCCTTTGATTTTTAACTACTTTATTTAATATCTCATTATTATTCAAAATTCCTTTGATTTTTAACTACTTTATTTAATATCTCATTATTATTCAAAATTCCTTTGATTTTTAACAACTTTATTTAATATCTCATTATTATTCAAAATTCCTTTGATTTTTAACAACTTTATTTAATATCTCATTCCTGTATACATTATTTATACCTTTATATATAACCAATAAATTTATATTTTACTCATACCGTTATATATTACTCTCTCTCTTTCTCTCTCTCTTTCTCTCTCTCTTTCTCTCTCTCTCTCTCACACACACACACACACATATCACTTTTACTGCTATGTGTTTCTCATACGTTTACATATATTACTAATACCTTTATGTATTACTCATACTTGTATATTTTTTCTTTCTTCACAGGAACTGCAATAGATCTTGCATATTTTGATATTCTCAGTCTTGGTTTGTTCCTGTGAAGATTTTCTCTTCTCAACTTATTCTGACTGAAGAAGGCATTCTAATCGTTATAATTCATGTGGGGTGGTTTGTTCCTTATAAAGCAGGTGGCGGCTGTATTTTTGTTTTAATTAGTTTATTTGTTTTTGATTTACGTCACTACCTAAAAAGAGAAAGTGGAATGAGTTTGATTCTGTAAGAAATTGTGGAGTGCTTTTTGGATTAATGTTTCTGTTAGTGTCTGTGGAGGGCGGGACTTGTAGCATATTTGTGGTGTTAATAATTGTTTTTCTTTCATTATTATATAGGGAAGAATGCAATAGGAAGTGTTGTGTAGCGTTTCGTGTTCTACAGTGACTGTATACTTTATACATTACTCTTACTTTATATATATTACTCATACCTCTCTCTCTCCCTCCCTCTCTCTCTCTCCCTCTCTCTCTCCTCTCTCTCTCTCTCTCTCTCTCTCTCTCTCTCTCTCTCTATATATATATATATATATATATATATATATATATTATATATAAAATCATACCTTCTTTCCAATGTTGGTAAACGAATGGTGTGCCATCAGACCATTTCCATACACCTTCGGTCTCCCTATCGTCTCCTCCAAGCCAGAATACGTCCTCACTGAAATATGATGGGGAAAGAATAAAATACGGCACGTGACAATACGTCCTCACTTAAATATGATGGCGGAAAGAGACAAAATACGGCACGTAACAATACGTCCTCACTTAAATATGATGGCGGAAAGAGACAAAATACGGCACGTAACAATATATTAGCACATTACCTTACATGATACAGAAAAACAAAAGTAGCAAACCCTCAAGTGTGGATAGACTGTTATTATATAACTGCTATTATTACTGACCTACTATTATTGCACACTTACTAACGTTGACCATAATTATAATTATTATGGACCTAATTGACTTACGAGTGTCATTGTAACGTGTAACTCTTACAAATATGCGTGTCTTTATTCTAGTTATGGGAGTATTATCAGTATGGACGTATAGGTTTTACGAAACTATTGTTGTAAAGAAAACTCTGTGTGGGAAATGAACGTATGTTTTTCTTGTTTTACATCTAAAGAGTTTTAAAATGATTTTATTCTGAACAAACCCAGCAATATAATGCCTTAAACATTACAAAAAACAAACAAAACAAAGTACTCCTACTTTGTTAATCCTGATTTTAGGTTAATCCTCATTTAGTAGATATATCTGGTATTACCTTATTGATTATTAATGTGCTTCAAAACAACACGTCATTGAAATCAAGGTGGGTAAACAAATTTAAAGTGACAGTCTCATTCCAAATAAAATAAAATGTGTAAAATACACTGGCATTAGCCAGGATCATTTATGTGCCATTGACTGTAGAAGACGAAATTTAGGTACGTTAGCAAATAGACGAAGTTCATTTCCTCTTCGCTCTCTGCAGTCGCCAAAATAGCCCCTTCGTCAGCACACGTCATTTCCGCTTCCGCAAAGGGAATCCTATCTGTATGTAATTTGTAGCAAGCTCCCTGGAATTCACTCCAACCGCTTGGACATGCTGCGAGAAAGGATTTAGAGAAGATTGCGTCTTGTTTGGAAAAAACACTTTATACTAATGAAAACGTACTCTGAAGACACTCGTGAATTTTAATTCATGTGTCATTATGTGGTAGTGGTGACTATTTGGCTGTATGTGGTGCACTCATTGTTGTGTGCTTTGTGTCGTATGTTGAGAACTGTGTTGTGTTTAATGTTCTGTGTTATATAATACGATGTATAATATGTGTTGGTGTTGCGCATTTGTTGTCATGTTCTACGTGTTGTACGTCGTGCTTTGTGTTGTGTGATAGTGTGTGGTGCATTGTGTTTGATGTATTGTGTGTTGTATACGTTTTTAACATTCATAAATTGCACTTGCTTGTACGAAGAATCAAGCTAAACGGTCTGCATCTACAGAAGGGCCTAGGCAAAAAAAAAAAAAAAACTCGACAATATCATCACTTTTAAATGACAATTTAAATTACAATACACAGCGGTAGCAAAATTGGGTGAATTTCAGCAGCGGAATCTGAAACTGGAAAAGAAAGTCAGTAGTAGCGAAATATAAACACACACATTACGAAGGCAGATACAACTAAAACAAACCAGTACATGAAAAATTAGCACACTAACTTACCACAGTACAACGTTAGCTAAAACAAACCACGACATGAAAAATTAGCACATTAACTTACCACAGGTACAACGTTAACTAAAATAAACCACATGAAAAATTAGCACACTAACTTACCACAGGTACAACGTTAACTAAAACAAACCACGACATGAAAAATTAGTACACTTACCACAGGTACAACGTTAACTAAAACAAACCACGACATGAAAAATTAGTACACTTACCACAGGTACAACGTTAACTAAAACAAACCACGACATGAAAAAATAGCACACTAACTTACCGCAGGTATAAGAATACAGAATACCGGAAAGCCTGCAAGAATAGCACCAGTAACACATATAGCAAATTATAAGTGCAGGAGCACCAGAACCGTGGACATGTGATATTCTGATGGAATCAGAACTATAGTAGTGCAAGCAATGCACAGTCAGCAGCGGAACGGTCTCGGTTCATCAGTAGAAGCAATACATCAGTTGCAGCAAGCTGCATATGTCACTTATTCATGAATAGCAACATACAAAAGGTGTATTGGTGTGTCAAAGCTTTAGTAAATCAACAGCAACACATGTGAATAATACCAATATTTCTGTCTTACTGAAACGTCACATTCAGTTATACATCAATAGCACAAGTAAATCAACACCAATAATTAATACATCATGAGTATCAGTGCAACAGTACCACGAGTAAACCAGCCGCAATGCACCAACAGTTGCGCAATACATACACAGCCGCAAAATTTCAAAACCCGCAATTATGTCAATAGCAGTGCAAAACACCGATAGCTGCAATACAGGAATAGAATGATACCCCACAAATAGCTTCAGCATTGAAATTTGTGACTGTAAAGCTGCGCTGTGTTCAGAAATTTAAATAACCACGTGATAAAAGCAGCAATACATCATAACAGCAATGCAATAGTTGCAGACGTATTTCATTATTTGCAGTACATTTGTCGAAAGAATGCACTAATAATAGTAAACAAAAAAAACTTAAGCAGCTCAATAATTGTAAGTGTACAACACAAATTAAAGAGATAATTTGCAAGAGTACTTGACAGCATCAGTTTATTAATAGTAACAGTAGATCCATAACGTATCTACTTCAATAGTAATGAATAAAAAATAAAAAAGTTTTATTTTATTAGCAGCAGCAACATATCTATAGTAGAGGTATATCTCTGTCAACATCATACCTGTCGCCACTATACCCTGGGGTGACTTTGTAATAATGACTTATACCAACTATGTATAATTAGCTAGGATACAAGACATCTACAAATGCCGGTGCAGAGTATGGGTCACTGGTTAGATATGTATATCTGCAATATTACGCCGATATACTGGTACGTCGCCAATTTGGCTCCGCCCCCAACTTAGATCTCAACTGAGAATTAATGGTTATGAATAAATATATATAGAAAACGATTATAATTAAACGAATAGAGGACAAGACGTAATCATGAGGTTATCACTTTGAACTACGAAAATAACGATAGAACTAACAAACACGCGTTTAAAATAATAACAAGAAATTTTATAAAATGAAAATTTAACAAAAACAAGTTCATCCTAAGTCAGTTCGTTGCACTAGAGTCACTTTATGGATAGGAACTTAGCTTATGCATTGAAATGACGTCAGTCTTGTAGACTTAAATTTTGCCAGTCAATAGATCGTCACGTCCCAATTCAGCCGGGACAAGTAGAACGACCACACAGGCACAGCCACACAGGCAAGCAAAAACAGGCAGCTATAAACGAGCAGCCGAGAATAAACAAACAAAAAAAACCCCCCAAACCCTGCAAAAGAAACAATTGCAAAGCCTAAGTGTCCAGTCCAGTGCTCTATTAATAAATGCTAAGTTAGGCATAGGCCTCTGAAAAGAAGAATAATAACATGTTCAAAATAAAACATAGTATATACCATCCTAATAAAACGTAACCGTTCACACTAATACAAAGACGTTCTTACCTATTCAGACAGGTTTTGCTCTCTGTAAATACGACCCAGTATTTTGGGAAGGACCCTTTTCCAGTCGTCACCCTCAGACGATTTTCAGGAAGTAGTGAAGATAAATTTTTCACTGTGGCTTTTATTACCCTGATTCTATTAGACCAGCTTCTGACCTGTCCAATTCTTTAGCTCTAAGACGATTTATGTCCCCCCTAACAACTCTAACCGCACCCGCTGACACTGCTCAGGCTGACTGTACACACTGACCACACACACTGACCGCCACGCTCCACAGACATCCAACACCAGTCAATAAATCTCCCCCCCCCCCCCCATGCACTCTCATTCGTTTCAGGGCTTCCCTTCTCGGTAAACAGGACGCAATACGCACTCGTTATTCTAACGTTCAATTTAAATACAACAAATGAAAATTTATATAAAATATATATGGGAACATTCCCCATCATACAACAATACCCAGCGCATCAACCTATAGCAGAAGTATATTGCTAGAGGTAATATATGAATTGCATCAGTATGTCAATATTATCAGTATATCACTAGCAACAGCTCATTGTAATAAAATATTAATATTGGCAGTATATCATACTCTATAGCACACCAAATGCAGTAGAAGCATACTTAATGCAGCAATACATAAATAGAAACAGAAGTAAATTAAGAACAAGAGTACATGAATACCAACAATATGCGAGTAACAGAAATGCATCAAGCAACGTATAGCGGAACACGGAAATAACATCAACAACGTTAAAGTCTATGAAGAGAAGTCCTATTTCGATGATTGTATCTGTACAAAATTTGCAATTGATTTATGAATGACGATAATTCAGACATGTTTATAAATAAAATGGTCTGTGAATAGTGCAAAAAATGTTTTTACCTTGACAGACTTTACACGTGAATGGACACACTTCCCAGGCGTAGTCTGGTTGCTGTTGACACAAGTTTGGTATGGCTCTGACCATAGCAGCACAATCTGGTTTCCGGTCTACACACAGCTTTCGTGCTGAGAGAGCAAGAAAACAAGCACATCTAACCAATTCCAGATCCAAGCTATCATTTGTTTTAGGTTGTGAATAATAATAATAATAATAAAAATCTCAAATGATTCCAAATGCAGACTCTGCAAATCCATGGATGAATCAACAGGACACATACTATCTGGATGTCAGGTTCTGGCTGGAACAGAATGCACCAAAAGATACAACGAAGTGCAAAACTTCTACATATAAATCTATGTGAGAACTATGGAGTAAAATTCCCAGAAAGAACACGGATGCACCAACCAGAAGCAGTCACCGAAACAGAAGAAGTCAAAATATTGTGGGACTTCGAGATAAGAACAGATCGGGTGATTCTTGCACGAAGGTTAGACAGAACAGCAAGAGTCATTGATGCCACTCTTCCTAGTGATAGAAACATGTAAACAAAAGAAAGATAAAAAATAGAAAAATACCAAGATCTCACTTTAGAAAGAAGTGTTACCTATAGTGATAGAAGCCTTGGAGAACAACTGAGTTGGAAAGTCATCTGAATAAACTCCCTGGAAACCACACACTCACCAAACTACTCAAAGCAGCGCCCATAGTAGGTGCCCACATCCTCCGTAAAACCTTGGATCTCCCAGAATCTTGGTAAGATTCAGAGACCTTGGTTCACAACCGACAGTCAAACAGAAGTCGTAAAAAAAAGGAATAATAATAATTAGACTACTACTACTACTACTACTACGATTACTATTACTACTACTACTATAGTATTTTAATCGATGTAATAAAATCCATGAACCTATGTGGCAAAATATGTAATATATACCACAAAGTTTAGTGTGGAACATTATGTAATAATACCATAATGTAAAGTGGCAATTGACGTATTGCATAAAACCTTGGATCTCCCAGAATCTTGGTAAGATTCAGAGACCTTGGTTCACAATCGACAGTCAAACAGAAGTCGTAAAAAAAAGGAATAATAATAATAATTAGACTACTACTACTACGATTACTATTACTACTACTACTACTACTATAGTATTTTAATCGATGTAATAAAATCCATGAACCTATGTGGCAAATATGTAATATATACCACAAAGTTTAGTGTGGAACATTATGTAATAATACCATAATGTAAAGTGGCAATTGACGTATTGCATACCACAAATCATAAAGTGGCAACTGACGTATTACACACCATGAGGCTGAAGCTGGCAGTTGAAATAATACTGTCCACCACAACCATCATCTCCCCATCGGTACGTTGACTGCAATACCCCGCAAGTGAGACTGTTCGGATTGGCAGGTGGGGTATCTGCAAAGGAATGCAGGGTACAAGAGTAACTACAAACCGTCACATTGTATTTTGTAAACTATTTTT
Source organism: Sinotaia quadrata (assembly GCA_028829895.1). Taxonomy (NCBI): domain Eukaryota; kingdom Metazoa; phylum Mollusca; class Gastropoda; order Architaenioglossa; family Viviparidae; genus Sinotaia; species Sinotaia quadrata. Next base: position 17,512,653 of record CM054180.1, read on the forward strand.
GAATGATATTCAGTACATGTTTGAAAATAACATCGCAATTTAATGTACTCTGAAATGCAAGGAATAGAACTATAATTCTAAAGGTAAATAAGTTTCTAAATTAAAAAAAGTAGTGGAGTTTGGGCAGAAAGATGTCCACTGTTCTTTAATCGCATCCTCGGTTTCAATATTACTTTATCACTTTAGCGATAAAACCCCAGATTTTAAACTCTGATGTAAAATGCTGGCGTGTCGCAATCTACTTACTCCAGTTTGTTTGCGTCACTTCTGTTCCATCTTGCCACACCCAATGACCTTCACTTGTCTCGCGTAACCCGAGCCAGAATGCCGAACCGTCATCTCTACCAAAACATTTTAAAAACATTAATCGTTTCTAAGTAAATGAGGAAGTCTTAAGTTACTTATCTTGAAGTCAATTAATTATATTATATCTGTTCCATTAATAATATTTTAGGATAAAGGATACATTTCTCTTATACAATACTTTATAAACAGGACAACGTGTACGCCTCTTTCTAAAATGTATGGTATGTTTACTGTTACTGTCAATGAACCATTACAAGAGCCTAGATGTGGTATTATACGTCTAAAAACAAACCTTAGTTTGAACAGGAAGTCGGAGATGTTTACGTCCCTTGCCTCAGCGATTACTCCCCCGTAGACTCCGCAAAAATAAGATGCATCAAGAAAATTCATTGATGGCGCGAAGGATTGATAACATGTCTGGCGATATGGGTACCAGCCATCAGGACATCCTAGATATTCAAGAATATGTTCAAATGCAGAAATAGCGTGACATGCCACATTGTGGCAAGCATATTTTCTCCAGTATCATTACTTCTCACTACCCGAATTCCGGCTTTTACTCGGATTCTTTTCCTTCTCCATCTAATTTTATTCCTCTCAATTTCTTGCATTCTTACTATTGCATTCTTTCGCTCTTCCTCTCTGTTTCTTTTCTTAATTCTCGTTTTCTCTCTCAATCATTACTTCTCTCTTCCTCTCTTTGTTCTCCCTCTCTCTTTCTCTCTCTCTCTCTCTCTGAAGAAGAAGTGACGAGCGTTAATGAAACCAAAGATTTATTCTAACGCATGTACATCACACTATGGTGTTCCATCATAATCTCCCTTTTCACCTGTACTGTATACATCTGAAGTAATCAGAAATATTTTACTTAAAGGCAAGTTAAACCTTTTGTCGACACTTTTAGAAAAAAAGTATTGATCTACAAATGTTACTGAACAAAGGTTAAGGGCAACCAGTAAGAGTGAAGCCTCTTGACACTGCAAATAGTGATGAAGTAGAAGACAAAGGTCAGCTGTACTGTCATTGTTTTTATCTTTGATATACTGTTTTATTTTGAATAAATCTCTTTGTATCAATATGAAATGCCAACGACATTTTGGAATCAGGGCAATTAAAATAATACTTTTGGACAGGATGCTCTTATCTCTCTTTTAAAAAATGTAATTCTGCTATAGCCTATGATTTATCTGCTCAAAATAAAATTTCTGGTCTTTCTCTTTAGAATATTCTGCCAGAGCCCAGTATATTTCAACTGCAACAAGAATTATTTATGCTAGAGCCTATTATGTTTCTAATTACAAATATTATTCTGCTGAAACCTATTATATTTCTGTTTAAAAAGAAACACTACTTTTGCTAGAGTCTGTTATTTTTCTATTTTTTCTTATTATTTGAACAGTCGGGTTATTGTAGAGTCTGTGAGTAAATATGTGCATGCTTCTATGTATGTGTCTGAGTTGTGTGTGTGTGTGTGTGTGTGTGTGTGTGAGTGTGTGTGTGTGTGTGTGTGTGTGTGTGTGTGTGTGTGTGTGTGTGTGTGTGTGTGTGTGTGTGCAACGTGTGAAAAACTACAGCGATTAAATTCGATTAAATTCGTGCAAAATACACAACTATCCAAATCGCAAGCCTTTCCTTCATACACGTATTCAACAGGTGTCTTTACACCCACACATGTATTTTAAAGGTGTACTTACTTCCACACGTGTAGTCTACTGGTGTCCTTCAATCCACATATGTACTCTACAAGTGTCCTTAAATCCACGCACGTTCTCGACATGTATCCTTACATCCACACACGTACTGTACAGGTATCCTTATCCACACACATACTGTACAGGTATCCTTATCCATACACGTACTGTACAGGTATCCTTACCCACACACGTACTCTACAGGTGCCCATACATCCACACACGTACTCAGAGGTGTCCTTACCTCCACAGACGTACTGTACAGGTGTCCACGAGCCGTCACTCAGACAGGTCGTGACGCGCGTCTCATTGCCCGTCGTGCACGTGAAGCGAACCTTCTGACCCAGGGTATAGCTGGCCGCCAGTTGGGTAGTTGGTAGGCTGTCCAGTGGCACTGAGGGAGTCGGGCAATGAATTTCTGTATCTGGTGAAAAAAAAATTGTTTTTGTTAGCTGACTGGCAGGTTGCTATAAATCATGAACACTCAGTGACTAATAAACCAACAGCGTGCAATATATTATAAACACTCACAGTGTCTAATAAACCAACAGCGTGCCATATAATGAAAACACTTACAATGCCTACTTAAAAAAACAACGTGCAATATTTTGCGAATACTCACAATATCTAATAAACCAACAGTGTGAAATATATTGAAAACATTCAGTGTCTAATAAACCAAAAGCGTGTAATATATATTATAAACACTCCCAGTGTCTAATGCAACAAGAGAGTGAAATACATTGAAAACACTCACAGTGTCTAATAAACCAATAGTGTTCAATATATTTAAAACACTCGCAGCTCCTGATAAACCAACAGCGTGCAACATATTGTAAAAACGCACAATAAACAAACAGCGTGCAATATAATTAAAGCACTCATGGTGTTAAAAACAACTGACACTAGCAGTGTCTAATAAACCAACCGCGTGCAATAAATTATAAACACTCACAGTGTCAAATAAACCAACATCATGTAATAAATTATAAACAACCACAGTGTCTAATAAACCTACAGCGTTCAGTATATTGGAAACACTCGCAGCTCCTGATAAACCAACAGCGTGCAATATAGTGTAAAACCTCACAGTGCCTAATAAACACACAGCGTGCAATATATTGTAGAACATCACAGTGCCTAATAAACAAACAGCAAGCAATATATTGTAGAACATCACAGTGCCTAATAAACAAACAGCAAGCAATATATTGTAGAACATCACAGTGCCTAATAAACAAACAGCATACAATATATTGTAAAGTAAACAAACAGCATGCAATATATTGTAAAACCTCACAGTGCCTAATAAACAAACAGCGTGCAATATAATTCAAAAACAGTGACAAAAATCTGAATTCAGAATGATGGGTACTGCTGGAGAAAAAAAGTATACATATGCAAACATTTCTCTGGCGTGTGAAATACAATATGAGATGGACTCATGACTTCCTTACTTTGACTCCCAAATATTAAGTGCATTCATTAATACATGAACGGAAACCAACAAACACGCACATATATACACATACGCACACACACGCATGCACACACGCACTCTGGACGAAAGGGACATGACTGACCAATCGATGTACTTAACCAATTAGTAAGATAATAAGCAATGTAATGATTTTATTTTGTTTTGTTGTTAACAGTTTAAACTTACATCTTCGAGGGGCTTCAATTGGTACAAGCTGATCGGCACACGTCAAGGAACAGCTCTTCCGGGCCAAAGCTTGATTGGAGCAAGAGCCAGCCGCCTTAAATTCCTGACAGTTGTCTGCCGTGTCGTACGGCTTTTCTGAAGAAGTGTAAATATTACAAGACTTTATTGTCTCACTCTTTCTCTATCTATCCGTTCATCCATCCATCCATCTATCTATCTATCCTTATTTTTAAACTTAATTATTAGCTCGTTAAATTTCAATATGACATTATTTCTTTGGGTACTGTGCATGATAACATTTCTGTAAGTAGCAGAGTTAAAATAACAACTTGGGTAAAGAATATGCTAGAACTTGCTGATGTAATCCAAACCAGTCTATAGTAGATGAGTATTTTTTGCTATCCAATTTACACATAATGAACTAGCCATTGGAAAGAGGCCAAAACTTATCTGTTGAAGAAAGTTTTATATTCTAATCACTTTGATTTTGATGTAACTCACGTCTGGTCATGAAAGGCGATAGTTAGCTTATGGTAAGTTAACTCCTTGATTGAGAGAATGGTCTTAGAAATAATGTGTACACTTTTGATCTATTGATATATTATATGTGTAATTTAATGTAAAGATATATTACGTGAAAAGACTATTATTTCTACAGTTGTGAATTATGATACTTGTATGTAATATTTTAAACACCTGTTTTAGGATCTACACAGCTGGAACATTTTACAACATGCTTAGCAGTGCACGTGGGCTATTGACTATTATATTGTGAACAATAAACGTTTGACATTGTTCTGAAAGTGCAGTGAAAACTGTTATGGTTTACATCATTGAACAGATTTTGTACAAGCTATTCTCATATCACTCTATACCACCATTTCTTCTATGATACAAATAGTCATGTGCTTTATGTTGATACTAATCTAACTGCTGAATATGTTAGAATATAAGACTAAATAGGTATTGGAATTACTTAACGTTGTTTCACGGAATATTAATGTAAAATAATATTTTCATTGTATTTGACATATGTATAATTAATTGTTGATTAAATAAATTTATTGTTAAATTTATTAACCTTCTTATATATATCAATAAATCATATGTTAGAGTGATACTGGTTGGTTGAGGATCATTAAACATAATTAAAGACGGATTTGTTACATCTTTAATAAGAAGTTTCCACATGCATAAATATTGTGTAACAGTAAGACGTCTGTCCTATTGGTGTGAAAGCGATAAGACTTTTACTACACTCGTATAATCCGCCACGACACGAGTGATGTACCCTGGGAGAATTATTAATAAATATAAATTATGATTTCTACATCACTTATAATTAGCATGGATGATTAATAATAATATTTTACTTCCGCCACCCCATACCCCGCGAACACACCCACCCCTCCATCCATTAATTCATCTATCTATCTATCTATCTATCTATCTATCTATCTATCTATCTATCTATCTATCTATCTATCTATCTATCTATCTATCTATCTATCTATCTATCTATGTATCTACCTAATAACCCACCACCTATCTACCTACCTATCTATCTACACGTCATGGCAGTTTATTTCACAATGTATTCACCAAGCAGACATACATCACAGAATATTATTTCACATTTTCATTGTACTCACAGGCAGATACACATCACAGCAGTTAATTTCAAAGAGTATTCACCAAGCAGATTCATGTCATAGCAGTTTATTTCACCCTTTTTTCACTAAACAGGCACACGTCACAATAGTTTATTTCGCAATATACTCACCAAGCATGCACACATCACAGTAGTCTCGCTTACAGAGGTTAGCTTCAGTATAGCACCAAGGACTGAAACTTTTATCCGGGTTGCGACAGTAATTTTCGTCAAGGCCATCACTAAAATCTCTGGAGAAAAGAACAAAAGAAGCATTAGAAACATCAACAACAGTTTCATGTCTATAAACGTGTTATGTTGCAAATGTAGTCCTTAATTAGGGTAGTAGGGCAATAAGTTCAAGAATAGTTAATATACATATTAATTGATTTTAGGGATTTTAAGCAATCGATATAGACACAAAATGCCCTATGTTAAAGTACTACAATACTCGTCAGATTTAGACTAAACACCTGATCCTGGTGTGAAATAATTTAAGTAAACCACTTGTACTGGAAACCACTTGTACTGGACATATTGTGGAAAACAATGTGAAGTTCTGTACCAAGCAGATCAAGGAGGTGTCTGTCGTAGTACTAACATTTTGAAAAGATTGTATAATATGCGGAAGACATAGTAATCACATTTTGTGCATTAAACGTTTTGAAAACATGCTGATCACGCGGAAGAATTCAACTGCTGAGGTTGGCGAGTGCAAGAAGGGGGAGGTTGGTGGTCACTTCAAACACAAATGAGCATAGTTACAGACTGACAATACACACATTTTCGTAAAACAAACAAACACAAACTTAAGCCATTATTAATCCTGTTATAAAGCCCGTTAGCAAAACATAAAGCAACAGGATATCATAAAAAAAAAGTTAATGAAACAACTCATCTCAATCGCACGACTCTAAGATCGAAATTAGAACGGGACAATAATTAAAATTCAAAGTATTTTAGTCTGGGTTGTACTTATTTTATTTGAATTCATCTAGAAAGTTTATTGAAAATGTTTCTATTTTTCTGTTAGTTAATACTTTAAAAAATATAAATCAAAACTTAACTGCATGTTTTATAATACAACTATATAAAGGAATGATGACATAATAGCCACACGAACCCAAATTGATTATATAAATTATTTGATTATATAAAATATATTTTACTATGATATATGGAATTAATAAATGGACCAATTTATCTCCCTTGACTAGAAAATGGCGAGCAGCGGCTTGTGGTCACACACAAAAAAATATAAGGTCGTGAGCAAAGACTCGTTATTCATCTTCCATTTAATGCATGACCTCACTTTGATTTTAAAAAGCAGAAAAATAACGAACTGCAACACAATCACGCGCGCGCGCGCGCACATACACGAATTATAAGGAAAAAAGCAAACAGATCTTACTCTGAAGTAAAACCGTTGTGAGGGCAGTTCGTTACGCTTGTCCAGGGCAGACAAGGCTGAAACGTACGAGTGAAGTTCACCTTGCCTCTGTAGGTTGCGCCCCTGTCGCTTAAATCATAGCAGAGATCTTGAGCTAAAGAAAAATTGAGAAACGTCCAAACACCAGCACGAGGAATGAATGACCTAATTATGCTCATGTAGTACAATCATAGCTCTACTTCTATTTGTTATTAGGAAAAAATCAATGATATTTCTAGTGTGGAGGACCTTATCTAACAATGGAAAAAATATTTCTTTAATTGAAACGACCAAGAAAACGCTACTAAATGATAATAATGTTTACGTATCTTTAAAGCATTTGATTCTAAATTTAAAAAATTCAGTAGAACAGTTGTTAATTAATTAATAGATGAAATTAAGATCTCACCCAGGGCAACTGTCACTGTGGCGTTAAAACCTCTGCTCCCGTCAAACAAACTAGTAAGCAGTCTGACATGCATGTAGTTAAAGTGCGAGCGAATGGATGCCTTCATGCCACGCCCACAATAACTGCAACCAATGGGAACATTTATTATACACGCTTGATTGCAACCACCATTAAGAACGCTTATATAAGCAACACGACTCGCGACCAGAGAAAACATTGTTTCCAGTAAGTGTTAGTTTACATCCATTAGAAATGCTGAAGAGGCAATTATGGATGCAATAACTAATTGAAAAGTAACAATAAATGCATCAACAAATGAAATGTCGAAATAAGCAAACACATCTGAAATAATAATACACATTTATAACAATTAAACCTGACATAAATAATACTTGATAGATATGAGGGTAGCTCATAATACCGCTGAGACCTTTGACATAAACATTTACAGTTCAAATTAAAATTAATGCAAACTCTTACTCTTGAAATATTTACTTCTGATCTCCATAAAACACGTACAAATATTTTTTTTAAATTAACCCATACATATCAAGCACGTTACCAACCGTCAAAATATATAAATAATTTATTTTTATAAAAAATCCTTTCTGACTTTTTTTTCACGTCTGATGTAGCCGAAAAATGTAATCATTTTCAAATTAAAGAAGTGTTAAACCCTCATAATTTTGCACGCGTGTTTGATTGCGGGTGTATGTATGGATGTGTAATGTGAGTGTGTATGTGTGTTTTGTGTGTGTGTTTGTATATGTATATGTATATATATATATATATATATGTGTGTGTGTGTGTGTGGGTGTGTGTGTGGGGGGGTGGGTGTGGGTGTGTGTGTGTGTGTGTGTGTGTGTGTGTGTGTGTGTGTGTGTGTGTGTGTGTGTGTGTGTGTGTGTGTGTCTATAAATGTGCAATTGAAACATCAAGTAAATGCTTTGTAAACTATCGAACCCTCATTGGAAAAGTTGTACCTGACATTTTTCATACGATTAGTTCCTTACAATACACCTTCTCTAAAACATTTTAGGTAGTTACTTAAATAAAACCCAAGCAAATAAACTAGTAAAAAACACACTGCCACCACTTGCATTATAAGGAACTAACCACTTTCACATGAACTAGAATAAGTAGAATGCCCTCTTCAGAATATGGTGAGAAGAGGAAATCCTCACATGAACTAATCAAGACAGAGAACATCAAAAACATGAAAAAATCCAGTGCGGTTCCTCTGAGGAAAGACATTATTTGAGGAAAAAATGGAAATGTATTTTTAATTGGCTCCATTCATTGTCTATATATGAAGTAACCTAATAACTCTTTTTTTCGGTGGTGGTGGTGGTGGTGGGTGATTAAATGTCGGGATGATTAAGATTTAAATCGCTCTCAAAATATGAAAAATTGCAACCGTATCTCCTGTTTTATTTCTTAACATTTTATGGTTTCTTATGAACGTTTAAGTCACCTTAACCCTCTCTGTCCAATCCTGGAGTGTTGTATGACTAATTTGTCATCACAAGAGTTAATATTGCCATCAATGTCGAAATCGGAGAAATTGAGAATAATCGTAGAATTTTCAGGACTCTGCAAATAAAAAAATGCAAGGAGCTATTGATCGGAATAATCACACAGTGATACCTTCATCAATACACTTCTCTCTCTCTCTCTCTCTCTCTCTCTCTCTCTCTCTCACACACACACACACACACACACACACACACACACACACATATGCACACACATTCACGGCGTACCTCATAGTTATTCACACTTCATTATAAACACAAATGGAACAAACTGCGTACGTTGTTTTGTCAAAATAAACCTACAAAATCAATCTATCATTCAATATGTACTTTATCATACTTAATTCATATTACACGCAGACATTATTGGCGTGTCTAACCTGAATAACCCAGCTGCACTGAAGATTGTTTGAATAATTCCCTGGATATCCAGGGGAGGTAAATGTAGCGGTCCGAGTACTTTCTGACAGTTGTATTGTGCCACCGCAATCTGTGACAGGTGTGAGATGAATACAATTGAATGCCTTTAAGCAAGAGGACACACGTGATATTTACTACTAACGAAGCTGTTAATTAAATGGCCTAAACAGATTGATTGACTGGAGAATGACGATGATATGGAGGGATACCTAGACACAGACAGACAGACAAACATATAGATAGATAGACAGACAGGCAGACAGACAGATAGATAAATAGACAGAGAGACAGACAGACAGATAGATAGATAGATAGATAGATAGATAGATAGATAGATAGATAGATAGATAGATAGATAGATAGATAGATAGATAGATAGATAGATAGATAGATAGATAGATAGATAGATAGATAGATAGATAGATAGATAGATAGATAGATAGGCAGACAGACAGGCAGGCAGCTAGATAGATAGATATATTTAAATAAATTGAACATATTTGAAAACTGCTTACTGAGGACTGAAGGATGGTAATAGCAGTAATGGAACTCAAAATTGCCGTTGTTATTTTGTCCTATAAAAGGTCGAGCTCCACTACCTGTAACACCATGGATCCCTTCTTCCAGAGAATTCTGAACACTGAACTTCAGATGTGTCCAAGTCATTCCTGGAAACAACAACCTTTTGTTTTACTAAATTAACCCCTTTGATGGGTCACATTCGTGCCAACAAAGTATTCATGCATCCACAAAACATTGAAATCTATTTAAACATGGTTTTAAAAAATGGACTAATTAAGATTAATGTTGATTTCTGATTTAATCACTAATTTACTTTTGTTTTTGTTTTATAATGGAGTGCATTCATTCTTAACATCATCTGATTTGTTATTTATTTTCCCTGAATAAAGGTATTGTATCAGTTACCTTGTACACCCTGACATCCACTACTTGACGTACTGATCAACACAAACGGGTATGAAGAAGGCAAAGGCATCAGATCTTCTGAAAACCCGTCGTCACGACAGCAAAATATGAAGCGAGTGTTGTTTCCATAATCACCGTCCGGTATATTCCCTCTCTGTCCATTTATACGTGTTCCGGTCTGTGCGGAGTTGTCAAACTGGACACTGCTCTCTTCAAATCCTGTCCAGAAAAATTCAGAATGTGAGTGGTCCGCAAAGTCATTAACAATAATATTCGGAACTACTCTAACTGCAGTCCTGCATCTCAAGAAAGTGATATACACTGTAATTGTAAATTCTGTTTTCTTTGAATATATTATTGTTATCGGTGTCATTGCATGTGCAGTATCAGTAAACGGTCATTATACTGGTGTATGTATATTCCTAAGCTTGGCGTATTATTGTTCAGAATTTTCCCTTTCAGATATTTTAAATTCTCCGAAGTTTCCCTAATATCACCCCAGTACCTACCTGTGCATTGTTCCTACATACATCCTTTTGTTTGAATGTTTCTATACTTTTCTTTCAATTGAGCTTTCATGAGGATGATGTGGCACTTTAAATTTAACACTCTCAGACACAGGATGTTTTCGTTTTCAGTAACAATTGTATTTTGCTTCTTGTAATCAATACTGAATATGTTTGTATTCGGATGTTAGAGGGTAGTGTGGAGTTGCAGTAAAATGGACGCTTGAGTCAAATTAAGATTGATTCTAAAATGTCGACTAAATGAACAATTGTTGTAGCTAATCCCATTTGTGGCTATTTATGTATAAGATTGTTTTAGTTAAAACCACAATGGTTAATTTTGTATAAGACTGCGGATAATTTTACACTAATTAGTTAAAACCAATGTGGTTAATATTTTATAAGACTGTTTTAGCTAAACCCATTATGGTTAAGTTTCTATAAGTCAATTTTAGTTAAAACAACTGTGGTTAATTTTGTATAAGACAGTTTTAGCTAGAAAGACAATGGCTAATTTTCTGTAAGACTGTATTAGTTCATGACTGTTTAGTTACAATGAATGTGGCTCATTCTGTATGACTGTTTTAGTTCAAACCACTGCGTCTATTTTTGTATAAGACTGATTGAAATAGCATATGGAGAGGGATTTTTTCGTGTAAAATGAAAATTAATCGTCCCACGAACCTCATTCGGATTGTATTTTGTGAAATACTTGAGTGACACTACGCCACCCTAGTTATTGTTTATTATTATTATTATTATTATTATTATTATATCCATATCTAATTACAAGTGATGAGAAACTTAATGTATGTTATTAATGATTCTCCAAAGACACAACTCGTCTCTCTCAAATGGTGGATATGTGGGCGCTGTAAAGGTCCTCTCTCTTCCACAACATTATACACAAACATTTACTATCACACACTATTTCCCTAGGTGGAAAACTTGTTACCAAAGGAAAAGATAAATCCGTCTTTATATTTAGCGAGCCCTTATCCACCCATTATCTCTCAGCATATGGTTATTAATAGTATTAAAACAACAAAATTTACAACATATTAATAAATCCAACAGAGAGCTGAAGTTTACATCACAACAATGTTTGATTAGCTCTAGACAATCGTTCAGTTTATCCTACCATAGACATCAAAATCGCTTGCTTTCGTAACAATGCCACAAGTTTATTGTTCACAGCAGAATTGTAAATTCTTCACGTGCTCATCAAAATATTCGATGCACTCACAAAGCACACCATGTGGAATATATCATCTAGAATTTCACATGCACTATCAAACACATATCACACGGAGTGTTCTAGAATCTTCACGTGCGCTACTCAACACAACAAAGGGAATGTTCAAAATAATCTTCATGAATTATCAAGACCAAACTAAAGTCTCAATTTATGCTCTATTGGCTCTTGAACAGAAGTAAGAGGAAACAACTTACAGAAACACGTTCGCTGATAAGATAGTGTTCACCATTATGACCAGACTCAAGTGACGTCAAAATCAACGTCATTAGTAAACAGACTTTCTTCAATAAAGTTACTTTCAGTCCATTGGTTGAAGTTGTTATGAACAAGTAAGAGAATATTAGTCAGAACAACTACTCATCCACTTAGAACTGGTTTGGATTGCATCAGCAATTTCTAGCATATTCTCCACCTGAGATGTTTACTCCAACTAGGTTTATTTCTGATTTGGAAGGCTACCTGAATAAACTCTCTGGAATCCACAGACAGGCCCCACCACTCAAAGCAGCGCTCCTAGGAAGTGCCCATATCCTTCGTAAAACCTTCGATCTCCCAGAATCTTGGTAAGATTCCGAGACCTTGGATCACAAACGACGGTCCAACAGAAGTCGTGGAAAGAAGCATAATAATAGTTAATGCCTTGCTTCCTTATCTGCAAACAAATGTTAGTAGGGGCTCCAAAAGGAGATTCGAAGAAAAAAGACTTCACTACAGAACCAAATTTATTTACAAACCGTGAAATATCAATATCAACAAAATCTGAAAGTATCCTACCACTTGGACAACTCCCTCCGTCACGCATTATGCAATATTCCCCGTTAGGCCACTGGACGCCATTTTCCGGAGAGCTGTTGATGCAGAAGTAATGTCTGGCGCGGCCAGAGGACACAGCGCCTTGCAGCATGAAGGGGGCCTGGGAGCTACTTGAGATAAAAAAGTGGGTCACGGAACCCGTGGTCATGTTGGCGTTTATAGGGCAACCGTCTATTGGAGACAGAAGTGCATAATTTCCGCCTGGAAACTGGCTTGGATCTGTTGAACCTGAATGAGAAACAAACATAATACTTAATAGGTTACCAAAACTCGATTAAGGTCAAGTGGTTTATATTGTTCACTTTCATTGTTCTGTTGCTTGCTTGTTCTTTTCATAGGAAGTGTTGCTTGCTTTGTTATTTCATTTAAGGCCTGTGAATAGTTTAAATACGCCTGCTTGATAAGTCAGCCCCCCCCAAAAAAAAAAATAAATAAATAAATAAAATAAAATATATAAATAAAATTAAAAAAATAATGCTATTTCTACAAACTACAAATCAGTTAATTTTTAAATAATGTATTCACAGTTAGAACAGAAAGATATGAGGTCATTTACTTATTGACTTAACTAAATGTGAACAGTTGTGATTATGATACGAGCAAAGCTTTCGGATTAAAAGTCAACGTTTGGAATTCATACGGAAAACTCAAAGTGAATGAAGCTTCTTTGTAAAAACTATATGTAAACATGTAAACATGTACAGTTTCAACATGATTGATTACGGTGTGTGCAAATGAATTCACTAACACCTCTTGACAGAGTTTACTTTAATCCAACCGTCACCATGAACAGTGTCAAGAGGTCAGCAGAGTGCATTTGCAACAATGCATTGTACAAAGTAGACCAACAGTCATGAGCAAAATAGGAATATTATTGTTTCCATACTTCTAGCAAGAGGTGTCAGACATCCGGTCGCTGGGTCCATCCCTTCTACACAGCGACAGGAACACTTGCCGTCTATTTTCGTGACGTAACCTTCATTGTGGCACTCAATGTTAAAGTCCCTGCAGTGCTGTTCTAATACACACATCAAAATGAAGTGTAAGAGATTCCATTTGTTTTATGGAATAGATACAAATATTGCAGAATGAGTGAATGATGAAAGAATGAGGAAATGAGATAATGAATAAAAAGCAAAGAGAATGCCTTGATAAAACTTAAGTAGAGGTAGCGAAATATATTTAAAATACAAGAAGAAAAATCTTAGTTAAATTACTATATTAATGTCTGCTATAAATGCATTTTCTTTCTTTACGAATGTTTGTGTGAAACCAAAACAGGTTATATCACATTTAATTATATTAATGTTTGTCGTTACTCGGTTGCAAAGATTATACCTTGGTGTGTAATGATTAAAATATTATTTTCGACAGAAAAGAACATATATCTAAGCATTATGTAAAGTGGACTCACCTATAAATCCATTATGGACTTTTAATACAATAGTATATCTACTAACACAATTATATGTTTAATGAAATATTAATATCAAGCAATATACTCAATTTTAAATATTTGAATTATTCTTTTCTCATAATATATAAATAATATAAGCTGGGATTAACACAAGTTGCTGACACTCATTAATAACTTATATTTTAATTCACACACACACACACACACACACACACACACACACACACACACACACACACACACACACACACCCTCTCTCTCTCTCTCTCTCACTCTCTCTGGCCCTTTCTCTTTCGTCTCCCCTTTCCTTTAAATGACGTCCCAAATAGTATTTTCTGGATTAAAAAAAAAACGTTCAAACCTTTGCACTGATACATGGATGCAAGTTCTTTAAACTGGTAGAAAATCTCGTGTGTGACTGTGAGTTCTTGGAAAAGAACTGTCATTACTGGGGGAACGCCAGGTTCTATCTGAAACAGACAATTGACCACCCATGAAACAGACCTACGAATAGAATAATATAGAGGCATAAGAAATTATGCGATACTAACTAAAGAAAGATATTAATCTTTTAACTTAATTATATCCTAAATTGCTTATCTAAACTAGAATTTCTCATTCATATCTGTTTCAGTCTGCAATTTCTTGATTGCTAGTTTCTTTTATCTCTCTTTCTATGTTTAAGTTTTATCTTCATTTATTATTTTCATTCCCTTTTCTATGTTCTCCATTACTTCTTACTGCCGACAGTGCACCTACAAGTATTTCAACGGAAGTCCATGTGTCTGCTTTTCTGTACTAATTATCAATGCATTCATGCGTAGCTTATTAAGTTATAAATGAAGACATAATTTGGAATGTTGTTGAGAGGAGTGTAAAGTAATATGTTTCATTAGATCTCTGTCACCTATCATACATTTCGCAGCCAGTCATCCACTCGATCACTCTACCCACATTCATTCATAAACTTTCCCCACCGTACAAGTATGTATTCATTCATAGCCTTCGTTCACAATCATTCATTTGGTCACATGACCTTCGCTCACATCGGTCAAGGGGCTTGTTCTTTGCTCAAACACTCTCCAGTCATCATCGGCCTACCTTCGTTCACAATCACTCGTTTGATTACATGGCCCACCATTGGTTCACTGTCATTCAGTTGATCATATTGACTACCCCTGTATACATAGTAATATTATGATTGATAGATCAAAGTTAAGAGAGAGAGAGAGAGAGAGAGAGAGAGAGAGAGAGAGAGAGAGAGAGAGAGAGAGAGAGAGAGTGGAGTTATTTTTTTTACCTGCAACCAATAGTGCATAGGAGAAGAGAGGTCATAGTCTTTGATCGTCGATCCGTCGTTCGTTTGAATTTTGGCGTAAGCTTCCTTTAGATCTGTGAAAAACAAAGATGGTATTAAATATAACAAACTCATCACTGTGTGGGAGTACTCGTAGTTAAATTGACTTGATTCTGGTTTATTACACATGCTCAAACAGACAAGTGAGACGGACTCGCAGAGAAAAAACGTTGGGTAGGTAGGGAATGACAAATATAGTATCATGTAATTTATAATAATAATAATAATAAAAACATGAAAGAGTATTTCAAACATTCGTTAATGCCACGGAGGTCACGTTATATTGCCAACATTAAATTTAATAATGTCACAGTATATTTTCACAACGCGGGTAAACAGTTACTTGTATACATTTATTTAACAATTACGGCTCCAGCTAGTTCAGTATCTGCAGTCGTCGTTAAAGCAAACCATCCTGTTTCTCTAAATTAGTTCATTAATTGTATATTTGAATAGTTTAGGCAGAACAATTTAAATTGACAGTTACTGTTCATTATACATCACCCCCATGCTAAAAACTACACTAATGTGGTACATAACAACTACCTTAACTGTCAGCTAACAACTACCACATACCACTACCATCATTATCAGCCAACAACAACATAACCAGTATCAGCAAACAAATACAACACTGTCAGCTAAACTTGACAGGTTGGCGGTAATTCGTACCATATACCAGTTACCACTAACCAGTCAATGTTGATCTACTGATTGCAAGAGTTACTGAAATATATGCTCCAGAGATTTTCTGGTTAAAATCATTAATGACCTGATGTCATTTCTGAGTTTTCTTGATTACATTCAGAAACCGATTTCATTTCTGATATTATCTAATTATATTTTAGAATATAATTTTTATTTTTTCCAGGAACTCTAGTAAAACGTGTACTGACTCTGAATAGGGACAAAAATATCAACACTGATGTCAAATTTTCACGTTATATTTGTCTATCGTTTTAGGAAATATTTTAGAGCTTATCGTTTTAGGAAATATTTTAGAGCTTATCGTTTTAGGAAATATTTTAGAGCTTATCGTTTTAGGAAATATTTTAGAGCTTATCGTTTTAGGAAATATTTTAGAGCTTATCGTTTTAGGAAATATTTTAGAGCTTATCGTTTTAGGAAATATTTTCTTTAGAGCTGCAAAGTTGTGGCGATCCTTTCGTGACAGTGATTCACTAATTTTATTATTGTCGAAAATACTTGATTCATCTGCTTCTCCAAGCATCGCCATAAAATAGCAAAGACATCAAGGAGAGGCAACAGTACTCGAATGGACATACTTGTAATAATGCCGCGAAATGTGGCCCACGACTTCTAATGGCATCACTGATTGTTTGCTTCTCCAGTTGGACAGACACATAAAAGAGTATCATGACACGTACGCATGTTTTAATGACGTCACATCTTTTTCTTTTAAATAGCACTATGACTTTACAAAAGTGTTATACTAACATGTGATATCGTCCCAGTTAACACGGACCCATCCCTCTCTGTTGAATCGCTGGTGCTCGTGATAAAGACCAAGGGTGTGGCCAAGCTCGTGTACGCAGTTGCCCTGGTGATAGAACCATATTACTTTGTAAATGTGTACACACGTGACACACGTTTCCTTAAACCTCCATAAAGACAATGCATGCGGCTCGTTGTAATGCTTCTGCCTACCATGGAACAACTAATTATACAAAGTTTTGACTTGTAGATACCATTTACACTTTCTGATTGCTAATTTTACGTTTACAGAAAATTAAAAATTAAACACACGCACGCAAGCTCATACAAACAATCACACAATTAAACACACGCACACAAGCTCACAAAACCAAGCACACAATTAAACACACGCACACAAGCTCAAAACCAAGCACACAATTAAACACACGCACACAAGCTCACAAAACCAAGCACACAATTAAACACACGCACACAAGCTCAAAACCAAGCACACAATTAAACACACGCACACAAGCTCACAAAACCAAGCACACAATTAAACACACGCACACAAGCTCACAAAACCAAGCACACAATTAAACACACGCACACAAGCTCAAAACCAAGCACACAATTAAACACACGCACACAAGCTCACAAAACCAAGCACACAATTAAACACACGCACACAAGCTCAAAACCAAGCACACAATTAAACACACGCACACAAGCTCACAAAACTAAGCACACAATTAAACACACGCACACAAGCTCACAAAACCAAGCACACAATTAAACACACGCACGTAATAACAAAGCAACTGATTCGTTTAATCCATCCACTAAACGTTGACATGATAAAATGTAATCAACATCCAGAGAAGAAGCAAGGAGCTTTGCACATTGCCTTGTAAATAAATCAATGGTCTCTATAAATATTTGTATAATGATAGAGTACAGATATTTCAGCTTTCCTTTAAAGTAGAGTATAAATATTTAGTCGAATTTGTAAAATGCATGTTATCTAATAAAAACTTTATTAGATAATGCACACTAAAGCTTCTGACTGGTTGTTTGCACATTCAAATTCGTTACAATTTAAATAATTTGCATATAAAACATACTTGATCATGAATCATGAATATCGTACAGAAATGCTTACAAAAGTTACTTTAGGCCATAAGTGTTTTAAAGATCTACTTGTGACAGTTACATTAGGTCACAATCGTCTTATAGATCAGCGTGTAACTGTTAAAGTAGGTCACAGGTGTCTTAAATTCAGCTTGTAACCGTTACATTTAGGTCACAAGAGTCTTAAAGATAAGCTTTAACCGTTACATTAGATAGTGACTTAAAGATCTGCTTGCAACAGTTACATTAGGTCACGTGTCCTAGTGCTTAAAGACGTTCAATCAATTCGCAAGCGTTTTACTTTCTATTTGTACCACTGAGTTATTTTTGAGAAATGGCTGTTTATATTTAATTTACAGTTTAATATTTAGAAGCTAATCAAAGTACACGATATTTGTTTTAATTGTGAAGAAGAAATATTTCCTAATCAACGTTTTACCTTTTCGCAACAGCTCACATACTGCCCAGAAGACGATTTCAAATTCCCGACATATGATCCGCATCTTTATCACAGAAGGAAAAATAGTAGCATAATTGGTGTAGTAATAGCAGTAGTGTTAGTGGCTTTGATAGTAACAGAAGTATTTGTAGTAGTAGCAGAAGTTGTTGCAGCAGTAGTAATAGTAGCAGCAGTAGTGTTAGTAGTGATAGTAGAAGTGGTTATAATAGAAATAGTATAAGTAGAAGTGGTGGTAGTAGTAGTAGTAGTATAAACATTGAAGTGGTAGTAGAAGTAGTAGAAATCTAATTATATTTAATGTTACATTTTAATATTATAATCATCAAAACAATCATAATTGTTATATCCCACAATATTATTAATAATAAAATTGAAATTATTAATGCAATTCATGATACTTGAACCTATGCAAAGTGTTTCATTATTTCCTTTTTGAAGATAGACAGACAGATAGACAGATAGACAGACAGACAGACAGACAGATAGACAGATAGATAGATAGATAGATAGATACCCAGATCCTGTTTCGAACCGGATACGGCCATCATGGTCCAGGCCGTACTGATCCCGGACCGTGGTGTTCCATGGGACAAACGTGACGCATAAATTCCTGTTGTATCTGGCCACTGTTGTTAACGCGTCCCTTCGATTGGAATTTGCTATGATAATGACGTCAGTTGAAAGACAGACACGTGTGAACTTTAAAGGACATTATTATTGTTGATATTATTCAAGCACATAATTCACTGTCGTGACGTGTCATGTCTGGAGGTGTATTAAAATCCATCATTAGGTGTATTATAACTCTGTCATTATGTATAATATGTTCATCTTTAAAACATGCATATTCATTTTATCAAGAGTTATGGTGCACGTTTTAGCGTTGTTTTTTTATAGTCTGTTACATTAGATACATGTTTTCTGCTTTGAGTGTATGTATATGATAGCATAGGAACATGATTGCATTCTATGGTATCAGTGAAAATCATATTGGCGTTTGATTCACAGCAATAATAAGATATTAATAATGTCAGACTAGAAAGAATAAAGTTAATAATATCTGAGCAATGGCATTCATCGGAAATGTACAAGTTTGCTAATCGCTACTTAATGACACTAAAAGAATTGTACAAGTAGCTGAGATTCCTTGCTAGCTAATAAACGCAATTCAACGAGCAAAAATTCTCATTTACTATTAGGTGCTAAATGACATTGAATGAAGTTCACGGTACACATGGACATTTACTAATTGCTGCTTAATGATACTAAAGGATGTGAATGAATACATGTTCTATGTACGAGCATCTGGTTAATGCTATTTGAACAGTAATGAAATCATATACTTTGTTGAGATGGTATGTGTACGGGACGATGTATACGAGTGGCTAGTTAATAATGTGTAAAGAGTAAGGTTATACTTTGTTGAGATGGAATGTGTACGGGACGATGTATACGAGTGGCTAGTTAATAAAGTGTAAAGAGTAAGGTTATACTTTGTTGAAATGGTTTCACGCATACCAATGCATAATTAATTTACGAGTAGATAGTTTCTGATACTTAAAGAATAAAGAGCTCGTATACTTATGTTGGGGTGGAATGTGTACGGGACGATGCCCTTCATCCAATACATATTCGGTTCCGGTCTGGCGAATCTTTTTCCCCTTGTAGCCTTGCTTGAAACGGAAGTGTCCTCCCGTGGCAGGACATCAAAGTCCATATCAGTGGAGTTGAGGACCATATCTTTCGGTGGAATCTGCAGTGTGAGAGTAATTCTTGTTGTAATTAAGTTTGTTGTATGCTCATTAATGAAGGACACCCGATGGACGATGAGACATCTAACAATTCATCACAAAACACGAGCAATGAGACATCTAACAATTCATCACAAAACACGAACAATGAGACATCTAATAAATCATCACAAAACACGGCAATAAAAAAAAAACTATTTATCTAGTTGGAATTGGTTTGCATTACACTTGCAATTTTATATTGCCTTTTGGATCAGTGCATTTCTCCAACATTCACCATTCATTTGAATATCATATATACATTTCAGTAGCGAAGGCATTGCCCCAACATTCACCATTCATCCATTTATCATAACCACAGTTCTGTATCGGTGGTAGAGTCTGTCTTCTGTCGTATTTAGTTCCTGGCAGATCAGATTGTGAAAACGATAGCACTGTTTTACGAAATATTATAGTTACGTCATATTCCAAGGACAGTTTCATAATTAGTGGATGTGCACTTTTGACTCAGTATATTATTGTTCTCACCTTTTTCTTGCCACGATGAGGCACGCCATTCTTGAGGTATATTGAGTCCTCAGTGAGATTGTCAGCACTCAGTGTGTACAGGGCAGGGTCCTCCAATTGTAGAGTTTCATACTGTCCATTAGAGTTCTGTAAAATTAAATAATTTAAGACCACATAATTATTATTCGCGAGATGATCACACTACGGTATATTAATACATTATTTTGCATATTGTTACAATGCTAAACAAATTCAATACCTTCATGTCAGGTGAGTGGATGTTGTTACATCTGTAATTTATACTCTGAATTAAATCATACGAAGAACTCTCTATGACACAGCGACTGACCATTCTCTACGTATTTCTCTTTTTAAGAATATTCGAGAGGAAGATTTCGTCTTTTTAATTTATTATTATTTATATGTGATAATTTGCTCCAGAAATTTATGAAGAAATCCTCATATATCAGTTGAATATTTAATAAGGTGAATTTTGTGTTGATATAATTTTCCTAATTGTTGCTCCATGTAAACAAGTGCGAACTCGCATTAGCATTGTTATAAACTAAACGCAGGCTATATCATGAACAGTGTTGTTTATTGGCGCATTGAGTGTAAACTAAACGCATGATATATATATCGGGACAGTGTCATTTATTGGTGCATTGTGTGTAAACTAAACGTAGGCTATATATCAGGACAGTGTCATTTATTGGCGCACGATAAATGTAAAAATATCTCACTCACTCTATCTTTGTCTCTCTTTCTTTCTTTCACCTCCATTTCGCTTTCTCGCTCTTGTTTTCCATCAGCCTTTCTAACATACTCTTTTCATACCCTGTCTCTCACTCACTTGATGCCAATTTACATTTCTTACTTTTATTTCTTTTCTCCATCAATCACTTCCTATTCACTTTCTCTCTCACCTCTCCATCATCCAATCCCTATGACTCTTTCTCTCTATTTCAAACATACACATTCATACACTTATGCGGATACACACACAGACAGTCAAATGTAAGCATTAAACGCACAAGACAGGAAAATCTCTAAGGTCTTTACAGAAAACGCATCATTGGTACCTACATGACGATGGTGATGACATGTCACCTCACAACGATAATTACAGGTATGCACAGCCGATGTATTCCCAGCCCAAATGTTAGGAACACATGTAGCACACGCATTCAGTACTCGTGTAATACACTGATTTGGTACTCATGCAACACCCCTACTCGTTTAATACACTGATTTGGTACTCATGCAACACCCCTACTCGTGTAATACACTGATTTGGTACTCATACAACACCCCTACTCGTGTAATACACTGATTTGGTACTCATGCAACACCCCTACTCGAGTGCAGTACTTTGCTAACATTTCAACAATGGCTTCATTTGGTGAATGTAATTTAAGCGCTTACATATAATTATTATTTGCATTATGATTACTAAACGTGAGAGAGTTCACTGAAGACTTTGAACGATTACTGAAAGGGCAAATTTCGCAGCTGTTAATTTATGTATTTGTCATTAGCTGCATGGAGACCATAGATATTTATTTGTCTATCTATCTATCTATCTATCTATCTATCTATCTATCTATCTATCTATCTATCTATCTATCTATCTATCTATCTATCTATCTATCTATCTATCTATCTATCTATCTATCTATCTGTCTGTCTGTCTGTCTATCTGTCTGTCTGCCTGTCTATCTATCTATCTATCTATCTGTCAGACGTATATAAAGTTTACATATAAATAATAATTTCTTCAAGTATTCTCATCTGAAATGTTCTAAGCGCAAGATTTAAAAGCGGTTAGTGTATCCCATTCATTTGAACAAATTACCGTTCTTGGAAATTGTAAAGAATTCTAAGAACATATTACTGCATAGCTTTCATTTCTCCCCTCTGCCAAATATGGACCAGCATGTATTTATTATTAGAAATAGGACAAATGATGTTTCAAGTACAGTTACACCTTTATCGCGTAGGTGTATGACGTCATACGTACGTATCAGCGCACACCCTGACCCATCTGACGGAAACGTTTTGCTGTCAATTTTAAATTCATTTACAAGTTAGCTAACCGTTCAGCTTTACGGATATATATTCGATAATTTTGTTAAATTCGTCCTTTGACATTATAACTTTCATTGTTTACTATTTCTATTTTTCACTCATATTACAGACACACTTTACATTATCGGTATCTCACACGTCATTTAAATCAAACCTCCCCTTAAACGGATGCCATCCAACAGGTCAACGTACATCTAATTATCTGCTACCTGTTGTATCCCGCATTTAAACCTTTCCTACGGGATTCCACGAGAAAGAACTAATCTAACTTAGCAGTCACTAGAAACTCACCTCGTCTAATTTAACAGTCACTAGGAACTTATCTCATCTAACTTAGCAGTCACCTGGAACTCACTTCATCTAACTTAACAGTTACTATGAACTTACCTCATCTAACTCATCTCACTAAGAACTCACTGTCCCCGATTATCATTTTTCGCAAACTTGGCATGCAACAGGTGTTCAATGTCCCTAACTATAATTCCCAGAAAACATGGCAGTTAAAAGGACACGGTTTCCAAAGATTGTAAATTTTCCTTAAACAAATCAATAGTCTGTACCTAGTCTAGTTACACAATAGATTGCATGTATATTACTGCCATCCTAGTCAATAAAAAATAAATATACATTATTATCAAAGCGAAGTAGGAAAATGGGGTTTTACGTTACATTATCTACGAATCAATCTCTATTTATTAACTCCCTTTCGACTTTAGTCATTAATAATTCTCCATAAGTTATTTTCTGGACGTTTGATCATAACTGATAGCATCGATCCAGTTTACAACAACAACAAAATATGTTTGCAATGTGACACAGAAGATTGGAGCACTGCTTTAAAGTAAAAGTATCTTAACGTGTTACTTTATCTTTAAAAAAAAAAGTATAATTCATTACTGCTAGAACAAAATGCATATTGACTGTGCCATCAATAGTAAAATGAGTTACTAAGACAAAATACTACTATTTTAAATTTGAATGAAATGCTTATAATATTCAACTGCAGCACACATGGAATTAGAGTGGGGGGTCGGGGGGTGGTGAATAACGAAAGACACAAAATATATGTGCCTTTGAGAAACAAGTAGAATGTCTAGCTTGTTTTACGAAATAGAATGTCAACCCTTATCAAGTATACAGTTTTCTAGGGTGTGGCCAGTATTGTATTTGTTTTGTGAACTGTAGCAAACTACTTTCAAAATGTAATCTCCATATCCAGCTTGACATACAGGCACTCGCTGACACGCAATTTTGTGGGCTTCTGACTGGATACACGTCAAATTTGTCTTAATGTATGCAAGGTTTATCAACGCGCGCGCGTGTGTGTGAGAAAGAGAGAGAGGAATAATCATGTGTAATTTATACTTTTTTTATGACCGGCAAACAAGTGCTCAGTAAAATATTTCATTTTCATTCGGGCCCTTTTTGAACTGACACGTATCGGTCACTCAGAAAGTAAAGGTGACCATCAGATTTCTTCAAGAGTTAACATTCGTCAAGCAGAATCTCCATTCTTTACAAAATAAACGAAATTTAAGTTTCGTTGTCGAATCAAGAATAATTTTTTAAATGTTAAAATACAACAATGTAAATTTTTGTGTCCCATTAGGAGCCTTTACTGTAAAAATGAAAAACTGTATCAATTGTTACCCTGCTTTCACAAGCACTAAGAGTGTTTGAAATTTTGTCAATTGCAACCGTTTCTTATCCATTTCTTATTTAAATATGTCAACCCAAATTTAATTTTAAAAATATTAATCCGAAAAAAACACATTTACAATTTCGCCGATAAAACTGTTTTTAGATGCACACTTTTACAACGATGATACTTAGGATTTATTCTCTCTTTTTGTCTCTCTATCACCACACACTTTCCTTCTCTTATTCCCTCTCTTTCTCTCTCTTTTTCCCTATCTAACTCCCTCTCTTGCTCTTCCTCTTTCCCTCTTCCCCTCTCTCTTTTTCTCCCTTTTACCTCTCTCTTCCTCTCTTTTTTCTCTCTTTCTCCTCTCTCTCTCTCTCCTTATATATTTCTCCCTTTCTCAAACACGCAATCCTCTGTGGCCGAGCAAATCTAATTTTCAAAAAGGGGCAAACAGTCTTTTCACTTGAAATAAAAGTAGGGTACATTACAAAGACTTCCTGTGATACTTAAGCTGTATAATGTAGAGTGTTTGTTTGAGAACTAGCGTTAGGTTGCGGAATGTTTACCGCTACCTGTCTATTCAAGTGCTATGTAAGTTGTAGCACAAAACATGGAGACTATTATTTTGAACTAGTGCGATGATGACATCAAACAGGACAATATTCACGACCTCTGTCTCCCCATCCTCATGCATAGCGAGAATAAGTTCGATTGAAGTCTCTTACCTTTGTTTGTCGGGTCTCCGGTGACGTCAGAGTTTGCTGAAATACACACAACGAGATCAAGACGATTGAGATGGCTGTGACAGGCATCCTCTCTTCGTAATGTCTGCGACTGAGTTCCTTCCCTTGACAGGCGGCTCACTGCAGACCGATAAGTACAAGTGCACGAATTGTGTTTAGAGTGATATATCACAGGCGGTCGGTCAGGCTGATGGGAGAAATTACACGCTACACTAGCTCAAACGACTCTTCAAAGGCTCGCGATAAACGTGTCAACACTGTTTTATTCCACTTTAATGCACCGAATCCCTTTCCCCCCACTTCCTGAATAATAGTTTAATTTCACGCTAAAATCCGCACTAGCTTCTTTTCATCAGTATGAGACATCATTAAAGACGACGGAGGTAAATTTAATGTGACTGGTAAGAGAGACATTCTTACAGTTTTTGACAATGAGAGTTTCGTATTTAGTGTAGGACAAATAAAAAACACAATTTATATGCGTGTTTACATTTCTGCCTTGTGTATGTGTGTAGTCAAGTGAAAAGTGCGAGCTTCTCACTGTTGAGTTTTAAAATTACTGGACCCTTTCATTAGTCTCACAGGGTTGAAACCAGATACATGTCCGCAAACAAGATGGGATTGTGGGATAAGCACATTCATTCAAATGTAAAATTTCCGATTTGGGGGTTTCGATTAACCTAGAAAATAAAGCAGTTGCTTCCGGGCCTGAATTATTCTAGAATCATATGACGTATGCACCTAATGTAAATAAAGGATAGAGAATATATAGGCAGACATACATACATACAGATAGATAGATAGATAGATAGATAGATAGATAGATAGATAGACAGACAGACAGATAAATAGATAGATAGACAGATAGATAGATAGATAGATAGATAGATAGATAGATAGATAGATAGATAGATAGATAGATAGATAGATAGATAGATAGATAGATCGTGGAATTGACACATGTATCCGGTTTCGGGTAAACACATTTTTAAAAGTTTTAATTCGTAGATCATTTCGAAAACACTGACTAATCTATGCTTAGCGAAAACTAGGTCATATTATGATGTAAGCCTACATTTACCTTCCTGCCTGTGTTCCAGTTTTCCGACGAGGTGAACAACTATTCTGTTTAGTTATCTTACTGTGTTTCTAACTATCATATTTCTTCTTTTTCCATAACAGGCATTAAAAGGAATGTTTGATTAAATAATCTTTGAACAGTTTGCTCTTGCATTTTATCTGTCAAACAAACCACCAAAAAAGAGGAGTGGAAGAACAAAAAACAGGATGGACGCTTCTCCAACACGTCAGTCAGACACTTTGAACGGACATGGGTGAGTGGGGGATGCTGACAGTTTACGTTAAATGTGTTGTTTTGCACACAGAATGAATATTGTGGCAATAAAGTACAGGTCTTATTGTACACATGCAGAACGAATAGGGTGGCAATAAAAAAAACAGGTCTTATTGTACACCTATAGAATGGGGTGGCAATAAAAAAACAGGTCTTATTGTACACGTATAGAATAGGGTGCCAATAAAAAAAAAAACAGGTCTTATTGTACACGTAGAGAATAGGGTGGCAATAAAAATCAGATCTTATTGTACACGTTTAGAATGGGGTGGCAATAAAAAAGCAGGTCTTATTATACACGTATAGAATGGGGTGGCAATAAAAATCAGATCTTATTGTACACGTTTAGAATGGGGTGGCAATAAAAAACAGGTCTTATTGTACACCTATAGAACGAATATAGGGTTGCAAGATATACGTACGTTGTTTTAATTATTAATAACTATAATACGTTGTTTTCATACACACACAGGACAAAATTATATAATGTTTGAATAAAAAAATGTTGTTTACAACACAAAACAATTCTGCATAGACAATGCAATTTACCATATATGTCTTTTACTTCCATAGATACTTTCCTAGATAGATAGAGATAGACAGATAGATAGATAGATAGAAAGTGTGATGGACTAAATTTGCCTATCCTATTTCTAAACTTAATTGTTATATAAATTGTTAAATTTAAAAGTGACCCGACCTTGGGCACTGCTTAATTATAATAATTTTGTTGAGTCGGAGTAAACAACTCAGGTGGAGAATATGCTAAAATTGATGACGCAATCCAAAACATTTCCAGCTGGATGAGTAGTTTTCTGACTAATAGTCTCACACTTTTTCTTAACAAATTCATCCAATGGGGATGGACCAAAATTTACTTTGTTGAAGAAAGTCTATATTTTAGTCACTCTGATTTGAACATAACTCCAGTCTTAAAGAGAATCATGCCTTTTACTCGTTTTAGGCTACAGTGATTACTGTACTCTACCAGAGCACACTGGTTTGTGAGTCCAGTGTTGTCATCGAACTTATCAGTGAATGTCTTGCTGTAAATTGATTCCTGTGAATTCTGTTCGACAGCCAATATGGTGAAAATTGAGGCTTTAGTTTGGTCTCTAGAATTCATGAACGTTATTTAGAACATTCCTCATGGTGTGTTCAGTAGCATATGTGAAATTTCTGGAGCATTCCTCCTGATGTGCTTGATAGCACGTATAAAATTCTGGATGATTCTCCAATGTGTGCAGGGAGAGTACATTGAAGATTCTGGAATTTGTAGTGAGGTGATGAAAATGTCAACTCTCTTCTGGTTTTATTCATATGTTGCATATTTGATTGTTGGTTTAATACATTTATTACTAAATATATTGACCTTCCTACACATATTGATAGCACATATGTTGGAGAGATAATGGGTGGAGGTGGGGGGGGGCTCGCAAAATATAGATTGAAAGACGGATTTATCTTCTCCTTTGGTAAGAAGTTTTCCACCTACAGAAATATTGTATGACGGTAAATGCTTGTCTTTAATGTTGTGGAAGAGAGAAAACGTTTACAGCGCCCGCATATCCGCAAAGTGAGAGAGATGAGTGTTGTCTTTAGCAGAATTATTAATAACATAAATTAAGATTCTCATCATTTGTAATTAATTATAAATGATTAATAGAAATAAAAAATCATAACCAATAACTATGGTGGCGATGTGTCCTTATTTGTGTTTGTTTTCAATTTAAAACCTTTCAAAAAAATCACAACAGGAGCATTCTGAGGTCGAGTAATCAAACGCACACCCAATATTCCCGCAATATAAATTTACACATGCAGATACACGCACACGTGGTTTAACACATACACGCACGCACGCACGCACCCACGCACACAGACACACACACACACACACACACACACACACACACACACACACACACACATGCATAATACACTGCGAACGCTGACACTGGAAATACACTTCACGCACATGAACACACACATACCACAACACGCATATTCCAACGCATTGAGACAAACACGCGCGCACACACACACACACGCACACACACACACACACACACACTAACACATGCACGTACACTCAAATACAAACGATCATTTGCGCGAACAATAAATGCATTTAGATCAGGGTTCGGAAACAGACACTGTCTTGCCGCAGGAAAGTTGCAAATGATTTGACTTCCATAGCGACACGCGCAAGGAAATACGCACTTGATAACTGTAACAAGATAGCTTCATTTAAATTTATAACGCTTTCTTTCAAAGCATGTTTATTTCCAGCATTGAAAGTAATGGAAACCCAATAAAGTGAGCACAATCTCAGAATTGCCTTTTAAACAAAAAGTACCCAAGATTCATGCCTGCAATAGTTATGTATAGCAATCTTGTATCGTCATTTACACTACGTTATTAACCTTTCAGTATGAAACGGTTGTTTCGCTTTGTAACACTTAAAAAAGTTTACAAAATTTATTAACAAGCAATGTCTGTCTCGGAAGAACCTTACAGTATGTAAATCAGTAAAATGCTTTGGGAATTATTTGTAATTTCACAAGAATGTCTAATGTAATAGTCTGGAAATTAAAAATTAGAGTTCTATATCTCTGCTAATGGTAGCCACACCAATGTTTAAAAATGCTTTTAATTAACGACAACTTTGTATTTTCGTGATGGTATGCTTTGAAAAGAAATGGAAATTGATTATGGGATTTTGATTATAATTAATAAAACGGGTAATATATTTTTTTATCTGTATGCTAAAAATATTTATGCAAGGTTAATTACAGACTGATTTAAACTCGGGTCAAACATTATTTATTACCTAGTGTCATACACTCTAAGGCGTCTGGTTATTGATCGTTCTCTGATTGAAATGCAAATGATGCGATTAGTTAAAAAATATCTCTGTAGATACAGACTGATATATAAGCGATGCTAAATACAAAGAAATTGAGAGAATATTTATTCCTAATCTTTATTTTAATCAAGCACTAGCTTTACACAGTATCTTTAAATTAAAAAAAAAACATATTACATTTATAAAGTAGCTATTCATCTGGAAGAAGATAAGCTAATTCCTCTTAAAAATAGATTATCTTCTTGTCAATCTCACTTCGCGTTATGGAGTTAATTTTAAGTAATTAAATTTATGTAAAAGCACAATTCCTTTCAATAATATAGTGAGAAGAAAATAAAGATTCTCTTCTCACGCACGTTTTAACAAGACTTACTTGGAAAACACTTTAACAGTGCTTATTTTATAAAACTATATTTTAAGTTTAATTTTATTAACATTTAAGCTGGCTAAGCAGACCCAAACCAAACTAAGTCAGATACATATTTCGCCAAAAAAGTAGACAAAATATAAATAACATAAACAGCAAATCAATTAATAAATAAACAGTAAATAAACGAAGAAATAAACAGTAAATAAATTAATACATACACAATAAATAAATGAATAAATAAACAATAAATAAATGAATAAATAAACAATAAATAAATGAATAAATAAACATTAAATAAATTAATACATAAACAGTAAATAATTGAATAAATAAACAGTAAATAAATGAATAAATAAATAAACAAACATACTCACAGACTCACAAACACAGTCGCAAACATACTATATCATACAAAAAATTAACTACGCAGACGTACGAACAAATACAGAGTTAATAGTTACAGACGAAAACATATTTCCGAAGCAAAAGATCACATCAGGAAAATAAACAATATACACGGATGTGCACATAAACAAACAGAAACAAACAATACAGAGAAACAATAGACAAATATATGGACAAAGCGCATAAACATAATACATATATATATATATATGAATGTGTGTGTGTGTGTGTGTGTGTGTGTGTATGTGTGTGTGTGTGTGTGTGTATGTGTGTGTGTTTGTGTGTGTGTGAAAGAGAGAGAGAGAGAGAGAGAGAGAGAGAGAGAGAGAGAAAGAGAGAGTATTCACATTAAAATAGAGTCGAACAAAGTATCAAAGCAGTCAACACTTACATGCGTAGTCAGGCGAAATAAAACTGCTCAGTGTTTGTTCCCTTCGATCCGTTTTATTATATAGTACCTGTTTGACTTGACCACGTGCACAAGTTCAGGTCGGTGGAGATTAAAGGGGAAGGATAATCCTAACAGGCTCGCTTTCTTTGGCACATAAAAAGTTTTGTCATTTGTAGTTTATGCTTTAAAGAAAAACCAAAATGTCAAAATTACCTCCCCTTCGCATATTAAAGTTAACTGAAGTAGGTGTTAAAAGCATTTAGATTCATGTCGTATAAATAATCCCATATTTAGAAACGTTGGTTTGGCTAGAATCCAGGAGAGAAGTGTAATTTAATTTCATCATGTGCCAGTTAACGAAATGATAAATGGGATTTATATCTGTCATGTGACAGATAGATTTTAGTGTTTGAGTAATGTAGTTTTAGCCGGAAAAAGGGACATAATTCATTCCTAGGAATTTACCTTTCTTTAATCTCTGGGCTCAGATATAGGGAAGCGACTGTATTTGGCATTTAAAAAAAATAAAAATAAAATAAACTTAGATCGGATAAAATAAATATGTCAGGTGTCAATGTTTGACATATTTATGATTTACGCTAACTTCGTATGTCAGTTGTAATAATTTTATTATTTATTTTTTTTCTATTGGATTCGCTAGCACACTTTCGTAACGGCATTGCTGTGTACTTTATGTCTAGTTGATAAGTTGTTACGCATCAAACTTTATTATAATTGGAAAGTACATATTGCACATAGCAAACAGTGACTGTTCTGCAAAATATGGCGTCATTTCAAGGGTTAATTCATAATGAAATTATGCAATATTTTAATGGATTACATATGACGGTTTATTTATTTATTTACATAATTATTTTTCCTCTAAAAATTACTCTTGGCACTGTTTCATGCGAGTGTAAACTCCACATTAAACATGGTGACCATTAAGAAAGACAATGTTTATAGTGTGATAAATACGTACAGAGAAACTATGCCGTAAATAGTTATATACATACATCACTGGACAAAATGCCCTTAAACGTTATTGTGACAGTTAACAATTTGGAGTAAGATATTAGAGTTGACGATTTATAGTCGACTAAGATTTTGGGACATGCAAGTAGATAAGAAGTAGTAAATAACATGCAAGTAGATAAGAAGTAGTAAATAACATGCAAGTAGATAAGAAGTAGTAAATAACATGCAAGTAGATAAGAAGTAGTAAATAACATGCAAGTAGATTGTTACGTTTCCAGTATTTATTTAAAGACCCTGCTTAGGAAATTATAGAACTTTAATTTACTATTTAAATTAATTCCCTTTCGTTTAACCTAAACAGACTGGTTGCTCAAATCATCATTCGACTAAATTAAAAATGCATCTTTGTAGTCTAGATCACAGATTTACGAAACTGATAATTTGCGTACATTAGCTAGATTGGAAATCGTTAAAAACTCTCTTAGATTCATATGCATTCATTACGTCATTCGTTTAGCTCAAACAGCCCCCATCCAATCCTCATCTTTTGGTCTATATGCATACAATTTACTACAAAAAGAGGTTCTTAACAAAATGAAATAGATTTAATAAGTTTAACAATTAACAGCAACGATTAATCCCGACACGATGTCTTAAGTTCTATTCAGGGACTTTCTCTCATCTACCGTCCTTGTTATTTGTTTAACGTGAAATGTCTTTGCGTTGCCAAATAGTCACTTGATTCTGGACCCTAGTAGATATACTTAACTACACTCTTGGTCGCACGTGGGGTTCAACTGGTTAGAACTGGTCC
This sequence comes from Sinotaia quadrata, assembly GCA_028829895.1. Classification (NCBI taxonomy): domain Eukaryota; kingdom Metazoa; phylum Mollusca; class Gastropoda; order Architaenioglossa; family Viviparidae; genus Sinotaia; species Sinotaia quadrata. The sequence continues at coordinate 17,544,981 of CM054180.1, forward strand.
ACATCCTTTGGCTCATCGTCAGTACTGCATAGCATAACAGTCAATCGTCCACTCAATTACTGCATCGCGAATGTACTTGCGACGAATCGTTAACAGTAGTTAACACGAGGTACTTCTGCATAGTTCACGTATGGGTCATGAAGACACCCGAGTCGGTGTACGACTCAAGAAGTACGAAGGTAGAGAGGAGTAACATAAGAAGAACCCGGCTGAAACAAAGGATTTGGGCTCTGTAACTATTTGCGTCTATATTCGCAAAACCCAAGCACATGTTTCTTGTTTAAGGTTCTGAATTTAGAATCTTTGACTATCGTGTCGTTTACAATTCAAATATGGTTATATTTAAATATACATTGTGGTTCACGTGTGTGTTACATATAACGTTACACGAACGTATGAATTCTCAAATATTTACAGCATTAAAAATTAGAATTCACACAAAGGATTAATTCAAAATGAAGCATGAATGCTTTACAATTTTACACGAAAAATTATATGCAAGAACAAGTTGAATTACAAAGAAGAATTCGCCACGTGCACAGACATACTGGCGGCACTAGTGAATTTAAGATTTATATAAATTAAAGATAAGAAAAAGTTACAATAATTTATATACAATAACTTTTAGATTTGTCCTTTTACATCGAAACACGTGCTTTGGCTAAATTAGCGCTAAGCTGCACAAAATACATACATCAATTCAATTACAAAATACAATCAATAAATGCAATAGATACTGTAAGAAGTAGACGTGTTATTGTTACCTCTTAAAAGTAGATTTACTGCTCTAGCGCGGGTTCATCTTCGACTCTCTTACGACTCTGGTATGGCGGCGGGACGGAGCTAATATTAAAGCTGCCTGGTGTGTCTGCCGGTCTGGAAGTGAGTGAGTGTTTTGGCGCGTTATGATCGTATTTTAGGAAACTGCATTGAACGCATCACGTGACCGTTCACGTGGTATGTTGTTGATCTCGAAGGTGCTGGACACTGGCCTAAAGTTATGCAACAATCTGACCTTGCTAGAAAGCTTCTCTCGATACTGATGTATCACGGGTGAATTTCAACAAAGGTCCGTTCAAAAATTTAATTTTGAAACGAGCAATTGGGTCACGAGGTCATGACACAGAATTTGTCACACATCGTCACACCCCCTTGCTTTTGAGGCGTTTATCTTACCAAAAGATAAATGCCTCCTACAAATTATGTGTTATAAAATGTAGAAGTGCAAAATGAAGAAAAAATTTACAATTAAAAAATTTCAACATAACCAGAAATAATGTAACGCGGCAGGGAAATCAACTCTAGATTAACGGCACTCTCATACAATATTTCTCACTTCAAGAAATCAAAGAAAAATGATTTAAGAAAAATCAAATAAAAAATGATTTAAGAAGAACGTTCAGTCTAATTGAATAGACATCCATCCAATGGAATAACATGTTCTGAAATTCTCACTATCTGTCCCAATAATCAATAGTTCACACACAACCTAGTTTGATCTAACCAGATTATTCAGAATAGAAATCCAACATCAACTAATTCCACTGAATACGTATCCAACAATAGTGTGATCAAAAAAATTGACTTCCAATGAACAACACTATCAATATGCAGGTTATGAAAAGTTCCAGATATTGATTTCCTGTATCAACCAAATATCAGAGTTTGTGAATTACCAACTCAAATGAACTATCTATCAGTCTACCTGTCATATTCAGAGTTATAACACCAACACAATTCAATCAGTGTTATAGCTTGCCCCAAGTTTTTTATGAAATGTCCAACATATTTACAATAACAACCACCAACTACGGTACAACAAGAAAATAATGAAAATTCAAAGAAGGTATCAAATCATTATTCCTACTGCTGCACTATCCTGCCTAGCACAATCTTCGTAGTTCTGTCCCAATCCCAATACACGTAGTCGCCCATGTGTGTCAACATGTCTACGGCAAGACAACTGTATTCTTTCTTTCTTACTCTGTTCGTCAGAATGTCACTGTGAGGTGCAATATATTGCATGTCAAGTTTAGACTTTTCATTTCTTGTCCGGTAAGTACGTCCTTGAAGTGTTTTATCTCTTTCAAAACTCCCCAAAGTACTTGTCAAGTTTAAAATGTTTCTGGTAGTGTCAGTTTCTGCACGACTGGTCTCTACCCTGTCTAACAGTTTCAAACTCCTCGATACGTTTCGTATCATGTCAGTGTCAGTGTGGCATTGACTCTGCGATGTCAGAATTTCGAATCTATCGCTCTTAGCCTTGTCACTGAACTCACGCAAATGGAAATTTGCTCTCTTGGTGTTTCGTGCATCTGTAGCTACGTCATTGTGTACACATTGAACGTCTCTAGTTCGCATGCACTCAACGTCTTTTGTCGGAATGGCGTCAGATCTACTATGGGTCCATTTCGCATCAAGTCTAACGTCATAGGTTCGCAAATGTGCTCTGTCGTGGCTACCAGTCTCTCTGAAGTACCTGAATTGCAACATTAGCTTCTCCCCTAAATCTGGAGGTTCCGTTCTCCTGATCTTATCATAGACTGAAGTGAAATACCTCATCCCACTAGTTGTTTTCTGTTTTAACCCATTCACAACTAGGTGTTCGACTGTTATGTCTGTCAGCTTGTCTCTCTCCTTGACATCATAAGTCTGTGTCTCCTTTGTGACTCTAGAATTGTCTAACTCTCCACTCGAGTATTTTCTAGTCACTGTGGGGTCAGACTCACTCGCTAGCAAGTCAGACTCCCGTGGTTGTATGAACAAGGGTTCTATCTTAAACTCCCCAAGAGTTACTGATTGTCTCCCCTGGACCATACCGTTTATTGAACTAACATAGCCTGTCTCCACTGACTCAGTTAATTCAATGTGTCTCCTCATCAAATCGTCAGAATCTATGATGGAAATTCTGTCAGTTTCAGTCACCAACTGGCAGTGAATGTTACCTGTCTCTATTACACTGAATAACATCACCATGTCTATTCTCTGTGTGTTGTAGGCTACACTCCCACTGTTTCCTCTATCATAAATTTCTGCATCTGATGTCAGTAACAGTCCTGATGCCCCACCTACTCTGGTTATCAGTCCGTCACTCCGGTTTTCATTATCTATCGATCTAGTTCTGTCACTCATTTGTACTGTGTCTTTGATCAACCAAGGATCACACTCCGCACTTATCGTCAGTGAATCAAGGAACATATCAGTTAATGAAACCCCCTCCTCCTTACTTCTACTTGTCTCAGTTTTTGGTACGTACTCACGACATTCCTTTATCTCAACAGGTGAGTCAATAAAGGTAGTCCCTGTACCGTGGCTTCTGTCTACGTCACTAATTCCGTTAAGTGATTTATCTGCAGACGGTTCTGCCATGTCTCTGACAACTGCGTGCATACACGTCAGTGCGCATGCATGGTTATCGTCGACCGTCCCTGTACAGTTTTCGACTATATCTTCTTCCATGTCACGTTTGGAAAAGAACTCTGTCTCAGCTCTGACAACTGTCATGTCATCTGAAGTAAATGAATTTATCATAGGCACATTGTCTTCGTCTGTAATGCTACCTATACTGTCGTCTGGATCAAATACTTCTGTTCCCCTGGCTATCAATGTGTTAGCACTCGAAACCTCGCATAACGCAATAATCTTGTGTTCCAAAATTACGTCATGACTCACGTCAATCATCGGAGATCGAGATCTACCGATGTCAGTCTCAGTCTTCGTAGCGAGCACATTTTCATGACTCTCTCTTAAACTAACAGTTAGGTCAGTAAACTCAGTCGATATGTCACTGCCTTTCGACAATACACAACCGATAGAACCCGTTTCTATCTTCTCATGCATACTTGTCCTGTCAGAAAAATCAGTCACTGTGTTGCTAGAAGTTTCATCACACCTTAACGGTACACAACCGATAGAATCTGCCTCTATCTTATCATGCGCATTCAGTCCGTTAACCAAGGTGTCACACGTACACGGCGGTGTATGTGTTTGTCCAAATTCTACACGTGTTATTAAGTCCTTAACAACAGTGTCTTTTCTTGTCTCTGTTTCAAGATCAAGCTTTGGTGCGCTAACTGTTTCTGTAAACTGGTTAGCAAGTTGAACTGTAATGGTTTCGTCAAAACATTTGTTTTTGTTTTCAATCAAACTGTCTAATTCGTCTGCTGTGTTCGGTAGTGCGACTAATTTCTGTGTGTCAGTCTCCACGCTCGCGGCGTTTGACCTCGGCAAGTCAAAGTTCACGGCCTGACCTTCCTGTCGTAATTTGTCAACAATACCCTCACTTTCCCCAGCAATTTTAGACTCTGTTTCGATTTCTGTCCACAACCATTCTAATTCTAGACTTTCTTTCCTTTCCATAAGCACTTGCCTCTCCTTCTTCAACTTTCTAATTTCGAACGTTAGGTCTCGCATTTCAGCCTCCCCTTCCCCTTTGAATCGGAAATCTTTATCACACAGCTGTTTTGCTCGTGAGCTTATTGAAGATATCTTTTCTTCCCTGTGTTCTATTTCCTTTTCATTGAGTGCTAGCAAGATGAAAATACGTAGCGGTTCACCTTTATACCCTAGTGATATGCCTACCTTCTGTTCGCGTTTTAGAATCTCCATGAGCTGTAAGCTCCCTACACTGTTCTTCCGATAGTTGATCCCTAGATGTATCAAAGACATAATGTGATCATATTCTATCTCTATCCGTTCCATCTCTCGTTCGTGTTCCTCTCTCCTCTTTTCCCTGTCTAGTTCAGTTCTCACGAAGTTCATTAACTCATCTTCCGTTCGGTATCCGATCAATGAACCTATCTCTCTCAGATCCGCAATAACCTGTTCGAGATCCATCTTATTTATTTAGCGCGTCTGGCTACAATAAATATCTCTCGTGATTGTGTATCTAACCGTAGGCGATAAAACTCCGCTTTTATCCCACAATAACTTTTAGGCTACGACCTTACAAAAATTATTGAATTTATTCAGAACACCTTCCGAAATAAATTACGCGTTGGTTACACGTTCACCTGCTTGGCTACAAGTCTGTTGTCTCCAAGGCTTTCGTAATGTCACGGCTCCGACCATACAACATTACACATTATACTTAGCACCCTAAATATAATAGTCCGAAGTCTGTTACTACCGATAACTCTCCTAGCTGGCGGTATAACACGTCGACCTCTTACAATGAAGTATCCAGTAACACAATACTAAATAAATCATTCAATAGCTAAAATAATGCTTAACTACGCTTAAACATATATTAACTAACATGCACGCTACTCTGCAAAAGAATACATGCACATGTCACAACAAAAGCAAGATAAATATTTCAACAATCCTGAATCAATAGAATATTGGCAATTCTCCGTTCGTTCGTTCGTTTCTAGGTTTATGATACGCCCTATGTATAAAAAATGTTACAATTTGATACATATCAATCCCGGACGAGCCCCCACTTGTTACGTTTCCAGTATTTATTTAAAGACCCTGCTTAGGAAATTATAGAACTTTAATTTACTATTTAAATTAATTCCCTTTCGTTTAACCTAAACAGACTGGTTGCTCAAATCATCATTCGACTAAATTAAAAATGCATCTTTGTAGTCTAGATCACAGATTTACGAAACTGATAATTTGCGTACATTAGCTAGATTGGAAATCGTTAAAAACTCTCTTAGATTCATATGCATTCATTACGTCATTCGTTTAGCTCAAACAGCCCCCATCCAATCCTCATCTTTTGGTCTATATGCATACAATTTACTACAAAAAGAGGTTCTTAACAAAATGAAATAGATTTAATAAGTTTAACAATTAACAGCAACGATTAATCCCGACACGATGTCTTAAGTTCTATTCAGGGACTTTCTCTCATCTACCGTCCTTGTTATTTGTTTAACGTGAAATGTCTTTGCGTTGCCAAATAGTCACTTGATTCTGGACCCTAGTAGATATACTTAACTACACTCTTGGTCGCACGTGGGGTTCAACTGGTTAGAACTGGTCCACATCCTTTGGCTCATCGTCAGTACTGCATAGCATAACAGTCAATCGTCCACTCAATTACTGCATCGCGAATGTACTTGCGACGAATCGTTAACAGTAGTTAACACGAGGTACTTCTGCATAGTTCACGTATGGGTCATGAAGACACCCGAGTCGGTGTACGACTCAAGAAGTACGAAGGTAGAGAGGAGTAACATAAGAAGAACCCGGCTGAAACAAAGGATTTGGGCTCTGTAACTATTTGCGTCTATATTCGCAAAACCCAAGCACATGTTTCTTGTTTAAGGTTCTGAATTTAGAATCTTTGACTATCGTGTCGTTTACAATTCAAATATGGTTATATTTAAATATACATTGTGGTTCACGTGTGTGTTACATATAACGTTACACGAACGTATGAATTCTCAAATATTTACAGCATTAAAAATTAGAATTCACACAAAGGATTAATTCAAAATGAAGCATGAATGCTTTACAATTTTACACGAAAAATTATATGCAAGAACAAGTTGAATTACAAAGAAGAATTCGCCACGTGCACAGACATACTGGCGGCACTAGTGAATTTAAGATTTATATAAATTAAAGATAAGAAAAAGTTACAATAATTTATATACAATAACTTTTAGATTTGTCCTTTTACATCGAAACACGTGCTTTGGCTAAATTAGCGCTAAGCTGCACAAAATACATACATCAATTCAATTACAAAATACAATCAATAAATGCAATAGATACTGTAAGAAGTAGACGTGTTATTGTTACCTCTTAAAAGTAGATTTACTGCTCTAGCGCGGGTTCATCTTCGACTCTCTTACGACTCTGGTATGGCGGCGGGACGGAGCTAATATTAAAGCTGCCTGGTGTGTCTGCCGGTCTGGAAGTGAGTGAGTGTTTTGGCGCGTTATGATCGTATTTTAGGAAACTGCATTGAACGCATCACGTGACCGTTCACGTGGTATGTTGTTGATCTCGAAGGTGCTGGACACTGGCCTAAAGTTATGCAACAATCTGACCTTGCTAGAAAGCTTCTCTCGATACTGATGTATCACGGGTGAATTTCAACAAAGGTCCGTTCAAAAATTTAATTTTGAAACGAGCAATTGGGTCACGAGGTCATGACACAGAATTTGTCACACATCGTCACATAGATAAGAAGTAGTAAATAACATGCAAGTAGATAAGAAGTAGTAAATAACATGAAAGTAGATAAGAAGTAGTAAATAACATGCAAGTAGATAAGAAGTAGTAAATAACATGCAAGTAGATAAGAAGTAGTAAATAACATGCAAGTAGATAAGAAGTAGTAAATAACATGCAAGTAGATAAGAAGTAGTAAATAACATGCAAGTAGATAAGAAGTAGTAAATAACATGCAAGTAGATAAGAAGTAGTAAATAACATTGAAGTAGATAAGAAGTAGTAAATAACATGCAAGTAGATACTCTTTGAAGATCGCTTTGTAATGTCAGCTGGCCGTAGAAGACACTACATCGGTTGACAGCGTGACGTAAGAATTTGGACAGGACTGTCAGTGTGAAAGTTTTAACATAGCCCTTGGCAATGTGTAATGAGGAATGGATATCACAGTTAACACATGGTGGTTAGATGAAAATGTCGACAATATGAAAATTTGAGAGTAAGTGATAAGTGGGGTATATATCAGCTGGAAATGACTATCATCAGCCTGAGATATAAGCTGGAATTGATTGTGGAATTGGTTGTGGCTGGTTACGACATCGTTTTAACGTCACCACCGGAGCTTGCGTTGATCGTTTCGTCAAAGGACGTTATCTGATCATAGTGGGACCCCACAGCCTCACATTGCGCCCCGAGGTGGAGGACGGGAGGATTGGCGGAAGGGGGTGAAATGTCGTACCAGTATGGCGCACACTCTCCGTCAGTGGGATGAAGCTGGATAAGGCAGTTTGGCTGTACGCATTATTTTTGAGAGTACTAAGGTACGGGTTATGTATTATCTTTGAGTACATAACGTACGGGTTATGTATTATCTTCCAGTACGTAATGTAAGAGGTTCGATGTTATCTTTTTGTAGCAAATGAAAATGGATTTATTTCTGAATGGATGGAAGAAAAGATGCGTGCAGTACGTGGATACGGGAAGGTGTTGTACTTAAGTGTGGTGGTAATGGGCTAGGTGTTGTACTTAAGTGTGGTGGTAATGGACTAGGTGCTGTACTTTTTTAAAATGTGGTGGTAATGGACTAGGTGTTGTACTTTTTAAAAATGTGGTGGTAAGGGAATAGGTGTTATGTTTAAGTGTGGTGGTAATGGGTGTTGTATTTAAGTGTGGTTGTAATGGATAGCCTATAGGCTATGTACTTAAGTGTGGTGGTAATGGATAGGCGATGTATTTAAGTGTGGTGGCAATGGATTAGTTGTTGCATTTAATTGTGGTAGTAAGACAATTTACAGTAAGAGATTAAAAGAGACAACAGACACTAAGAGATTACAGAAGATAACTCGCAGTAAGAGATTACAGAAGACGAGTGACAGTAAGAGGCTTATCTGCATTTCGTTGTAAACTCAACCTCAACAAAAGTCTTGATATCTCTGTAAGTCTCCTTCTGTACAGGTTTGTCTTTAGATTTCTGTAAATGTACGTCTAAATATCTCAACTTCAACAAAGATTTGCAATTATATTTGGATAACACTACCTCAATACAGACTTTTCTTTAAACCTCTGTAACCTTTCCTCAGTAGGGGTTTTCTTTCGATCTATGTACAAAGCATGTCTTTTCAATCATACTTTTGAAAAAACAAATAGGAATCGTTTCTAATGAAAATGTTTACAACACACTGCCATCTGCTATTTAAATAAATTGTCTTTAAGGAGGTAATTAAATGTACATTTCGTTTGAATTATTTATATTACAGACACAAAAAGAAATAGATATTAGATATTTATAATCGTGACCAATATCAGACAAGAGATTTGGAGAACCTCAGGCGTCTCCCGATTTGACTGTCAACAATAAGAGATTTTCGACTAGGAATTGTATTATCATGCCCTGGTGACCTACATTTGCCTGCATGCGATCGAGAAGAACTGGCTTAAACATAAGCTGTGACAGGCGAACCTCATTATACAGCAGGTAAGTTTTTTCTCTAACATTATACACTCACTAGTCGTACTTTCGGTTGCTTTTATAATGTGGAACGCACTCCAGATAGACTGCATTTTATCTCTATTTCTTTAAGTTACATATATGTAATTTCGAATCTTGGGCTTGCATTTGTGCGTGCGTGTGTTCGGACACAAGTATATGTGTGTGTGTGTGTGAGGGTATGTAGAGAAAACGGTTTACATGAATGTTTCATATTGTAACGTAGAAGTCTGTCAAAGCCTTATGATTTCTGCGTCCTGTGTTTGGTTTAGTGTGCATTAATTTTGATCAGGCAGTGCTATTGACAGGTTTATTTGACACATGGGCAAACTTCGATCATACTTAAATAATGTTCTGTTATAAAAATGTTTCGGCTTTGCACGTAATTCGGACAAACACAGACAATATTTGTTGAGGATTTAGGTTTTAAAACGTACATTTCTAAAGCTATTCGTGACACTGTAATGGAAAACGAATTTCAATATACAGTACTTAAAGCATACAACAATTCTGAAAGTGTGTGCATCTCAGTATTAATGTTACAGGTGCCTACTTTGGAAGTTGTTGTAATGTACTAGTACTATAATTATGATGATAAATACGATGATTATGCTGTTGGTACATATTACATATAGTTGACAGTAACCATGGAAACATGAAACATACGCATTAATTATGGCTGCAAATCAAGATCCCTCGAGACAGTAGTAATGAACACCTATCAACTGTCCAATTTTCAATCTACGGGAACAAGAATGAGGAAGAAGACATATACTGTATGACAGTTCAGCGACTCCAATAAAAACTACGTCAGAAGAAACATGGGTGCGGCAAACCTTTATGGACTCCAGTAACAAAGTACGGCAGACGACACAAGGATGAGGCAAACTATTTAGCAAATTTTCCAGTAACAAATTACGTCAGAAGGCAACAAGGTGTTGTCAATCGAACGCTGCGTTTTAAATGCGATTAAAACGTCAGAGTACCTAACAATCCACACGCCAAAGGCAGATGACAACATGTATCCAGTGCCCTACAGGCCTACACCTAATTATGGCTCCACGAATTCTTCTGCTTTCTTCTAACTAGCGGTTAGATGCGATCATCTCTTAAAACAGGAACATTTTGAGTACATGAGTACCGAGGAATGTAAACAAATTGTATCCACCCAGGGTAAACTAATCCGCTAAAAGCAACTTCGTTAAAACGTTTATTTAAATAATATGAAAGCTCTTGAAGAAATTTGTTAAAACGTTTATTAAAATAATATGAAAGCTCTTGAAGAAATTTGTTAAAACGTTTATTAAAATAATATGAAAGCTCTTGAAGAAATTTGTTAAAACGTTTATTAAAATAATATGAAAGCTCTTGAAGAAATTTGTTAAAACGTTTATTAAAATAATATGAAAGCTCTTGAAGAAATTTGTTAAAACGTTTATTAAAATAATATGAAAGCTCTTGAAGAAATTAGGAAAAACAAATATCGCGATTGAAATGTTTAAGAGACAACCAATGTTTGATTTTAATCCAAGTGATCACTGGAACTCCACACAAAATAAAATACCCTTCTTCATTGGAACAATATCTCCTTATTCCTTCAACCCATCCTACCATTACCACCACCACAGCTTTAAAAGAAGAAAGAAACGTATAATTTAGCTTGGATTCAAGCCAAGCTACCACCACCACTACAACCACTAGTCCCTAAAAGAAAAAGAAACGTATAATTAGCTTGGATTCAAAGTGAATTATAGCTAACTACGATTTAATAATTAATTTTCAACGTGTAAAGCCAGAGTAAAGTATAAATAAGTATATTACACTATGCTAAACAAATGACTTTGTATTTACTTTTAAAATTCCCTTCTCGTCTCAAACCTCTCTCAGCAGTGATAAATAATAACTTCGAAATAAATATAAATATTTCACAGCGTAACATTCGAAGAATAAATGTGAAGAATGAGCAAATATGCGATAAAACGTCACGTGTTGTGGAAAGGGAAAAAAACTTTGAAGAAGCCATCCTGAAGAATGATAATATTGCTCGTTCTGGAAGAAAACAACAACATATTTTCACCAAAAATTCAATCCTACGAACTTCATGAGCAACAAATAACGAAATAAAGCTCTGGAGCTTTTAAACAATATCTTCAATAAATATTTATTCGTTTAGCACACTGCGAAAGACAAGTCTCAGCAGAACGTTTCAGTTTTCGTCCATGTAATACGTAAATCTGAAAGAAAGCCATTGTTTAACACAATTATCTCCCTTTACTACAAGATTCTATTACCCACTTCTGACACCTCTACAGGAATACCAAGTATACGTTACAAGAAATTTATCTCTGAAGAAAATTGTCATTATGAGGACAATTGTTCGTGATTCGAGCTGGAAAATGGTGTCACAATTTGCTGCTGTATGTCACGTGACTGCGTGCTGTGTCATAAACGATTTTTAGCAGGGAGCTTTCAAAGAGGTATTCTTCCACTAGTATATTTCTCACGTTTCTTCCGTTTATTCTGCAACAGATACACTTAACTTTTCTTCGTTTAACGCACTCTTCCCCCCACCCCAACCCCTCCCAGCGCTCTCAATGAATCACAACTGCGTCATTTGCGTATCCTTTCCATTGACAGTTGTAAAGTTTTGCTATTTATATATTCGTGTTATCTGATGCAATTTAAACACCACCCTACACGCACATTTCTATTCCGTTAGATGCAAATGTACACACCGCCCTACGCATACTTCCATGTTATTCGATGCAATGTTAACCCTTCCATTCCTTTCGATAATTGCACACAAAATCGAAGTGTTTATAAGTAAATTATATACTTCTCCAAGTGCTACTGGACTATAAAATTCAAACATATCCTGGCACAAGGAATCATTCATATTTAGTGTGCTTTACCTATGATATAGAATCATGAAGTGATTCAGAAGTATATTTTATGTAAAGTATCTTCTCTTCAAGCTGATTACAAACTTAAATTGCTTAATTGCTTGTGAAATTATACGGAAATATAAAGAGTATTATTTAGTCCCTTGGCACGTGCTGTACTTAATTATCAAGTGGCTTGGCGGTGTGATAAATAAACATCTAATAATTAATGTTATGCATCCTTTTGTGTTAATACGAACGAGAAAGAGAGATGGAAGGAGAAAGAGGTGGGGGGGACGGAAAAAGACAACGGGAGAGAGAGTGGGAGGGAGCGAAAGAATGAGAGACAAGAGAATAAATCGCATGCCTTCATTTATTTGCAATGATTTTGTTTTCTTTTAGAAAAGTTTAAATATAACTAACACCCGCAACACCGAGCATCAAACAAAAGAGAAACATGTCTAGTGACTTTAATAAGTGTTCTTATCCTTTTACTTAAAATCGTTAGAGTGGAGACAGGAAGGGCGTAACTGTGCAGAAGACCAGCAGATAACACTGTAGCTACATCGTGATCTAATTGCTGGACTTGATGACACTACACAATGATAACAATCAGTCATTGTACTGAATAACGTCAATGAGACGAGTATGAGCGAGATATTCCTTGGCTGAATAACAAATAAAAACAAGGACAACAAACCACAATCTACAGCCTCAAAATATTATAAGTAAATACTAAATTAGTAAATATCAATGAATCCTTGTACCAAAAGAGTTTTTTTTTAATTTTATATTCCTATAGCACTTGGAGAATTTGAGCTTTCATGTAATATAGTATTGAACACTTTCATTTATTTTAGCAATTATCAAAATGGATAGAAGTTAAAGTTGTATCGAATGACCTGTATGTATATGGTGGTATGTAAATTTGTATAAAATGGTATGAGAATGTGTGAATGTGCGTGCGTGCGTGCGTGCGTGCGTGCGTGTGTGTGTGTGTGTGTGTGTGTGTGTGTGTGTGCACACGCTCCATTCAAGGAAGATAAACATAAACTTACTAAAATCAGGATTAACAAAACGAAAGCAATTCTGTTTTTATTTCTTCATTAAAGACATGTACAGCTAGAAATGTTCAAGATAAATAGTCAATATTCAATATTAATTCAATTCTTTACCTAATATAAATGCAGGGCAGAAAAAATGCTCTAATTCCACAGATAGTGTTTCCATGACAACAAACCTTTCGCAAAGATATTACATTCATACTTGTAGTAATTACATGATGTAAAGATATAATGCAATTATGCCCATAAGAACTTTAATTATGATCGTAACAGTAGTAGGTCAAATCTAAATGCATTTCCATAAAATAAGTATGTTCATAAATATAGAGGGTCAATAATAATAGCAATTATATAATAACAGTGTTTTCCACTTAAAGTACAGTATGTTAGTTGTGCTTGACTGCATCATTTAACGTTATTTGCCAATATATTATCACGTGGCTTTTTTAAATCTCTTTCCGCCACGATATTTAAGCTAGGACGATTTCTGGCTTGACGCAACGACATCGCACGTCATTTCCGCTTTATGTAAGGTAATATTTTCTGTCCTTTAATTCAGACCATCCACATGAGCAAGCTGCGAGGAAAGATTTAAAGAAAATTAAATCTGTTTGAAAATAAACACATTTCGTACTAATGAAATGGATCAAAACTAAATCAAATGATTCTGTGCTCTGAACTGTCTCTTGCAAATTTACATTCATGACGTGTTTTTGTATAAAGAGTGTTGTGAACACTCATATACTCCAACGCGCGTGTTGTTATATAATAGTGGGGACTGTATGGTCGTGGTTGTGTGCTTGAGTTGTGCTGTTTGCTGTAAGCTGTTATTATATAATAGTGGGGACTGTATGGTCGTGGTTGTGTGCTTGAGTTGTGCTTTTTGCTGTAAGCTGTTATTATGTAATAGTTGGGACTGTATGGTTGTTCGTGGTTGTGTGCTTAAGTTGTGCTGCTTGCTGTAAGTTGTTCAATGTATACTGTGTACTGTTGCTGGGTGCTGAGTTTTGTCTGATGTGTGTTGAGTGTGATATGATGAGTGTTGCATGTAACTGCTATATAAGAGTGTTGTGTGATGTATGAAGTGTTATATGTGTTTTGTGTCCGTTTTTTGTGTTGCTGCTGTGAGTTGTATCTTTTGTTCGATGGTGTAAGGTGTGATGTATTGTGTTTGATCTGATATGTGTGTTGTGTGATGTGTGCTATTGTATGATTCAAGAATTGTACGAAGAGTCGAGTTAAGCAGTCTAAAACACTTTGAGTGTTTTCAGTCTACACGTCATACAGAAAGACAGCGGTAAACAAAACGCAACATTTCGTCGTTTTCCGAAGACTGAACAGCAAACGAAATACAGTTTGAATCACAGCAAACCGTCCTAACAAACGAAGTTAATGTCAACAGTAGAATCATATATCCAAGTAGATCAGATGAGAGATATATGAACAGCAATGACACGAATACACATACAATATTAACTAAAAACAAAAAACAAAAAGCAGGACATCAAAATATTTTCAGCATTAGTGTGACAGATTAACTTACTACGTATGTCAGATTAAGTAGTACTGGTAAGCCTGCAAGAATAGCACTAGTAACACATTAAATTATAACGGCAACACCAGAACCATGAACATCCATGAGTATCAGAACTGTAGTAGTAGTTAAAGTAGTAACTATCACAGAGTTAGAGGAGTAACTAACACAGAGTTAGAGGGGTAACTAACACAGAGTTAGAGGAGTAACTAACATAGAGTTAGCAGCAAAAGAGTAGCAGTACATCAGTAGCAGCAACATACATATCTCAGATTGATCAATTGCAATTGCAAACTGCAGCGGTGCGTCATTACATTAGTACAACAATAGTATCACATTATTACTAGTAGCAATACTTCTATATCATTGTACATCAAGAGATTATTACGTCAAGAGAAGTAATAACAACGATAGCATGAGGACACGAACAGCAAAGAGCATCATTGGTATCAATTCAGCATTGCTACGACTATGAAAAATTGAAGTATATCAATGCAGCACTGATAGGAGTATGAGAAAACTGCAGTATATCAATAGCCACAGTACACACTAGATGCGCAATATATCAATAGCAGTAGTATATCAATTCTCGCCTTAAATCGCATGCCATCATTAGAACCGAGAGCAGCATTACATCAGTAGTACAAATAGGAGCAGCAGTACAAATTGCAGAAGTAAAGCTGCATTGCCTTCAGAAATTCAAATAGCTATATGATAGTAACAGCAAAACATCATAAACAGCAGTACATAGGCTGCAGACATTTCAGTACATGGATTACTTCAGTAGAATGGGTAACGTATACAGAATCATATAAGAATAAATATATAATCCCAAATAAAACAATAATTAATTATAGATGTACGCCACAGTAATACATAATAATAACATCAATACATTATTTCTAATAACATATTGAAAACGTATCCACTAGACGGATGGAGAGACAGACAGATGGATAGGTAGGTAGATAGATAGATAGATAGATGCATATATACATACATAGATACATAGATAGATTGATAGGTAGGTAGGTAGGTAGTTATGTAGGTAGATAGATAGATAGATAGATATAAATAGTGTGGTGGAGTAAATTTGCCTCTCTCTATTTCTAAACTTAATTATTGTATAAAATGCTTAACTGTCAAAGTAACCCGACCTTGGGCACTCCTTCTGATGGTATTTTGTAAATGTCAGAATTGGAGTAAACGCTCGAGTTGAGAATATGTTAGAAATTGCTGATGTAATGCAAACTATTTCAACAGGGGAGTAGTTTTTATTATCCAATGATTATGATTTACGAGAACGGACCAGCCAATGGACTGAGATTAAAAGTTTACCTGCTTTAGAGAATTCTATTCACTGATCACTTTGAATTTGGAGTGGCAAGATATCCGGTCATAAAAGGTAACCGTTAGCTTAATGGTGAGTTACTGACTAGTTGGGAGAGAATGGTCTTTTAAAATATTTCATGCATTTTTGCTCCTGGTGTGTTATATTTGCGTTTTACGTGGATATGTATATGAGTAGACTATTATTTCTACTAATGTTTGAATTAAGATGCTCGTACATAGTATGCTAATACTTGACATTGCTCTAGAGAAACTGCTCATAAAATTATAATGCTGCATTTATTATGCTATATGCGTGTATCGGGCTAATAAATACTGTTCAGGAAATTATAATTTGAGACTTAAATAATAGAGTTAAAAAAAGGGATAAACTGGAAACTTAGTGTTTTTCCCATGATTATATCTTTACAGGGACAAGCAGACTTTCATTGTGCTATTTGAATCTCCTGGTTACTGAATGTAAACTGCTATGACTGACCATGGTAGAGGCGTGAAGCAGTGTGTAAATGTAAAGGAATACACTACATTCCATTGATGTATTGATGTATGGTGGCACAATAAGCTGACTACATGAGAAATTTCTGGTACAGACAAGTTACTAGAAATTACTACAATTGTTATTATGTTTGAAGGAGCTGTATGATGAATGCCCATGTTAGCATTGAGAGAATAGCAATGAAACAGTTTTCGACGTGCGAGGGAAACACTTGGAACTGACGTCATAATGATGATGTCATAATGATGGGCAATAAACTTGTGTCTTTGTTGCAAAAAAAAACATGAACAACTACTGGACAGTGCTTAATTCAGGTTATGTAAAAGCTATTATCACTTATCTCTAATAAATCCATCCTATTCTCTGATAAGAACTATACTTTGATTTGTATTGAATTGTTGACTTGTTTTTTTTAGATTATAAGATTGTGAAATATAGGGCTTGTTTGAGTGTTATTTCATGGAAATATTGATGTCAAGTAATCTTGTCACTGTACTTGTCATAGGTATATATGATTGTTGATTTAATAAATTTATTGACCTTCTTATACATATTGATAACCTTATGTTGGTGAAGAAATTGGGTGGATGGGGGATCGTTAAATATAGATTAAAGACGGGTTTGTCTTCTCCTTTAGTAAGACGTTTTCTACCTATGGAAATAATGTGTGGTGGTAATTGTTTTTCTTTAATGTTGTGGAGGAGAGAATACTTTTACAGCACCTGCATATCCACCAAATGAGAGAGGCGAGTTGTGTCTGCTGGAGAATTATTACTAAAATAAATTAATATTCACATCACTTGTAATAGTTACAAATGATTAATAATAATAATCATATCCATTAATTAAGTGGTGTTGGCATCACACAATGCATGCGACAACAGCTATAGTCTATCATCTATATAATGACACAATACCAGCAACATTAAACCCACAGTAGCAACACATCACTACAAGAGACACAATACTAGCAAGATTAAACTCACTGTAGCAACACATCACTACAAGAGACACAATACCAGCAACATTAAACCCACAGTAGCAACACATCACTACAAGAGACACAATACTAGCAAGATTAAACTCACTGTAGCAACACATCACTACAAGAGACACAATACTAGCAAGATTAAACTCACTGTAGCAACGTATCTCTCTCTCCCTCCCCCTCTCTCTCTCTCTCTCTCTCTCTATATATATATATATATATACACATTACTAGCAACATATTACCCACTGTAGCAAAATCTGTATAATAGACACAATACTAGTAACGTTATACCCACTAAATCGACGCATCTATAGAAGATGTACATCATAGTGATAATGCATAACAATATTAGCAATTTATCACTTGGAACAGCATACGTATTGTAGCAATATATCAATGTTAGTAGTGTGATACACTATATTACATACCACTTATAGCAGTAGCATAGAAAATGCAGCAGCAGTACCAAAATAAGATGTTTAGATCAATACGCCATTAATAGAAGTGCTACAAGAGCAGGTTAGAAGACTGAAGCAACACTACTAAAATGGCACCGATATTTAAGAAAGAATATGAAAACAAAATCCTACTCGCATTATTTTAGCTGTACAATGTCTATAATTGCTTATGACTAACGATCTTTGGCCATTTAACGTATTTATTTAGGTGACCCGTCAAAACCGCGAACGACAAATGCGCGCCGACAAAACCGCGATGGACAAAACCGCGATGGACAAAATCGCGCTCTTTGAAATCGACAAAATCGCGCCGACAAATGCGCGCCGACAAAATCGCGATAAACATCACCAAGTAAAGAATGGCAGTAAGTGTTATGTATGTTCGCTCTATTACGTAACTTCTTTTCATTCTTTTCATTACCTTTGTGTAAGGATTATTTGCACTCAGTATCTCTTAATATTGCTCTTTAAACAAAATTATTAAGATTGGATATATGCTTCATTCTTTTCATTACCTTTGTGTAAGAATTATTTGCACGTAGTATCTCTTAATATTGATCTTTGATATATGCTTCATTCTTTTCATTGCATTTGTGTAAGGATTATTTACACGTAGTATCTCTTAATATTGATCTTTATGGTAAAATTATTAAGATTTGATGAATGCTTCATTCTTTTCATTGCTTTGTGTAAGGATTATTTGCACTCAATATCTCTTAGTATTGCTCTTTAAACAAAATTATTAAGATTAGATATATGCTTCATTCTTTTCATTACCTTTGTGTAAGAATTATTTGCACGTAGTATCTCTTAATATTGATCTTTGATGTATGCTTCATTCTTTTCATTGCATTTGTGTAAGGATTATTTACACGTAGTATCTCTTAATATTGATCTTTATGGTAAAATTATTAAGATTTGATGAATGCTTCATTCTTTTCATTGCTTTGTGTAAGGATTATTTGCACTCAATATCTCTTAGTATTGCTCTTTAAACAAAATTATTAAGATTAGATATATGCTTCATTCTTTTCATTACCTTTGTGTAAGGATTATTTGCACTCAGTATCTCTTAATATTGATCTTTAAACAAAATTATTAAGATTGGATATATGCTTCATTCTTTTCATTACCTTTGTGTAAGAATTATTTGCACGTAGTATCTCTTAATATTGATCTTTGATGTATGCTTCATTCTTTTCATTGCATTTGTGTAAGGATTATTTACACGTAGTATCTCTTAATATTGATCTTTATGGTAAAATTATTAAGATTTGATGAATGCTTCATTCTTTTCATTGCTTTGTGTAAGGATTATTTGCACTCAATATCTCTTAGTATTGCTCTTTAAACAAAATTATTAAGATTAGATATATGCTTCATTCTTTTCATTACCTTTGTGTAAGGATTATTTACACGTAGTATCTCTTAATATTGATCTTTATGGTACAATTATTAAGATTTGATGTATGCTTCATTCTTTTCATTGCATTTGTGTAAGGATTATTTACACGTAGTATCTCATAATAGTGATCTTTAAATAATATTATTAAGATTTGATGTATGCTTCATTCTTTTCATTGCCTTATTTTGAGGATTATTTGCACTCAGTATCTCTTAACATTGCTTTGTGTATCGTAATATTGATATCTACGTATGTTATTATTACATTCTTGTACGATTTAACATGTATCATCGCGATTTTGTCGATCGCGATTTTGTCGGCGCGATTTTGTCGGCGCGATTTTGTCCATCGCGGTTTTGTCGGCGCGCATTTGTCGTTCGCGGTTTTGTCGGTGAACCATTTATTTATAACCGGAAATAGTCCGTAACACGTCAAAGAAATGTTTCTACCTTGACAGACTTTACGCGTCAAAGAAATGTTTCTACCTTGACAGACTTTACACGTCAAAGAAATGTTTCTACCTTGACAGACTTTACACGTCAAAGAAATGTTTCTACCTTGACAGACTTTACACGTCAAAGAAATGTTTCTACCTTGACAGACTTTACACGTCAAAGAAATGTTTTTACCTTGACAGACTTTACACGTGAAAGGACACACTTCCCAGGCGTAGTCTGGTTGCTGTTGACACACGTTTGGTATGGCTCTGACCATAGCAGCACAATCTGGTTTCCGGTCTACACACAACTTCCGTTCTGATGAAGCAAGACAAGAAAAGCATCTAACCAATTCCAGGAACAACTTGTTATTTGCTTTAGGCTGTTTCGATTACCTTTTAATATATAGAACAAAGTACCATTTTAACATAAAATAAAAACAAACAGTGTGGCAAATTATGTTATGCGTACCCATCAAGACATAAGGCGATTCATCCTGTCATACATACAAAGCTGACAGAGGCAAGTTATAAAATATAAACCTCAACGCTTAGTGTTGCAAATTATGTAATGAATATAACATAACAGACCCATCATATCGTACACACAACGTTGATGGAGGCAAATTATGAAATATATACCTGCAAGTGTTGTATGGCAAATTATGTTGCAAAAAATAAAAGGCACATAGATGTACTTATCGTGTTGCATACCACGTGGCTTCAGTTGACAGTTGAAGTAGTTTCTGTTATTACAGTTGTTATCTGTCCATTTATACGAAGACAGATGCAGTCCACATGTGAGACTTTTGGGGTCAGCAGGCGGGGTATCTACAAGAGAATGCAAGAGTAAAGCCCAACTCTCATCCTTTCGTTTGGTATTCTTGTAGACTATTTTCAAATAATACAATTTTTGTAGTATATATGTTTGAAAATAACCTCGAAATTTATGAATACTTAAATGCAAAGAATATAACTATAATTGTAAAAGTAAACTAATTATCATAAATAAAATCCGCTATGAGGTATAAGTAGAAAAATACCCAGTCTTGTTTAATTGCGCATCAGGATATCAATATTACTTTATCACTCTAGCGATAAAACTCCAGTTTTATAAACTCTGATGTATAATGCTGACGTGTCAAAACCTACTTACTCCAGTTTGTTTGCGTCACTTTTGTTCCATCTTGCCACACCCAATGGCCTTCACTTATCTCGCTCAACCCGAGCCAAAATGAAGCCCCGTCATCTCTATCAAAACATATTTTCAAAATAGCAAAAGTGTTACTCAGTGACTAAGTTTTAAGTTTCTTTATATAAATTAGGTTAATTATTTCATATTTGTTTTTTTAAAAAGTACTATTCAGGATCTTAGTAAGAGTTTGTTTTATCCCATAGCGAAGAAATGCAGCATGTATACAGAAAGACTGTGGGTTAAATAATCGAATGTGATACTTATGAATTTCAAAGATTCGTTTCTGCTTCTTTCTTTTTACTCAAATCAACTTTGTTCGTTAAGTCAGATTAGAGGAGCGCAAACTTTAGAAAAGAAATGATAAACATGGTTGTAAAAAATTAGCGTTTGCTGTAACTACGGATAGATAGCTGGACGGCACTGGATAACCTTGACCCCATTGTTCAATGATTATCAGAAATGTAATGGTGGCCTCTAATCTCGAAAATTAGTCAAGTGCATCGTACCATGATATCAGTGGAAGCACTATTAATGAACGCCAGACTAAAATTCATACATACATTCGGACCTGTGAGTGACTTGAAAGCAAAAAGCATATTCTCATCTGTCAGGTCAATAGAATGAGGTAAAACATGGGTGACATTTCAGTAATGACATGACATGTCTGTGCAAAATCAGTAAAGAAGAAGACTTCATTCAGATGCCCTATACAACTGACAAAATTCTTTAGTTACTGTTTAGTCAAAGACAAAAATAAATATTACTGGAATTCTGTTTTCTTTATTGAGATTGTTTAAGGGTTGGTGGGTGGGTGGGAACCTTGGGAATATGGCCACGTAATATATCTACTAGAATATGAATGACATTGTGTTTATAAGATGTGTTAAATTGACAATTCTCTTTCAGATTTAGTATTGTGTTTATAAGATTTGTTAAATTGACTATTCTCTTTCAGATTTAGTATTGTGTTTATAAGATGTGTTAAATTGACTATTTTCTTTCAGATGTAGTATTGTGTTTATAAGATGTGTTAAATTGACTATTTTCTTTCATATTTAGTATTGTGGAATATATGAGACATGGGAACAAGTCTCAAACTTTATATTCAATTATCAGTTTTGTATAATACATATAAGAGATGTAAATAATTATATGCAGGATTTGTAGAGTGCAACGATAAAAAGTTCTATCTTAGCAGAATACATTTCTTTGTTTTCCTGATATTTCGAGTGGACAGTTTGAAACCTAGGATAGGTCAAAACTGTAGTTTTTACCTGTGACGAATATTTGTATGACAGTAAAAGTGAAGGAAGAGTGAGCGACTGGTGTACGTGACGTCATCAATACAAAAAAAAGAGTTAACATTCACAAGAGTCTCAAATGAAAGGACCGTCAATTTGTGATTTTCATTTATTAGATTTTAAAAATACAGAAAATATATTATATTGAATTATATATGTATAATATAATTGCGAGCAATAACTAAACGAGCAGTGATAACTGTTTTCACTGAGCAGTCAAGAAATAACATGGATCTAATAATTCACAAATGCAGTTAATTAGTCCGCATCCCAAATAACCATAAATATCAATTTATCTTTTATTATATATAAATAATTGTTATTTCATTTATGCATATTTGTGTTAAAATCTCTCTATCATTTCTTTTTAAGTAACGTCAGCTAGCTGTTTGTATTGTTGTTACTTTCAGCTATGGGATTCGTGACGAGTCGATACTATGTTTATCATCCTTAGTATTCTTGGTGCAATATCCACCATCACCATGGGTTCTACAATTCATCCGGAATAATTGCATTTTTAACAAGAGCAAATACGAATACTGCCTATTAAAGATGAATAATTGATCTTAAACATTACTTTAAAAATGTGTTCAAGTGTACACCTCTTTGTAAAACGTGCGATACATTCTTTACTAGAATCGCATGAATCCACACAACAGTCACATGAACCCACACAACAATCACATGAACCCACACAACAGTCACATGAACCCGCACAACAGTCACATGAACCCACACAACAGTCACATGAACCCACACAACAGTCACATGAACCCACACAACAGTCACATGAACCCACATAACAGTCACATGAACCCACCCAACAGTCACATGAACCCACACAACAATCACATGAACCCACACAACAATCACATGAATCCACACAACAATCACATGAACCCGCACAACAGTCACACGAACTCACACAACAGTCACTTGAACCCACACAACAGTCACATGAACCCACACAACAGTCACATGAACCAACACAACAGTCACATGAACCCACACAACAGTTAGCAAGTAGTAATAAACGTCTTAAACACAAACCTTAGTTTGAACAGAAAGTCGGAGATGTTGACGTCCCTTGACTCAGCGATTACTCCTCCGTAGACTCCGCAAAAATAAGATGCATCACTAAAATCCATTAATATCGAGAATGATTGATAACAGATCTGGCGATATGGGTACCAGCCATCAGGACATCCTAGATATTAAAAGACAGAAAAATATTCCACTGCAGAACTAGCGATACACTTTGTTGCACGAATATAAAATGTCGTTATTTCTCTCTGCTACTTGTCGATTGTAGGCCATTGGGAATCTCTTCGGCAAAGCTCTGTATATGTAGAGTTATCTTTCATGAACTCTCCTGACATCGCTACCTTTTCACTATCCCCTCTCCCCTGATAGTCATCGGCCTGCACTTAGTTACTGACCATGGTCCGGGTCAGCTGAACGCAACGGTGGCTTGGCCATTTTGGTACAGTGTGATGGAAGAGTGCAAGTAAAGAAACCTAGCCCAACCCTTGACCCACAAGAGGCAGACAACTCGCCGTTTTGTGCTGGACTCGGCAGAAACAAGATCATCCGCTGTTGAGTGACCATAAAACATAATCTATCCTCCCGGGAAGAAAAGGCCTTATTTTAGGCAACCTGGTTATATTTATATATTTAGGCCACTGGTTATATTTATATATTTAGGCCACTGGTTATATTTAGATATTTAGGCCACTGGTTATATTTAGATATTCAGGCAACTGGTTATATTGAGACTCCTCAAAGATTCAGTGACCCAGCCTTCTCAACTCTAGCAAGCTGATGATCATTAATTATCGGAAGCGCTTCTTTCCTGGGCCGAT
Source organism: Sinotaia quadrata (assembly GCA_028829895.1). Taxonomy (NCBI): domain Eukaryota; kingdom Metazoa; phylum Mollusca; class Gastropoda; order Architaenioglossa; family Viviparidae; genus Sinotaia; species Sinotaia quadrata. The sequence continues at coordinate 17,569,076 of CM054180.1, forward strand.
TTCGCGCCCCTAGCAACCTTGTGACTGCTGCCAGATAACTGTTACTTATTGAATGATGGAGTACCGCCTTTTTTCCAACAGCCAAACCCTCTATTTAGTTTCGTTCCCATTATTTACTAATACAACACATTAAATTGATAACTTTTAAGCCAAACCTGACAGTTTTCGTCTCGTTAACTTTGTGTAGTGGTGTATAAACGTCAGAATAAGTGGACATAACTCTATTGGGGCACGTTTACGTAACCATTCTCATCTATCTTATCTTTTCTCGATATTCTCTTTGACTCTTAAGATTGACAGCCCTTTAAGTGTGAGTGAACTATGACAATCACATAGTTTGGGCGCTCCATATAATAAGTAAAACAGACCTGTAAATGACCAACCTACCACGTCACGCCCACCCACCCACCCCGTACAACATTTTAGCGGATTATGTTCTCTCTTCTCTCTCACTCTTCCTCACTATCATCTTGTCTCATTCCCTTTCATTCCTTTCTCTCTGACTTGCTGTCTCTCCTTTTTGCACTCTGTTTCACTCTACCATCTCTCTCTCTTTTTCTCTGTTTTATTTCCTCTCTCTCTCTCTCTCTCTCTCTCTCTCTCTCTCTCTCTCTCTCTCTCTCTTTCTCTCTCTCTCTCCTTCATATCTTTTCACTTTCTGCTTTGGTTCTTTCTCTCTTCCTCTCTTTAATAAACCTACGAGTTTAAATTTGAAACCAAACTATAAAACATGGACATATAACACAATGCTCTATCAATAACAATTCCATAACCGTTTATATATTAAGTAACTCGACAATATTTGACATAACAAAGGCAAGTCAAATCTTTTCAAGAGTTTGTTTAGTAAGAGCAATAATCAACAAGAAACGTCACTGGCCCAAGGAAAAGACAATCAGCAGATATGCAACCATCAGCAAAAATAAATAGTAATGAATTCAGGACAAGATAAATGTCAACTGTCCTGTCGATCACACAATATGTGATGTCAACGCCAGTATCATCACGGAACCTTTAAAAATATTATTCTAATAGAGCCTATTATTTTGTAATTCAAAAGAAAAATTATTTTCTAGTGCTTATATAGTTCTATTGTTTTCATATTATTATTTGAAAATTCATTTCCTTCTTTGACGAGGAGTGAGTGTGTGTATTTATATGTGTAACGGTGTGGGGAGAGTATGTGTGAAATGTGTGTGAATTTGCAACATATGAAGTGAGAATGCGAACTTCAGCTCATCGCACTTACAGTACCGGTGTCCTTAATTCAGCACACATACTTTACAAGTGTTCTTACCTACAAACACGTACACTACAGGTGTTCTTACCTACAAACACGTACACTACAGGTGTTCTTATCTACAAACATGTACACTACAGGTGTCCTTACCTACAAACACGTACTTTACAGGTACCCTTACTTCCACACACTTATTTTACAAGTATCCTGACATTTACTCACGTATTTTATAAGTACCCTTACCTCCACACACGTATTCTACATGTGTCCACGAACCGTCACTTAGACAGGTCGTAACCCGCGTATCTTTGCCCGTGGTGCAATTGAACCGCACCCTTTGACCCAGGGTATAGCTGGCTGCAAGCTGGGTGGTCGGTACGCTATCCGGTGGTACTGGGGGAGTCGGACATCGAATTTCTGTATCTGGTGAAATAGAAACGTTTCGTAAGATGGCTGACCACGTGGTATATAGTGTAAGCATTCAAAGTGTCTAAAAGCAATACCAACAATGACAATCAGACTTGAGAGTGATGAAATGTGATTATCTCTGTGGATATGCAAAACAGACATAAGGGAACGCAATTGTGTAACTAGCGGAATACAATATGGGGTGGCCTCATCACTAATCTTCTGATCTAGATTGCAAAAGAAATTATGTGTACAAAATTAAGACACACACAGAAACACACACACACACACACACACACACACACACACACACACGCACGCACGCACGCACGCACGCACGCACGCATACACATTGGACCGAGAGGGGTACTATTTTCCAATCAAAGATTTGGCGCTGCTTTAAGTTAGTAAGTAATGTGTTGACACTCTTTTGTTTTGTTGTTAACAATTTAAACTTACATCTTCGAGGGGCTTCAATTGGTACAAGCTGATCGGCACACGTCAAGGAACAGCTCTTCCGTGCCAAAATTTGATTGGAGCAAGAGCCAGTCCTTTTAAATTCCTCACAATTGTCTGCCGAGTCGTATGGTTTTTCTGCAGTAATACCAAACGTCTTTGACTGTTAGTTTATCTAGCTAGCTACCTATCTACCTACCTATCTATCTATCTATCTATCTATCTATCTATCTATCTGTCTGTATGTATGTATGTATGTCTATCTATCTATCTATCTATCTATCTATCTATCTATCTATCTATCTATATGTCTGTCTGTCTATATGTATGTCTATCTATCTATCTATCTATCTATCTATCTATCTATATCGATATGTCTATCTATCTATCTATCTATATCGATATGTCTATCTATCTATATCGATATGTCTATCTATCTATCTATCTATCTATCTATCTATCTATCTATTAAGCTGTCTATCGATCCACCGAGCCATATATATAAGCTATAGTACATGAAGACAATTACAATAAAGTACATTGATTTCGTCCATTATCATACTATTATGGCGTGAAGTCTGAATAATCCGGAAGCGTCCCCCATTAAATTTGAATGAACGAATGACTACATGTAGACACACGCACACATATCACTTTGCAAATCATGACAAAAAAAATAAACACGCTCATAAACACACACTCGCACGCACATACACATACACATATGGCTGTAAGAATCACGACAAAAAATAAACACACTAATAAACTACAGAGCTTATGTGCGCATTGTCCTGGGTGTGGCCGTAATTGCTTGAATAACGTGTATGTGCGTACATTTGCAAGTGTATGTTCTTTATAGAAGCCCTTCATATGCGCTGGTTCTATATAAACCAATGCCTATATTTTAAATCAATTTCTGTATTCTGTGTGCACAAATGTCAGTGATCACCGCACGTCGAATTTAATTTGTACTTGCATGAGTGATATGTTGTGTACAGAATTTCTTTTGTTTTGTTCGCAGCGCTGCCTTTTATGACAAAAAGTTTTATTGCTCTGTGTACAGCAATGCCTGTTGTGTACACCAGTCCCACTGCTCTCTATGTACAGCAATGCCTATGTTGTGTGTGCCAATCCCAGTGCTCTGTTAAATGTACAACTGTATTTTCTTGCTTTACATAACACAGTTTATTGCACAATGTACTCACCAAGTGCACACAGGTCACGTCAGTAGTTTATTTCCACACTCTATTCCAAACAGACACACGTCACAATAGTTTATTTGCATTGTACTTACCAAGCATGCACACGTCACAGTAGTCTCGCTTACAGAGGTTAGCTTCAGTATAGCACCAAGGACTGAAACTTTTATCCGGGTTGCGACAGTAATTTTCGTCAAGGCCATCACTAAAATCTCTGGAGAAAAGAACATATGAAGCATTAGAAACATCAACAAATGTTTCATGTTATTGTCTATAAGCGTGCTTTTTGCAGTAGTGAAGGCAGACCTTAAATAGGGTAATACGTTTCATTTATAATTAATAAATACATTAATTGTTTTTAGGGATTTTATTCATTTAACTATAGATCTCTACTAATATATTACAATAAACATCTAATCAGACTAAGCAACTGTTCTGGATGTAAAAGAATCTAAGTAAAACACTTGTAATGGACAATATCTGGAAAGTAATTTGTTGTACCAAGCAAGTCAAAAGGAGATGTCTGTCTGTGTACTAAAATTGTGAAAAGATTTGAACCCTTATATTATATAATATGCAGAAGATATAGTAATCGCACTTTGTGCAATAAACATTTTGAAAACATGCTGATCACGTGAAACAATTCAACTGCTAAGCGCGTGCTGACGTTGGCCGAGTACAAGAAGGAAGAGGATAGAGGTCACTTTTTTAACCTTTTCTTCTCATACTAAACCACAGAATATATTACGAAGTTCTCTGACAATAATAACTCTACGACTGTACGAGACATAATTCTGACAATAATAACTCTACGAGACATAATTCTGACAATAAATCTACGAGACATAATTCTGACAATAACTCTACGAGACATATTTCTGTATCATAACCGTTACTTAGTATTCCTTAGTGGTCTTCCACTGGACACCTCGGACACAGCTTGCAATGGAGACTAAATGGGTGCCTCGCTTCCAGTGCGAAACCCAACCCAAAGCCTTGATTTATAATTTATTTCCTTGTCTCCTCCCATCATGTAAGCTACCACAACCTAGTGACTCACCGGGTATGTTAGGAGCTAGTGTCGGTTTATAAAACAATTGGGGGTGGTGGTGGATGAGACCTACATATATGTCACAAAAAACTTTTCTTTGCTCCTGTCAGCATTTATGAAAGAATGCATTAAAGAATGAATCAAAAGAAAGTAGTGTGAACTATCGCTACGTATATCTATACTTTTCATAACTACCCAACTGCACCCAGGACTTCTGCTCATTTTTACATTCTATCCGTGCCCCCATTTGATGCCCCTACCGCCCCACAACGTCCAGGGCTTTCCCAAGGACTAGCAGTCTAAAGTAACAATTATGAGTCTACATAAATACACTAACTAATCAAAATAAATAACACAACAAATATAATTGCAAACACAAATGCAAATTTAGAAAACCCAGAACAACTTTAACAAAAATAATACAATATTTTAAAATTATAAATAAATAATAATTAAATATTTCACTAGATAAACAAGTGAATTAATAAAGAACAATTACAATGGTACACGATGTACGAGGAGAATAGAAAAACACCAAACAGACAGGTAATTATACTAGAAGATAACATCCAATCTTACAGAATAATAATACTACAAATAAATAAATAAAATTAAACAGGGCTATCACAGACTTAATCACCACCAGCCATGGCAACCAACGGAACAAAGAAAAGCAATACAACAACGGCAGCTCTTCGAAGAGACAGTAAGCACAGCAACGATGCGTTCGACATAGATGCCTATTATAACAACAAAAGTTGACGTAGCCAACAAGCCCCACCACACTTTCCCCTCCTTCAAATCATCCTCCTCCCAACACAAAATCGGCCTAGGCCGGAAACGCTTTAAAATTCACTGTCAGACTATTAATATTTACAATTATAAAATTATCTTCCACATCGTTGGTAATAAAATTATTTTCTATACATTATAAAGTAATCTATGAAAATGTACACATTAAAAATTATGGATTTTTATTTATATAAATATATTTTACCTTCACTCTTCAGTGTTCGGTCAATTGAATTGAAGACATATTTGTTATTAACTTTCGTATTCTAATTTATTTTTAATTGTTATTACAGAAATATTTTAAGAACTGTAATATTATTTGTCAACAATAAGTCAAGTGACTAGGTCATGTACTACTACGTGAAATATGCATACCTAGCATATTTTCTCTTTTCGTATTTTGAGGGTTTAAGGCAGCGAGTTAGGACCAATTTACCTCCCTTGAACAGAAGTTTGTGAGCAATAGCTAGCGCCGTAAAGAGACAACCTAAAGTCATTAATGACTCATTATTCCATCCTTCGAATGTAGTTGAAATTACATTTCTCTCGATTTATAAAGAAGATAGATAACGAAATACTCAGCAACAGGAAAAAACTAACAGATCTTACTCTGAAGTAAATCCGTTGTGAGGGCAGTTCGTTACGCTTGTCCAGGGGAGACAAGGCTGAAAGGTACGAGTGAAGTTCACCTTGCCTCTGTAGGTTGCGCCCCTGTCCTTTAAATCATAGCAGAGATCTTGAGCTAAAGAAAAATTGAGAAACGTCCACACACCAGCACGATGAATGAACGACCTAATTATGCTCATAACATGTAGACCTACAAGATATATAAATGATCTTATTAAGAAAGCTTATTGAAAACATTTTTCTCTTATTTTGAATCGATAATCGATTAAGGTGGTAAGACTACCAAATAAAGATATGGAACTCCGGATTAACAAATCAATCTGAATAGAAGAGCAACCGTTATAAATGGCAACCTTGCAATCAAGCAGACTTTATTTTCATTCAGTAGAGAATAGAGACTGTTGGACCCTTGTAAATAAGAAAATATTTGCATGCTTATCTTTCAATTTCCCCGAAATAATGTTGTTTAAAAATGATGAAATAACATTCCAAAAGTTTCGTCAATCAGAAGTATTTGCCAGGAAAGTTATTGTCCTTTACTCTTGATCAGATGCACGATAAGAAACTTAGACTTACCTGTACAAACCAAACTTAGACTTACCTGTGCAAACCCCACAAGACCTGGGGCACATTTGCCAGGCCAGGTCAGGTTGTTGCACGCACAGATTGTCTATGCTGTTAATCAAATTACCACAGTCAGGTCTGCGATCCACGCAGGACGTAGGAGCTGAAAAATAAATGTCAAGAACGATCACTCTCTAAGTTTTTCAAAGCATTACTATAGAACACTGCACTTCAAAGCAGAAAATTATTTTGTAATTTTACACTTTAAATTAGTGTGTATGTATTGTGGCGACAATGCCACTTAGTTAATGGGATATTAATAATAATAATTAATTAACAATCCACGTCGATGGCAGGCTTTGGCGCATATAATTATTTATAACTGTTAACAGTCGATTTACTCCCAGAAAGATCCGTGGACATTTCATCAACAAGAGTGTACGCTTTTACAATCAATGCTTCCATGATTGATTAAATATTGTTACTTGCAAATAACATAAGATTTTAATGTACAGATGCAAGCTATACAGTGATTTTGAATCAATCACTTTTAATCTGGGCAACAGGTATCACCCAGTCTGGAAGAAAATAATATTTTCTGCTTTTAGGATTAGAGTTAACAATTATTATCAATCAATTTTCGCTCATAAATTATAGTCTATATAAGAGCCTGCATAGGAAGTCTGGTATGGTTGGGTTTATTGTACGTTTTACTAAGTTTAATGTTAAGTAATGTTTCAATAAATATAAATGAAGATTATAATTTCATGGCTCATAAGTACACAAAATGTACCTGTCAATAGGTTTGAGCTCCAGGTGAAATAATTAGCATGTACAATAAAACATACCTACTTGTAGGTGTGAGCTGACAGGTGAAATAATTGGTATGTACAATGAAATATACCTACCTGTAGGCGTGAGCTGACAGGTGAAATAATTGGTATATACAATAAAACATACCTACTTGTAGGTGTGAGCTGACAGGTGAAATAATTGGTATGTACAATGAAATATACCTACCTGTAGGCGTGAGCTGACAGGTGAAATAATTGGTATATACAATAAAACATACCTACTTGTAGGTGTGAGCTGACAGGTGAAATAATTGGTATGTACAATGAAATATACCTTCCTGTAGGCGTGAGCTGACAGGTGAAATAATTGGTATATACAATAAAACATACCTACTTGTAGGTGTGAGCTGACAGGTGAAATAATTGGTATGTACAATGAAATATACCTACCTGTATGCGTGAGCTCACAGGTGAAATAATTGGTATAATCACAATACGTGTCCGACCACTTGTAGCTCGGTGTGAAGACAGAACACAACAAATCATAGTCATCTGGGTTGGGTGAACCTTGAGGGAAAAATCACAATACAACCATGACCGTTTTATAAAATAATGTGACAACAGATTGTCGGTTTTATAAGAAAATATATTTTGGCAGAATACACCAATACGTTATATAGATTTGTTAAAGCATATAATATAATATAATATAATATAATATAATATAATATAATATAATATAATATAATATAATATAAGAAAATAACCAGAATTCCCGTAGATTATTAAGACTGCAATCAGAATAGTATGTTAGTTATTACGTCATTAGTGATTCTCGCCCTCGCACACAAGAGTGACGCTATTGGGTCTGTTACGTTCCCAGTATTTATTTAAAGACCCTGCTTAGAATAATTAAAGACTTTAAATATAATTAATTCTTTCTCTCATATTCTATGCAGACTGGATGCTCAATTTATTATTTGACTAATTAAAAGTGTGTCTCGTAGTTCAGACGACAAATTTACAAACTAATAAACTGCGAACTTTTAGCTAGATTTGAAACAGTTAAATCCCTCTAATTTAATACGCATTCGTTGTCAACTTTCTGCTCATTCGCCCCCATTCAAATCTAAGAATCTATTGGTCTATCATGCATATTAATTAACTACTAAGAGGTATTAACAAGAAAAATAAGATTTAATAAAGTTTAACAAAATAACAATAATCAAAGACGACGCGAATAATCTACTTCTCTATCTCTACGCGCATGTGTTCGATTCTTGTCACAAAATTGCCAACAATTGTTTGTTTAACATTTGTACTCAATGATTGTACTCAGCTGGGTTGCTTGTATCAGCCTGGTCTCTTTATTAGGTCAGTCAGTCTAATTTCACAGTCCCGCTCTAGCGACGCACGTGGTGCCTGAGGAAAGACGCTCCTTTTCATGTAGCTAGGGAACTTGAATTTTAATGACATGGACCCTCAATGTAGAGTTCACCAGCAGAACCAAAGCAAGGCGAGGTAAGGCATGGACAATAGGAACCGATCTGGAGAACAATGGCTCTAATATACTTTCGATTGAACACTTCCTACTAAAGCATGTCCCAGATAAAATGCACTGAGTAAGAGTTTCGACCTCGTGTCGTTTTACAATTAGATTTAGAAAAATGTAATCGTCTCACACATGTTTTCATTTAACAGCATGACGTATGAAGCAATAAAATAGATACAATGTTAAATTAATGTTCATACAAAGGGTAATTCAAACTAACAAAGCGCTTCACAATTTACAATTAAAATTACACGCAATAATTGAATTACATGAAGAATTCATATCGAGTACAGGCATTCTGACTCTTAATGAAATTGAAACAATATAAATTAAAGTAAAAATGGAAAAGGAGTTACAATCAATTTATATTTCGTAACTTATAGGTTTTTCTCAGCCATTTCTCTGGACCATGCTCAAGTGTTATGGAAATATAATACATAGCATAAATACATACTTAAACAACATAGGCAAAATACTATTAAATAAAATGATACCTCTTTATGAGAAGACGAATGGTGTCTTGATTCTCAACGGCTTGTCGGTTTGCCCCTCGTGACCGGAGTTAGCTGAAATGGACCTAGCTAATGTGTTCTCCCAGTGACGGAGCGGAGGCGTGTAGGTACATATATAGAAGAGCATGTTGCGTATCACGTGACTGTTTCGCGAAGCATGTGGTTGGTTCGAGAACCGGACAATGGTCCTAAAGTTACATAACATCTTGACCTGTTCTAGAAGCACTTCGAAAAGGGAAGCTTTGAACAAAGGAGTCAAGGGTTTCAAATATTCGAATTTGAAGTAAACAAGGCTAAGTGGGTCATCAGGTCGGGCATTTTTATCAGACTTGTGACACCCCCTTGCTTTTGAGGCGTTTATCTTGCCAAAGATAAAATGCCTCCTACAAATTATGTATGATAAAATGTAGAAGTCCACAATGAAGAAAAATTTACACAAAATTTCAACATCTCTAGAAATAAAGTGTGCAACTATATTTCATGTTTACAGGAAGGAATCCGTAGGGTTCAGTTAATTGATTAAACGACATTCTATCAGTACCGGCACTTGATGGCATCAAGCACGACTCATGTAATCTGCGCCAACATTCAAAGAACCTTTGATGTAATGAATATTTGCGTCATACTGTGTCAGAAACAGAGACCAACGCATTAAACGGCTGTTTGTAAATTGCGCTTGCCCGAGAAAGGCTAACGGCTGGTGGTCGCACTCAATGACAAAGGTTTTTCCGTACAAATAGTTTTCGAACTTTTTTATAGCCCAAACTATTGCAAGACATTCCTTTTCACTGGTGGAATATTTCTGTTCAGTAGTTGTGAGTTTACGGCTTGCGTATGCAACTGGGTGTTTGGTGTCATTGTGTTCTTGTAATAACACTGCTCCTAATCCTGTGTTGCTAGCATCAGTCCTTAACAAGAATGGTTTTGTCAAATCTGGCAGTTTAACAACTAAGTCTGAAGTCAGTCTAGATTTCAGTGTGTCAAAAGCGTTTTGGCATGCATCAGTCCACACTACTTTTGTAGGCATATTCTTACGTGTCAAGTCAGTCAGAGGACATGCAATGGCACTAAAATCTGGTACGAATTTTCTGTAGTAGTTAGCAAGACCAAGGAAACTTCTAACTTGTGTTTTTGTTAGCGGTTGTGAAGTGTCCTTAAGTTGTGCTATCTTAGCTTCACTTGGCGACATAGTTCCATGACTCAACTTGTGTCCCAAGAAGTCTAAGGAGAATTGTGCTATTTCACACTTCGTAGGGCGGGCAGTGAGGTTGGCTTGCTTTAATCTGGCTAGCACATCTCGTAAGAGTGTTAAGTGCTCCTCCCATGTCTGGGTGCCTAGAATTAAATCATCCATGAAGTTCTCAACTCCACGTCCGTACAGTGGTTCTAACAATGACCGCATCATCTTAGAAAAAATGCTTGGAGCGTTTGAAACTCCGAAAGGCATAACTTTCCAGGTATAGTTTCCTACTGGTGTAGTGAAAGCTAGTATGTGTCGATCAGTGTCCTTGACCTTGATTTGCCAAAAACCGCGTGACAAATCTATTTTGGTATAGTAATGAGCGTTAGCTAGCTTAGTGAAGATGAGATCCGGATCAGGAAGAGGTTCGGCACAAAACTCTGTCACTTGATTGAGTTTGCGATAGTCTACGCAAAAACGGAACGAGTTATCACGTTTTTTAATCAACACGATGGGTGATCCGTAGGCACTGTCAGTCTTCTCTATGACCCCTAGATCTAGCATAGTCTTAATCTCACGCCTAACGTCATCTATCTTAGCGTGTGGCAACGGATACGGCTTCAAACGTATCGGTTTGTTGTCAGTCAGCTTCAGTGAAAATTCTATTAAGTCTGTCAACCCTGGTTTGTCTGTCAGAGTAGATGAGAACTCATTGAGCAATTTATTCACTTCTTTCTTCTGTCCTTCTGTCAAGGCGTCATTCACCCTAACGTCTTTAACAGTCTCCTCTGTCTGTAAAGGACAGTTTGGTAAAGTACCGGTGACGCAATCAGTCTCCCCCTCGTCTTCTGTAACTATCGTCGCTACGACAAAATCAGCTTGAGTGGTTTGATCCTCACGGCTTATGTACTTTTTGAGTAGGTTAACATGAAAGATTTTCTCTCTCTTTCCTGTCTGTACCTTATAGTTCAGTCCCCCTAGCTTGGCGGTAACTACAAAGGGCCCCTTCCATTTCATCTGAAGTTTGTTATGTGCTTCAGGAAGCAACAGTAACACTTTGTCGTTAACTTCAAATTCTCTAGGTTTGGTGTGCTTATTGTAATATTCTGCCTGTCTAGACTGAGCTATCGTCAGGTTTTCCCGTGCTATCTTGCCTATAGTTTCAAGACGGTTTCTTAAGTCAGTGACGTATGTGTAAGTTGTCTTAACTTCGTCATCTGTCTTTTCATCAGTCCAAAGTGCCTTCAAAATCATCATCGGTCCGCGTACAGTACGTCCGTAAAGTAGCTCGAATGGTGAAAATCCAGTGGAAGATTGTGGCACTTCCCTATATGCAAATAGTAGGGCAGGGATGTATCTGTCCCAGTCTTTCGGTTTATCAGTGGCGAGCTTTTTAAGTGCTGTTTTTAATGTCCCGTTGTATTTTTCGATCAGACCATTTGCCTGGGGGTGGTAGGGTGTGCAAGTAAGATGTTTGATGGAAAGTAAGCGATTTACTTCCTTCATTACGTTGCCTACGAATTGACTCCCCTGATCTGTCAAAATTTCGGTGGGTATTCCAACACGACTCCATAATCCGAAAAGGGCTTCGGCGACAGTTTCAGTATCAATGTTTTTCAATGGCACTGCGTCGGCGAATCTCGTTGCGTAATCAATAGTGGTCAGCACGTATCGATTACCTCTCGTTGATGTGGGTATTATAGGCCCAATCAAATTCAATGCTACGCGCTTGTAGGGTTCACTGATCAGTTCAGGCTCTCCTAACGGTGCGGGTCTGATTGAATTTTTAGACTGTGTTCTCTGGCATGTGTCGCAACTTAACACGAATCTACGGATATCGGCAGTGATGTCCGGCCAATAAAACTCACTTGTAATACGACTAGTTGTTTTCTGTACACCCATGTGTGCACCAAAAAGACTCTCATGACCTAATCGTAATACGTCATTTCGTTTGGTTTGTGGGACGACTAATTGTTTCCGAAATTCGTCTCCCACTTTCGAATAGCGGTACAATAAACCCTTTTTCAGAATAATGCACGCTTTCTTATTCGAATCGTCAGTGTTGACGTCACTAACAGGTACAGCCTGCTTGCGTAACTTGTCTAGTGTTTCGTCTTCAGCTTGTAATAATTTAATCTCGCTAACTGTTGCTTCATCTACGGCTGGTGCGGCAGACATCGGTGCAGTCACAGATTTGTCTTTACTACTCGCTGCTCTGGTTACAGCGTTAACCAGTGGTGGTTCGATTGAAGTTTGTTTTTTGCACGGCAAAACATACTTGCAACCAAGGATCACGTCATGCGGTGAGTTTTCCATAACTGCCGCTTTGACTGTTCCTTCTACAAAGTCTGAAATAATCGAGACTTCAGCTACTGGCAAAATGTCTTGTTCGCCGTTCGCAAAGGTGACAGAGATTGTCTCCCCTGTGTAGTCGGTACGGTTAACTAATGATGCATTTACAATAGCGTCTAGCTCACACCCTGTATCAAGCAAAGCGATTGTGTCGTGACCGTTTGCCTGTACTGGTGTTCGATTCGACTTTTCTGTTTTAGGTGTATGACTTTCTACTGCGTAAACTTTAGCTGTTTTCTTGTCAGGACATGTTCGCGAAAAATGGCCACTATCACCGCAAGTGTAACAAGCAAGATTCTTTTTATCCTTCTGTTTGTCAGACTTGTTTTTAGTGTCGGGTTTGGATGTTTTATCGTCGCGTTCACTAGGTGTTTTTCCGTCATTTTTCTTATCCTTTCGAGTCGGCGGTTCGTTCGGTCGAGACTTGTTGTTCGCGTGTGCGTTCGAGAATTGAGAATGTGCGTCATCAAAGCGATCGGCGGCGTTGCCTATCTCCTCTAGCGTAGATTTTTCCCTTATTGCTAAGTGAATCAGTAGATCTGATTTGTATGACCCGAGAATATGGTCTTTTACCATTTCATCCCTAAGACCGGCGTACGTCTGTGGAGTTTCAGCTAGATCTATCCATCTTTGGAATAAGTCAGTTACGCGTCGTATGTACTGTGCGTGCGTCTCTGAACTGGCTTTCGTGGCCTGTTTAAATTTACGACGGTATGTATCTGCGGTGAGTCTGTATCGTTTCAATAATGCGGCCTTGACTGTGTCGTAATTATCTGACTCAGAATCGCTAAGCTTATTGAATTCGTTTTTCGCAGTACCCTGCAGTAACCCCGATAAATTTATCGCCCAATGTTCCGCTGGAATGCTTGTTGCTCTGGCTAACTTTTCAAACGTTTTTAAATACGCGTCTATTTGATCTTTGTTCTCATCAAATGGGACCATATTTATCTTTGGAATGATGTTTTCAATTCTACTGTGATTATTTCCATCGCTAGAATGCGAATCACCACTGCTTCTGCGGTCACGGTTTGGATTAGTAACTTCTAGTTTCTTTACTTCCCATTCTAACCGTTTTATTTCCGCGTCTGCCGCGATGCGTTTGGCTTCTGTATCCGCTGCGATGCGTTTTGCTTCCGTGTCTGCTAACCTTTCAGCTTCTAACTTTTTAACTTCAGCTTCTAACTTTTTAGCTTCTGTTTCGGCTAGTTTTTCAGCTTCTAACTTCTTCAGTTCGCGATTAGCAACACGTTCTTCTCTTTCTATCTCTTGCCTCTCTTTTTCCGCTTTCTCTAGCTCAGTTCTAGTGTAGCTAGTCAGTTCGTCACCCTGATATCCTAGCATGATACCTTTCTTTTTCAGATTTTCGAAAATCTGTTCTAGATCCATTTTACTGTCTTAGCGCGCTGGCTACAATAAAAATGTCTCCCGTGAATTGTGTGTTTTAACCGTCGGCGATAACTCCGCTTATCCCGAAAATAACTTTTAGGCTACAACCTTGCAAAAATTATTTAATTTACTCAGAACACCTTCCGAAATAAATTGCGCGTTAACTCTTACACGTTTCACCTGCTTGTCACAGTGTCCGCTGTTCCAAGACTTTCGTAATGTCACGGCTCCTACCATACAACATTACACATTATATCTAGCACCCTAAATATAATAGTCCGAAGTCTGTTACTACCGATAACTCTCCTAGCTGGCGGTATAACACGTTCGACTTCTCACAATGAAGTATCCAGTAACACAATACTAAATAAATCATTTAACTTAATCAATGCAATGTTTAACTACGCTTAAACATACTACACTAATTAAAAAATTGTACATTACTCTGCAAAAGAATACATGCACATGTCACAACAAAAGCAAAGAAAATCAGTAATACAAAAATCAAAAGAACAATTGGCAATTCTTTGTTCGTTCGTTCGTTTCTAGGTTTATGATACGCCCTATGTATAAAAAATGTTACAATTTAATACATATCAATCCACGGACGAGATTTCCCCCACTTGTTACGTTCCCAGTATTTATTTAAAGACCCTGCTTAGAATAATTAAAGACTTTAAATATAATTAATTCTTTCTCTCATATTCTATGCAGACTGGATGCTCAATTTATTATTTGACTAATTAAAAGTGTGTCTCGTAGTTCAGACGACAAATTTACAAACTAATAAACTGCGAACTTTTAGCTAGATTTGAAACAGTTAAATCCCTCTAATTTAATACGCATTCGTTGTCAACTTTCTGCTCATTCGCCCCCATTCAAATCTAAGAATCTATTGGTCTATCATGCATATTAATTAACTACTAAGAGGTATTAACAAGAAAAATAAGATTTAATAAAGTTTAACAAAATAACAATAATCAAAGACGACGCGAATAATCTACTTCTCTATCTCTACGCGCATGTGTTCGATTCTTGTCACAAAATTGCCAACAATTGTTTGTTTAACATTTGTACTCAATGATTGTACTCAGCTGGGTTGCTTGTATCAGCCTGGTCTCTTTATTAGGTCAGTCAGTCTAATTTCACAGTCCCGCTCTAGCGACGCACGTGGTGCCTGAGGAAAGACGCTCCTTTTCATGTAGCTAGGGAACTTGAATTTTAATGACATGGACCCTCAATGTAGAGTTCACCAGCAGAACCAAAGCAAGGCGAGGTAAGGCATGGACAATAGGAACCGATCTGGAGAACAATGGCTCTAATATACTTTCGATTGAACACTTCCTACTAAAGCATGTCCCAGATAAAATGCACTGAGTAAGAGTTTCGACCTCGTGTCGTTTTACAATTAGATTTAGAAAAATGTAATCGTCTCACACATGTTTTCATTTAACAGCATGACGTATGAAGCAATAAAATAGATACAATGTTAAATTAATGTTCATACAAAGGGTAATTCAAACTAACAAAGCGCTTCACAATTTACAATTAAAATTACACGCAATAATTGAATTACATGAAGAATTCATATCGAGTACAGGCATTCTGACTCTTAATGAAATTGAAACAATATAAATTAAAGTAAAAATGGAAAAGGAGTTACAATCAATTTATATTTCGTAACTTATAGGTTTTTCTCAGCCATTTCTCTGGACCATGCTCAAGTGTTATGGAAATATAATACATAGCATAAATACATACTTAAACAACATAGGCAAAATACTATTAAATAAAATGATACCTCTTTATGAGAAGACGAATGGTGTCTTGATTCTCAACGGCTTGTCGGTTTGCCCCTCGTGACCGGAGTTAGCTGAAATGGACCTAGCTAATGTGTTCTCCCAGTGACGGAGCGGAGGCGTGTAGGTACATATATAGAAGAGCATGTTGCGTATCACGTGACTGTTTCGCGAAGCATGTGGTTGGTTCGAGAACCGGACAATGGTCCTAAAGTTACATAACATCTTGACCTGTTCTAGAAGCACTTCGAAAAGGGAAGCTTTGAACAAAGGAGTCAAGGGTTTCAAATATTCGAATTTGAAGTAAACAAGGCTAAGTGGGTCATCAGGTCGGGCATTTTTATCAGACTTGTGACAGGGTCCCACAGATAAGAGAACATGTGATGACGAAATGATCAACACAAACTCCAGTGGTGACGTAAAACTGCTATAGACCCCCCCGACCTCCATATTACAGTATGTAATAAAGACATTATCAGACTTCATGTAAAGATTTATTGCAAACACATTCCTGTTTTTCATCTAAGAGATCACTTATAGATCGCTGTCATGTAGATTTAGCATGCAGTGATAAACAAAATATTGAATACATGTCACCGAATTGTGGAAGGGAGATAAGTAACATTAAGAAATGAATATCATTGTAGTGCACCACTAATGTCGCATCAATGTCACCACAGTCACAAATGTATTCAGTCCGTCAGTGATTTGTCAATGTCACCACAGACACAAATGAATTCAGTCCGTCAGTGATTTGTCAACACTACATACTGACCTGTTGGTTGTCCATCACAGTATCTGAAATGCATGCACCATGGATGTTTGTCTCGCTCTTTTTATAAATGCATGCAGGAACATATGCTGACGTGCTTGTATGCAAAATTGCAAAATGTGAACAACACAGGACGCTACGGTGTGAATATCTTTCGAAACAATAGCAGGCAATTTACTTTGTTTGATGATTATGATTTAAATGTATTATCCTATGGATGCCATAAATCATACACTCTGGAAATAAAGTGGTAATTTCTAAATATGGATGATGAAATAAGAAAGATAAGTAGGTAAAAACTGACATATAATCAAATTACTTAATGGTGACAATTTTTCATTTGTTTTATGAATAGGGTAAAGATTTTATCATTGGTATTCATACTTGTTTATTGCTGGATACATATACATATATATATATATATATATATATATATATATATATATATATATATATATATATATATATATATATATTGGGAAACTAATAAGTCTCTATTTTTATTTATTGCTGACGTCTATAATAGCTGTTTTTGCAAATATGAATATATAAATTAATAAACGTGAATACATAGATTTTACCCTTTAAATGATAGATGTTAAGACTAATTAATTAGCAGTAACTAAATTGGCACTTTTACCTGAATTCCAATTAGTCCATGTAGGAAGGGAGCCATCTTGCCATCTCCAGTCTCCGTGGGAAACTTCCTTTAGACCAAGCCAGGTACTTAATCCGTCGTCTCTGTAAAACGAAAGCTTTTGCCACTGACAAATGATGTCTTAATAATACTTGAATGTAATGTATTGTTTGCCACTGACGTATGTCTTAATAATACTTGAATGTAATGCATTTATGACAAGGACGAGATTAAGTGACCACTAATAGTCATACAAGAAACAAGGTGTTAACTACATTTCCTCCAGCTTTGTCCTTTTTCTTTGTCCCGTCTCTATGTGCCTCTCTGCTCCACTCTCTCGCTCTCTCTTCCTCTATTTATCTGTCGTTTTTCTCTCTCTCTCTCTCTCTCTCTCTCTCTCTCTCTCTCTCTCTCTCTCTCTCTCTCTCTCTCTCTCTCTCTCTCTCTCTCTCTCTCTCTCTCTCCACTTTGGTTTTATGAATAGACGAAAACACAATTAAGGACAAAATACTCTCACCATCATCACCACCATCACCATCACCATAAGCAAAAGATAGAAATACAAAATACAAAACAAAACTTTCAGCCTTAAATCAGGGTTGAACTTATCTCACTCACTCACACGCACACACACACACACACACACACACACACACACATACACGCTCGCGCGCGTATATATAAATTCAACAGTTTCTTTTAAAGAACGCACTGCCATCAGTAACAGAAATATTTCATACACTCGTTTTAAAGAGGGTTATCGAGGACGTCGTATTCTGACCTTAGCTTGAAGAGGTACTCCGCCACGTCAGCATCCCGGACTTCGGCAACGATCGCCCCGAACGACGTGCAAACAGCAGCGGCTTCAGGGTACGTTTTGCTCTCTAGGAATGCACGATAGCAGTGCCGTTTATACAGATACCACCCTTCAGGGCACCCTGCAGGCACAAAGACCGAAGGCATGCACTCTGGGTAATTGTGAGTAAATAAATTACCAGATATTTTATCCACACATACACAATAAATATTTCCAGACTTAATGTAATATGCAATACTTCACTGGTGATGGTTTTATTTTCTATTTCTAATCAATCTGTAAACTGTACTGGGATCTGTAATTAGTAGTCCAATCAGCTGCATACCTCCACATACGTAACCAATGGGAGTCCAGGAGCCGTCGGTTAGACATTTTGTAGTTCGAGTCTGGCCATTGAAGTTGCACGCAAAGGTAACAGTGTCACTAAGGTTGTAACTGCTTTGCAGAGAGGTGATAGGTACACCGTCAAGGGGGGTAGGTGGAGCACCGCACGTGTATTCTGTGTCTGCAATAGTATGA
The DNA here is from genome assembly GCA_028829895.1 of Sinotaia quadrata. NCBI lineage: Eukaryota > Metazoa > Mollusca > Gastropoda > Architaenioglossa > Viviparidae > Sinotaia > Sinotaia quadrata. Next base: position 17,587,733 of record CM054180.1, read on the forward strand.
CAGTTATGTTGAACTTAATATCTATCTATGTATCTGTCACAGGAAATGAGGGACAGAAATTATATTTTATTTCATTTTAAAAAACCGCTAACAAAACTAGTTGAAGTAACCCGAGTTTTGTTATTTTTCATATGTAGCATGTAACTTCCAGTAACGGTCACCTAAGATCTCTTTAGTAGACAGACGTTCGTGACACAGTGTGTGTTATCATATCATATTGAATATATATATTAGTTTGTGGAAAATATGTATATTAAAAAAAAGGGACAATTGCGCACTAGGGTCACATGTTGTTTACGAGAGAATAGGCCAGTGCGCATTAGAATTGACCACAGAGAGACGTTCCGCACGGACATCACTAAATATCCAAGGGAAAGAATCGAGTCACACGGCATAGCTTCTGGAAATTCTGGAAACATTCAGTGAAGCTATATAAGAGGCAAAGGAAGACTTTACTCTCAATGTTGAAAACGTCGATTCGTCTGAAGCCAGTCTAACTTCACGTATGAATTATCTCATGTACAGAGATTTCATTAAGGAAAGCTGCAATAATCTCTTTCCATCCGTTTTCCATCCGTCTGATGCCATATACTGAGTAACGAGGCAAAATTACTTCAGTATAACTTTGGCAAAGTGCGGAGTTCACTGTCAAGAAAAACCCATGCATGCGACGCTGGTTGTATGCAGTTAACGACACGAGAGACCAATTTTGTCTTCCCCCCTGTCTGAGTTCGTTTGGCAGTCTATTCCGCAAATTGAGAGGCTAGCACCGAGATAAATCTTACAGATATCCGGATTTCTACACTCAATGTAATGCGACGACACATCCCACTGGACGACTCCACCCGATAATGCTAAACGTCGTTGGGGTGTCCGTTTCCACGACAACCAAAAACCAACGACAATTATCGAGGCTGACAACAGTCAGCTAAATTTCAGATTTCTCCCCAGTGATAATCTGAAAGTGGTGCCTAGATTCTGCAGAATCTTCACCTGTAATGCGACGCCTCAATTGCGTCGAATCTTCACTTTGAAGTGCCGCTTATAAGTGATGTGTGAGCTTACGTCATCTCCTTGGAACTCTGACATTAATAGTGAGTAATAATTAGCACGGCTAACGCGCACATACTAAACTCTAGGACTCTAAGAAAATGAACACTATTATATCGTATGCAAAATAAGAACTTTAATGTTAAAAGTAATGCTTATTTTACATGTCAACTATTGTTAAAGTGGCCCCATTTGCCACATAGGAATTGTGTAATTAATCTTTATTTTATATTTTGAATTTCATCATTTTCATCTCCCCTTATTTCCCACAGAGTGTATGACATTGGAAAGTTGAATGAATGATTAATCACTGTGCGAAAGAGTAGTGCCCCTTTTAAATCGGGAAATAAATAACCTGATTTAAACATCTTTCAACTCTCTTGTTATTCATAGTTTTTGAGAGGGACGAAAGAATTTGTACTATTGTTTGCACCGTTCGTCTGTTCGTCCATTTATTCACATTTATGATACTCACTCACAACACACACCGCCAATAAAACGTTCCTTGGCATGACACTAATAAACTGGGCCCCACCCAAACATCAATGGTGTATGTCATGTGTGTCTATGTAACAACCTGACACGACGTAGTACTGGCATACGTCACACGGGCTTTTCTTGGAGGTGCACCGGAGCAGGCCAAAAACAGACTTCACCCCTTGCATTTCTAACTTCAGCTCGGGGACGGCTTGTAACGAGCCTCTCACTTTGTGACAGTATCTATCTATTTATCTATCTATGTATCTATCTATCTATCTATGTATCTATCTATCTATGTATCTATCTATCTATCTGTTTGTCTGTCTGTACACAATATGTATCCATCTATTTATCATTTCAGAATCTTCCACGGCACATCTATTTAATTATATAAATTTATAAAAATGTGTCATTCAAATAATTAATCTTTAATTTATTTAGAAATGCAGAGGTAACAAACTAAGTATTATATGAGTAAGCATGATTAAGCGCAAATAAAACAAACTTAATAGAACAGCCAGCATGATAAATAGAATGATCAACATTAATAACGACCTCAAAGATTCCTATGAAGATTTCGAAAGAGATGTTACCATGGGTATAAGAGTCATGTAAAACGCCCAACCTTTCTTCCGACAACTGGCTACTGAACATTCTTCCGGACAAAGAACTTAAACACAAAAGGACACTCGAGCTCAGAAGGCATTAGGAGCATCGTGCAAATGAGAGACAACTGCAATAAACCAAGCAGACGATAATATTGTTTCAAAAGTTAGATTATAGTTTACTTTCGCTAAACATCATCCAAGAGACATCAGCACTGACGAAGTAAACTGGCCAAAGGAATTGACCTGGGGACTACTCTCGAGCGAGTAGCTGTGAAGAACTGCACGTTAGACTGACTCTTCACAGAATGAAGATGCGAAAGTTCTATAGTTGAGATAACAGACATTTTTGCGATTACACTTGTACTAATAGCTGCAGCTAGAACTAAATTAAATTTTGGGTTTAGACGACAATATGCTTGCTGCATTAAGACGCAAGAGCGGAGTTGGATCTTGAATTAACAGGAACGTCATGGACCTCATGCCTTCTGCCAGCACTGTCTCTCGTTAGCCATTGACAACAGCTTTCTGACAGGACTATCTTATCTTTCATGCAATTAACAACAACCTTCTCCACGAACTCTCTCTCTCTCTCTCTCTCTCTCTCTCTCTCTTTTGCCATTAACTGCAGCCTTGTCTCACACTATCTCTCTTTCGTTAGACATTGACAACAGACTTCTCTCAACAATATATCTCTATATTACCCATTGATAATAGCCTTATCATAGCACTATCTCTCTCTTATTTGCCATGACAACAGCTTTCTCCCAGCCTTGACAGCAGTTTTCTTCCATCATTATCTCTACCTCCTTGCCTTGACAACAGCCTTCTTCCAGCACTATCTCTATCTCGCCTATCATGGACAGCAGACTTCTGTAAGCAAGCACAGTTCTATCATATCTGTCAATAGCAGCAGACAAAGACTAACAAGACATTGAAGAGCAACAATATATACGCAGCCCCTACAATAATTTTTAAACAGATTCCAGAATCAATAATGTCACAATTTCAATTCTAAGTGTATAATTATAACAGCGTGAAATAAATGTGAGAGCATTTCACTTTACATTTTCGAGGTGTCTCGAGAGGAGGCAGCTGATTAGCACACGTCAGTGAACAGTTCTTACGAGCTGTGGGTACGTCTGAACACAAACCGCTGCTCGCGAATGAGGCACATGTGGTGGACGAGTCGTAAGGTGCTTCTGCAACAGCATAATGTCTACGGATTAAATGCCAAAGCTTATCGAGCGCTAACATATTTCTGTTATTCGTATCCACAAATAAATTAAATAAATAACTATGTAGTCGATAATGTTGAACCATATATACTTAAAATGATACTGTGCCATAAACGACATCGTAATCATAATTTTAATAATCAAATTATTAAAATTGTCATTCTCAACTACATCTAGGAGTCCTATGATATCCTATAGAAAGAGCATTGTCAAACTGACTCTACTTATTAATACTACTTATTAATACTACTTCTTATTAATATTTGGGTGACATAGATTTGTAATTAAAACTAAAGTTTTGTTTGCCCTTGATATCGCATGGTGGGAATATCGTAATATGTTAATGAGGATTGATAGATCATTACGTGACACGCATATATCTTTATCTTACGATAGCTAAACCGTCATCTAAAATTACATACCCAGCTGACAAACGTCACAATAGTTACGCTGGCAGTGTGTAGACTGGACATAGCACCAAGGCCGCAATCCGTCACCAGGGTTACGGCAGTAGTTGCCATCTAATCCGTCGTCATAATCGCTGAAAATCAAATTCTTGCACACTTTTTAACTTGAAACATAAAGATAGCAAAATCCATACATACTGCTGAACTGTTACTACTATTTTTGCTACGTTTTGTACTACACTGCTACTAGTACTACGGTCGCCACAGCAACAACAATAGTATCGATATTGCTACTATAACTACTACTATTACTATTACTATAGCCATAAAACACCATCAATACTTCAACAGAAACTACTGCTAATATAATAACTAAACAAAAGCGATACTACTAATGCAATAAGAGAATCAGTCTTACTGCTATTATACTACTAATATTTGGAGATTGTTCATAACTTCATTTTAAAGGGTATTTGTAAACGTGTTCATGCACCCGGATCTAAGCATGTGAAAAACAGAAAGAACTATGCCGTAAACGAGTCTTAATGTTACTTCAAAACTCACCACGACAGAACTTACTCGGGTCTGAAGGCGTGGTGTCTGCAATGTGTGACGTTTGCCCAAGGCATGCAGGGTTCGAAAGTACGGGTGAAATTCACTTTGCCTCGATATGTGGCTCCTTGGTCACGTGGGTTGTAACAAGTGTCTTGTTCTGACGAGAAGAAATCGTACATTTAAAAAGTAAAATAAACTCCTACAACAATTTTGTCTCTTATTTATTACACAGAAAGAAGGTGGGCATGAAACAAAAGAAATAAAGTTTATTGCACTATCAGATTTGACGTATAAGTAAAGAAGTGCAAAATTAAAGGACTGAAATTTGTAGCTCCACGTGAAGTAGAAAAATGCCATATATTCTTAATATAATAATAGATTAGTTATTTTCTTTGATATGATTTCTTTCTTTTTATCTTTTGCGAAGAGTATAATTATGATATCATTATTACGTGGATTAATTTCTACATTGGAAATGACTTGCAGATTTCAATGTTATTATTTATTCCTATTTCACGACTTCTGTTGACTGTCGGTTATGAATCAAGATCTATATTATTGCATTTGATAATAGTTTTCCAGTTTTTCATTGATATTTGTATAAGGTTTTGAAGTGATGAGCCTATTTTTGTATATTTTATTGTTTATTAATTATTTATATTTTATCACTATTATGATTATTATCATCGTTATTAAATTTCGTATCATTATAATTATAATTATTACTATCAATATCATTATTAAATTTCGTTTCATTACAATTATTAAATTTCGTATAATTATAATTATTATATTTCGAATCGTTATAATTATTATATTTCGTATTTCATTATTTATAAAGTAGTATTACATTTAAAATGTCTAAATTTATTTTACTGATAAAAATATATAACTACTTACAAAAGTACAGAAATGTATGTACCGTCACACACACACACACACACACACACACACACACACACACACACACAAACACACCTCATATATTCACTTATACATTCTCAATTGCCCTGGTCTCTAACGCTCACATACCCATGGCTACTTTGACAGTAACGATCACATATCCAGGGCTACTTTGACAATAGCGCTCACATACCCAGGACTACTTTGACAATAACGCTCACATACCCAGGACTACTTTGACAATAACGCTCACATACCCAGGACTACTTTGACAATTACGCTCACACACCCAGGACTACTTTGACAATAACGCTTACACACCCAGGACTACTTTGACAATAACGCTCACATACCCAGGGCTATTTTGACAATAACGCTCACATACCCAAGGCTACTTTGACGGTAGCGTTGAAGCCTCTCTTTGCAATATTATTGTCTGTGTACAATCTGAGATAAAGTCTGTTGGAGGTGCTACGGATGGTCGACTTCATACTTGACCCGCAATAACTGTAAGGTAAATTAACCGCATATTTATTTCTTAATAAATCACAAGTTTTAGGTAAATTAGTCGCATATTTATTTGTTTTGTTAGTAAATCACACGCTATAGGTAGATTATTTACATATTTCTTTCTCAGTACGTGACAAGATTTAGCATACACATTACTGAGAGAAAATGCGAAATTCCTGAATCCTGAATAATTTGTAAGATTGTTGCGTGTACCATTATGATTTTGAACTGACTTTATTAATCCGATTTTTTTATTTTGCAATTAGATATTTGACATTAGTTGTAATCATGCATCATATTGTACTCATTATTATCACCACTGCCTATAAATAGAATCTTTAATCACGTATAATACCTCACTCCATTGTATCCGATTCTAGCATGGCGGATTTCAAGACTGTCAACACACGAGGTGCCGGTACCTTCAACCTCGAAATCGGAAAATGTCAAAAGGAGGGTGGAGTTTTCAGGCCCCTGTTAATGACAGAACACTATTTGCATTACAATGTTATACGTCTGCTGCTATTCTTACAATAACTGTAATAGTATTTTTGTAGTTATTGTAATAGATGATGATGATGATGATGATGATGATGATGATGATGATGATGATTGTGGAGGTGGTGATAATGATGATGGTGGTGGTGGTGGTGGTAATGGTTGTGACAAGGACGATTTTGATGATGATAGCGGTGGTGATGGTAGTGGTAGTGGTTGTGGTGGTCTCTGAAAAACTTTTGGAAAATGCGCTTCTGATATTTAATCAATAACTCAAATATATTGCACTCGCAACAAAACGTACACAAAATGGATTGTTGCCAGAGCCATCCCTCTGAAAGAGAATGCAGGATTATTTCCATCGCTTAACAACGCTTTCTGAACCAGAAGAGAGCCACCATACATCGGTCGCCAAGACAGCTCCTTTCTACACCCACATAACAAAACCAATTTGTAAACTCTCACAATCCCATAGGCAGTGTTAAATGATGACTACACTAAGAACTGAAGAGCGAAAGTGGGTGTTTCCATTATTGATTTAGCTCAAGAATAAAAAAGCCTTTTGGAGAAAAAAAACTCCCTAAGAGTCAACAACAAAATCGCATGAAGATAGAACTCCATCAGACTGCGAAAACAGCAAAGAACTGATGGTTGATCAAACAAATTGACAAGACACTTCTACTCCATAAATTTACAGGCATAAACATACATAAACAGCCGTATGCGCACCACAGCAAAGATAATAGAAAAATATATGTTTCCAACTACATCACTCTCAAACAAACTATAAGATCCTCTGTGAAGGAAAATGATAAAAGAAATATAGATTGCAGTAGTAAGGAAAGTAGCAAAACGACAGTGTCAGTGTTGAATGATGGCACACTAAAGTAAGACATTTAACTAACAATTAGGCACACTAAAGTAAGACATTTAACTAACAATTAGGCACACTAAAGTAAGACATTTAACTAACAATTAGGCACACTAAAGTAAGACATTTAGCTAACAATTACCATTTCAATTAAAGAAACAAAACTGCAATATAGGATAACAAAAATACTGCCAAGACTACTTTTTTTACTATATTGCTGTATAATGGAAGATGTCAGCAAAACAGAATGCTGAAGCCCAATCCTTAAAGCAATACAAGAGCTCAAAATAGAACAAGCATATTTCTTTCAATAATACAGCCTTTCGTTCCTTCTTTCTTTCTTTCTTTCTTTTCTTTCTTTCTTTCTTTCTTTCTTTCTTTCTTTCTTTCTTTCTTTCTTTCTTTCTTTCTTTCTTTCTTTCAACCTTTCTTTCTTTCAACCTTTCTTTCTTTCAACCTTTCTTTCTTTCTCTCTCTCTCCATGCGCGATTAATTATTCTGATAATGCCAATTTACATACGATATTTAGCTGTAGCTATTATTGTTCTAACTTACTGCAAGAATAATAAAATGCAAAATTAAAAAGAAACGTAATTCCACTGCAAAACATATTTGTGTCTTCCTGATTGAGGCAAATATATAACACTTTAAAATATACAAAAATTTTCAATGAATTAATCATATATTCATTGTAAATGTAAATATTATTTATTTTACTTCCTGACCTTTATCAGGAAAAGAATACATTGACATTATAAGACGTGTTGAAGAAATAGCATCTCCAAAGAATTTCATGATAACGGATACCGACCCTCACTGTGGATATGTTGGTAGTTAACTTTCAGAACTTACTATTATGTCAAAACGAGCTTTAGCGAGACTGAACAAAGAGGTACTCTAGTCTGAAATACGACCACGCCTGTTGGGTAAATACCTCTATTGTCCAGATGCATTCCATCTTATTGGGGTAGCTAGCAGGATACCCGGGTGAGGTGAATGTTACTGACGTCTCTGTTTCTGTTAACCTGTATGTTTCGCCACAGTCTAATGAACAGACAGACATTTTGTGTATTAATGCTAACAGAAATATAAAATATGAGACAAAATTAATTTTGATTACACGCATTGCATAATAAGCATAAAATGAATAAGACTTTGCTTGCCTTTCAACATGTTTTCGTTATAGTCCATTATTTTAAATTATTACAACAATTAATTAATTGGGCATAAATAATGCAGGGTTGATAAATAGGAAAGAGAAAGGACAGTTTAAAAATAAATGTTTTGACTGCGTCAGATCTTTCAGCCCTAAGGGTCAGAGGCCAAGACAATGGAATCGTTAGTCAAAAACATTGTGTATCCATGGACAGAGGGCCTAATCAACGGAGTAGACATGTGGATGATAAAGATTTTACTCCTACAGGATACTTAGTGGTCTACAGGGACCTGAAGCTGATTGATCGAGTCTGGATGGCCAGTGAGGAACAGAAGGAAGCGTGAATTTATACGAATGCAAATCAATCTTTTGTGTTCCCAGTACCAAGTACAGTCATGAAGTCGGGAAGGGCAATACAAAACACTGGCCACATTAAGGCGTGAAGCATGAAGGAACACACTGGAATAAAGGAATCCAGAAGTAATTTGAACTCTATAGATGCTGTAAATTTTAAGAGAGTAAACTCTACTTCAAATTTTCTTGTGGTGATATACTGACGCCAGTTTACAAAGAGACCCAGAGAGACTGTCTGTTTGTGATCAAAGCAATAATGAAGGAAATAATTATGAACCATTGGTAGAAAGCAACACGTAATTATTGTTGATTCTAAAAAAAAAGTACTGTCAGAAAAATATGTATGTTTCTAAGGAAGATTTTATAATTTTCTATTGATTGTAGTTTTAATTTTGTTATTGAAATGTTTCAGATGAGGTATGAAATGGAAAGATGGGAGAAGAATGCATAAAAAGTCAAACATGCATGTCTCTTTCGACTGTGTACATTTTGTTGCCTGGAGAAGATAACTACAACCTGTAAAAGACAGCGGGTTTGGGACAAGGATCACATGACTGGAAGACAAACCAATGGGGAATATAAATATTTGCCTTCTGACCACAGGATAAACCGTTGGGGGGGATATACATTTTTTCACTTGACTTCAAAGGGTAAATAACTTGGGAAAATATAAATTATTTAGCACGTGACTACAAAGGAAACCTTTTGGGATAATATTAAATTATTTACTACTGCATTCTATGGCAAATGAGTGGTGGAATTTAAGTTATTTATTATTTCACTACAAAGTCTACTCCAGGACAATAAACATTACTGAACAAATGTTTACAAGACAAAACAGTAGGGAATATACAATATTCAATACATGAATACAGGGAACTTAGTGAAGAATATACATTATTCAATACATGAAAACAGGGAATTTAGTGGAGAATATATAATATTCAATACATGAATACAGGGAACTTAGTGGAAAATATACAATATTCAATACATGAATACAGGGAACTTAGTGGGGAATATACAATTAGTCAATAAATGAATTCAGTGAGCATCATGCATTATATGTCATATGAAGGTCTAAACTTAATAATTATATAGTTTCGCCACTGCTAACTTGATCCGGCCTTGGGCACTGTTTATGATGATAACAACTTTATCCAAAGGGGATGGAGTGAAAGTGATTTTTTGAAGAAAGTCGTATATTTCTAATCACTTTGATTTTGATACATTTTGAGTCTGGTCAGAAAAGCCTTTCTCGATGGAGGTTTATCCTGACAAATCATTGTAAGTTATGCCTAAAGGAACAAGGTAGTATTGAATGACAAAGTATTGTAAGTTATGCCTAAAGGAACAAGGTAGTATTGAATGACAAAGTATTGTAAGTTATGCCTAAAGGAACAAGGTAGTATTGAATGACAAAGTATTGTAAGTTATGCCTAAAGGAACAAGGTAGTATTGAATGACAAAGTATTGTAAGTTATGCCTAAAGGAACAAGGTAGTATGGAATGACAAAGTATTGTAAGTTATGCCTAAAGGAACAAGGTAGTATTGAATGACAAAGTATTGTAAGTTATGCCTAAAGGAACAAGGTAGTTTTGAATGACAAAGTATTGTAAGTTATGCCTAAAGGAACAAGGTAGTATTGAATGACGAATTTAGTTCTCGAAAGAAATCGTATCTTGACAAGGATTATGTGTTAAGAAAGTTTGATGAGAATATATCGGAAAGTTATGGTCTCAAATGCGTGATAAATTATGCTGTACATTAAAACGACAAGCACACAGAAGCAAAATGCATGTGACAATGAACTTACTTCTGGTGAGCGGGAAATAATAGCAGTAAGCGATTAAAAAGTATCCATCAGGAAAATCAAATAAGAACGGCCGTGTGGTCTCTGCCGAAAATCCGAGGATGTTCTCCGTCAGGACATTTTGCACCCGGAAGTATTTTGATACAACTCCCATTCCTGTTTTCATGAGATAATAGATAGATAGATAGATAGATAGATATATAGATAGATAGATGGATGGATGGATGGATGGATGGATGGATGGATGGATGGATGGATGGATGGATGGACAGACGAGATGGATGGATCGATGGATGGATAGATAGATAGATAGATGGATGGATGGATGGACGGGATGGATGGATCGATGGATGTACGGATAGATAGATAGACAGACAGACAGATAGATAGATAGATAGATACATAGATGGATGGATGGAAGGATTGGATGGATAGATAGATAGATAGATAGATAGATAGATAGATAGATAGATAGATAGATAGATAGATAGATAGATAGATAGATAGATAGATAGATAGATAGATAGATAGATAGATAGATAGATAGATAGATAGATAGATAGATAGATAGACAGAAACTTTATATTTACTATGGAATTGTGGCGGACATATATCTAGTCTGCCTAAAGAAGGTTTAAGAATTTCAGCAATGAAAACATTATACAGTTTCTTGTTTGCGCAGTCACTTCCTACTATTTATTAATACAGTCATTAGCAATTGTGATATTCTAAACATTTTTCATTGAGTTATAATCAAAATCATAATTGAAATTATACATATTTAATACAGATTTTTGAAAAATCATCGATGTACCTAATCCTACGAATACAGACATCAATTCATACACAAATACATGCGTACAATCATACATATATACATACACGCATACATACACAAATACATACATACACACATCCATACATACACACATACATACATGCTTACATACACACATATATACATAGATACATACATATATACACACAAATTAAAACTATGAATTTCGCTATCCTACAAAAGTATTGGTTATGTGCACTTGTCTTAGGAAAAACAATTAGTTTATAATATATTTTAAATTTATGCTGCCGTTTTAATTTATTATGATATAAACAGTCCCTTTCCTGGATTAGGACAATACTCCATTAAAAAGAAGATTCTCAGGAAGTGCGTTAGAAATTATACACATTGAAATGCGTTAGAATTCTAGAAATCAATGCACATCTCTACAAACATTCATCAGGGTATCTTGCGCATCTAGGCACGAATATAAATATAACAAAATGTTGTTAAACTTTACCTTTAACCTTTTGACATCCCTCGTATTTGGCCTGGTAGAAAGCGAATGCCATTGCTGTTGGTAAGGATATGGGAGTGTCAATGCTACCGTCGTCACGGCAACAAAACTCTTGGCGTACGTTTGTGTTGTAGGTTCCATCAGGTAGAGGGACTTGCCATGTGACATTTTTTGTCGCTGTTGGCGGAATGTTGTCAAACTGAATGAAACCGTCTTTAAAGTCTGAAAAATACATTTTTTGTAAATGCTTAGTGAATTTTAAGAACTGTTTCTGTACATGCTGAAAAAAAAGAGTAAATTATAAAGCTCAATGTTGAGCTAAGTGTTTCTTTTAATGACAACGAAGCTTGATGGGATAGTTTAACTGTGAAAATAATATACTCATGAATAGAGAAGTTTTGTTCGCAGGTAATATTTATCTTTTAATAAAAAAAAAGAAATAAATATTACCTGCGAATGTATCTATTAAAATAACAATGGAAATATCAGACACGATTTTAGCTTTTGCAGCCATCTGAACTACTTTAGGGTGTTTTGCAACACATAACAGGATAAGATTGGACAAAGAAACAGTCAGAACAAAATAGAAAGAATGGAAAATAGAAATGAATAAACCAACTAAACAAATACGCTTTATTAAACATTCCATTTACTATTTTAAAAGTACAAGACATTTTATGTAAGTATACAAGCATGAAACAATTCATTTGTCCAATTTGTTAAAGGTTTTCGTCCTGGTTATTTTTCTATTTGCGCAATGAGATTATGTGTATTTGTTGTGTGCTTGTGAATGTGTGTGTGTGTGTGTGTGTGTGTGTGTGTGTGTGTGTGTGTGTGTGTGTGTGTGTGTGTAGACATATCTGAATTGCATCATGACTTAATGCACGAAACGACTGCCTAGGTTAAATATTCTGTTTGGGATAGTGTTAAGACAGTGACGCAAGAAAATCTACGAAAAGTCAGACATGAAACGGTTGAGAAGGCTGTTTGCTGATGAGATGTTAACACAAGCCAAGCAAGATACAAATGTGTTATCAAAACGCACATCTGTGATTGGTTGTATAATAGTTATTCCCCATGCCTAGCTTCATATTTTTGAGCGTCTTAAAACTGGCTGTATAAAGTTCCAAGCCTATAATATCACGAAAGATTTCTAATAAAATAAATTTCATTTCATTTCATTAATTTGTTTTTATAGAAAAGACAGAGTATTGTACGCTCCGTGCTGGTAAATGTAAATATCCATTTGCTGTTGGTTCTCGTCTCAGTGATACGAATCACATCAGTACATTCGGGCAACATGTGAAAACTGTACTTATTGCTCTGTTATATCTTAACTGCTCTTTCTGGAAAAAATACAACTGTTTCCCAAACAGAAAGTCTGTTATATATTAACTGCTCTTTCTGGAAAATACACAACTGTTTCCCAAACACAAAGCCTGTTATATCTTAACTACTCTTTCTAGAAAAAATACAACTGTTTCCCAAACAGAAAGTCTGTGACGAGTCTGACAAATTCTGTGTCACGAACTCGTAACCCAATTGCTGTTTTTCAAAAATCAAATTTTGAATTGAGTTCTTTTTTAAAGCTTTCCCGTGTTGCATCAGTATCGAGAAGCTTCTAGCAAGGAGGTCAGATTTGTTGCATAACTTTAGGCCGTTGTCCAGCACATTCGAAATCAACAACATACCATGTGAGCAGTCACGTGATGCGTTCAATGCAGTTAATAAAATACGATAACGCGAGCGAAATCCGTACTCGCTTCCCAGAATCGGCCGACGCAACAAGCCAGCTGAATTAGCTCCGTCCCGCCGCATATCGAGTCGTGAGAGAGTCGAAAGAACCTGTGCTTGAGCAGTAAATCTACTTTTAAGAGATGGGTTCTTATTTTATTCCTCTCTACCTTCGTACTTCTTGAGTCGCACGCCGACTCGGGTATCTTCATGACCCATACGTATACTACGTAGAAGTACATCGTGTTAACTAGGGTTAACGATCGTCGCAAGTACATTAGTGATGAAGTAATTGAGTGGACGATTGACTGTTAATGCTATGAGCGGTACCGGCGATGAGCCAAAGTGATGTGGACCAGTTCTAACCAGTTTGGAAACCACGTGGCGTCAGAGTGTAGATAAGTACATTTTCTATCCTCCAGGATCAAGTGAAATTTGGCAGAACACAATTCTCTATAAAGACAATTGACTCTAACGATTGAGTGGGAAATTACAATTATTTTGAATCTAGACTTCGTGCTCGTAATTAATTGTTACTATTAGTTGTTAAATATTAAATTCATTTTTCATTTTGTTAAGGACCTCTTTCATAGTAATTTGTATGCATATAGACCTAAAATGTGGTTTGGATGGGGGCTGTTTGAGCTAAATGAATGACGTAATGAATGCATATGAATCTAAGGGAGTTTTTAACGATCTCCAAACCAGCTATTGTATGCAAGTTGTCAGTTCGTAAATCTGTGATCTAGACTACAAAGACGCATTTTTAATTTAGTCGAATGATAATTTGAGCAACCAGTCTGTTTAGGTTATATGAGAGGGAATTAATTTAATTAGTAAATTAAAGCTTTCATAATTTCCTAAGCAGGGTCTCTAAATAAATACTGGAAACGTAACAAAGTCTTTCTAGAAAAAATACAACTGTTTCCCAAACAGAAAGTCTGTTATATCTTAACTACTCTTTCTAGAAAAAATACAACTGTTTCCCAAACAGAGAGTCTGTTATATCTTAACTACTCTTTCTAGAAAAATACAACTGTTTCCCCAAACAGAAAGTCTGTTATATCTTAACTACTCTTTCTAGAAAAAATACAACTGTTTCCCAAACAGAAAGTCTGTTATATCTTAACTAATCTTTCTAGAAAAAATACAACTGTTTCCCACAAAGAAAGACTTCGTTACCGAATCTTTGTTACATAACCGTAAACATATGAAGGGGGAAAGCATGCATGAATAGGTGTTGAGTTCTTTTCGGGAAGTATAATTTTACCGGGTGGACACCTTCCCCCCTTCCGCATGATACAGTATCCTCCTGGCGGCCATACGTAACTGTCCTCTGGATACTCGCTGACGCAGAAGAAGAGTTTCGCTTGACCGCTCGATACGTTAGATAGTAAGTACATTGGACTTTGAGCAGCAGAGTTCTGGAAGTACTGATTGACCCAACTGCTGTTCATTAAAGGAGTTTTGGGACATCCATCAACTGGCTGAAGAAGAGCATAACTGCCGCCTGGAAATTTGGCTGGAGCTGGCTCTGTAAAATGCACATTGCGTCATTGTAACAGTTCAGGTTTGAGTGTTGCGACATTGGCACTCATATCTCTACCGATTCCACTGCTGCATGAAGGAGAATTTGTATCGATTGTAATATAAGTACAGACAATGAAGGAGAATTTGTATCGATTGTAATATAAGTACGGACAGTGAAGGAGAGTTTGTATCGAGTGTAATATAAGTATAGACAGTGAAGGAGAGTTTGTATCGAGTGTAATATAAGTACAGACAGTGATGTGTGAGAATAGAATAGATATGCATTTATAGAAAATGAAATGTAAAGATAGCATAGACATTGCAAGTATAGACAATGAAGTGTGAGAATAGTACAGACATGTATTTATAGAAAATGACATGTAGGATTATCATAGACAGCCTAAATACAATGAAGTGTGAAAATATTATAGATAGTTTAATGTAAGTATATAGACTATGAATTGTGAGAATAGTATAGATATGTTTTTTTTATAGAAAATGAAATGTAAGGATACCAGAGACAGTGTAAGTATAGACAATGAAGTGTGAGAATAGTATAGATATGTATTTATAGAAAATGAAATGTAAGGATACCATAGACAGTGTAAGTATAGACAATGAAATGTATATATATACAATGTAATATAAGATTAGACAAATAATATATATGTATATAAGTATAGACAAAATAAATATAATAATGAAATGTAAGTATAGATTATAAACTGTAAGTATAGACTATGTAATATACGTATAGTAAAGACAATGTAAACCAAGTTTAAACAATGAAATATAAGTACGGACAATACTATGAAGGCATAGTATGGCAATGTTGTGAAAGTATAGTATTGCAATATAAAATATATATACACATTGAAATGTAACTAAAGTATAATTAGTGTAAGTAGAGTGTAATGTCCTGTAGAACATTTCTTGTGCAAAACATAATATAGTATTTTGTACACGTAAAATTTGTTTACATATTTATAAATTGTTCAGTGTGTCTGCATAATACATAAGGCATTTTGATGAGGGAGGGAGGGGGGAGCTAGTGCAAGGGACTCACATATTTGAATGATGCAAGTTCAATCACCAGCTTGTAACGTACCAAACACAACAAGTCCTGGTCTGTCATTCAACTTGCAGTTAAGGTTCCCATTCGGGGCAATGGATTATAAGACTTTTATACTGAATGAACATCAAACTGCTTGTTGTTCAGTAGAGTTAAAATACAACGTTCTTAAGCAGAGTAATACTTGCCTTAATACACACTGATGCGTATTCAACAATCATCCCCCCTATGCATTTCACTGTAATGTGAAAACATCATCTCAAAGTGCATTAACTTGTCTTATTGTCACCAGCATTACATCTACTTCCGGTTTAATTTGAATGGCATGATGTGCGTTCACTGTGTAGCTATTTATAATTTTATTTTAAAGTCAGGCAAATTATTGTTCAGTTCAAGTCAAACAGTGTTTCTAAGGAAGTGACCCCCTTCCACATTATTTAATATATTATTTTTAAATTATAGTAACCTTCAAAACAAGCAAAGTGTAATAGAAAGCTAATACAGTGTTTGTCTTTGCAGTTGATGCATTAATCGTATACGTGTTTGCGCGCTTTGCAGAGCGGATAATGAAGATTGTAATGAAATGATAAATAAGTAGTCAGCTGTTTAATAGTGTCAGCGTCTTACGTTATCAGTAATCGCTTTAGTCTTCGGCATACTTTATACATTTTTTTTTTTAAATTAAGGTTGCATACAACTTAGATATTTCGTAATGAGATGCATAAAGGTTGCATAGAACAGAGACATTTCGTAATGAGATTCATAAAGGTTGCAGTGCCTTTATAACAGTATGCCTTTCCACAAATATCTGGTGTTATTGTTTCTTACTGCTGACTACGAATTGTTCTATTTTGGGTAAGATGTGCTAATAGGGAATTAACTCGCACTTTCTGTTCTAAGGGGAGTAACTCGCACCTTTAGCAAGAATAGTTGTGCACCCTGTGGCCGGGTCCAAGCCTTCCACACACCGACATGCGCACTGGCCATCCACCATTGTGACGTAACCGTCGTTCTGGCAAGTCATCTGAAAGTTGCTGCAATTGTTCTCTGAAAGTCAAAGATAAAATGAACGTAGAAAAAGTAAAGGTAATGTTAGTTTTTCATTATTTTACTATATGTTCTGAAAGAAATAGTGGGGTTTTTTTTAACGCAAATGACATATTTTAGTTTTCATAACATTTTCCCGATGCACTTTTAACACCTAGTTTATATTTCTCGAAGATGTATATTTTATAACAAAAAATGTACATGAATACAATTATTATAGAGTTAACAACAACATTATGATTTAGAAAACTTAATTGTGTACCCTTAGTTTTCTTCTAGACTTATTTTTCACACAATACTGTACGGTATATAGTTACATAGAATTAAATGCAATTCTTTTGAACAACCACAGAATACCTTTACATCTGTACAGCTTAGAGATCTCAGAAAACATGTAGAAATCTTTCATGTACACAGTCAGCTCTGGAAACAGTAAGTTGAAATTGGATTTGGAACCAGCCTGGGGAAAAAATGTTGTCGAAACTTTAATAATTCACCGTTGTAACTTTGTTACCCAATGCACGAGAAAGGCGAAATGTATAGATGATAAAAACAAACTGTGATTAATAATCCTTGAGCAATGAAAGTTTATAAGACATGAATTGCATATGTAACACCTCTACATGATTAACGAGTGCAAAAATCCATGCAAAATTCACATATACCAATGTCTACACTTCATAGCAGTATACATACAACACATTTACTTTAAAGACAAAATTATCTTTTTAAAGCTAAAACGAAAACAGTCTTGCTATTTCGATTAAAAGTGAGAAAACATATTCAAACTGTTAACAAATTATGAAGCGAAAACGAAGTTGGACACAAAAGCTACTTGTCCGACTTAATGACAGTAAAGTAGCACAGATAAATATAATTAGTAATCCAACATTCATCTCAGATGTTTAAAAAAAAAACACATAAACATTTCACGAAGCCGGCGTAGATTGTTGATTAAAAAGCAAAAAGAAGTTTTGAGAAAAGTAGCTTTAGCAAAGGTATATCTCATTACAATTTAACTGTTTGACAATCTGGACCTTGACACGTAGTTGACGAAATATTACCGTAAAGAAGTACACAATTAATTGAATACAAATCTTCTTTGAAATGGATTCAGTGCTAACATCATAGTGTCTTAAACAGTATGCGCAACTGATTCCAACACATGAGACAGAGAGAGAGAGAAAGAGAGAAGAGGGAAATAATTTTAGTCAAACATAAATTAAATTAGTTTTGGATTTGAAAATAGTTTATAATAATAATAATAATAATAATAATAATAATAGAAACATAAAAACAAAAGAAAGAGAAAAAATAGAAAAATACCAAGACCTCAGATTAGAAATCCAGAGACTGTGGAATGTAAAAGCAGAAGTGATACCTATAGTGATAGGAGCCTTGGGGAACATAACATCTGAATTGGAAGGCTACCTGAATAAACTCCCTGGAAACCACAGAATCGCTCCACTACTCAAAGCAGCGCTCCTCGGAAGTGCCCACATCCTCCGTAAAACCTTGGATCTCCCAGAATCTTGGTAAGATTCCGAGACCTTGGATCACAACCGACAGTCAAAAACAGAAGTCGTGGAAAGAGGCTGAATAATAATAATAATAATAATTCATGCAAGTACAGAAATGAAAGTATTTAAGAAATATAATTAGATAGATTTTCTCCTACTGATTATAACAATAATAACTAAGGTAAATGTTAGTAAAAAGAATACGACAAAAAATAGATGAAAACTGACTTAAGCACTTTACTAATGCATTATTGCTGAAAGGTAGTTGACCTACGTATTTTGCATAATTCATAATTGATGAAAGGAAGTTGACTTACGTATTTTGCATAATTCATAATTGATGAAAGGAAGTTGACTTACGTATTTTGCATAGTCGCGATGAAAGGTAGTTGACTTACGTATTTTGCATAATGCATAGGTGATGAAAGATCGTATCCCAGGGACAAGTAACCTTGGTTGGGTGGAATTCGTGAATACCACGGCTTGTACACTGTCAAAACAGGAAAGAGAATAGACTCCCAATAAAGTCTTCATAACATTGACAAAAAGAAATGTGCTTAGTTGCTTGATTTCACCCCATCTAATTTAATTTCTCTCTGTCTGACAAACACACACAGACACAAACACGCACACACATGCACGCACACACACACGCACGCACGCACACACATCACACACCTTTTTCACATAATAAAATGTAGTCCAAATACATTACTAACAAAAAATTAAAAATAGCAACAACAGCATTGAAATAAAAAGAAGACTTTTTTTTCTTCTCTAATGAATTTTACTACAGAGATTAATTATCTCCCGAAATGAACAACTTACATTTCGTGAAATACGTAGCCTACGTTTCACTCACGCACGTACACACGCACACACACAGTCCTCGTACCTGGATGAATGTAATCCCAGTTAACCTGAATCCAACCGTCACGCTCGTAATTTTGTTGTTCGTGTTGAAATCCCAGTGTGTGACCCATCTCGTGCATACAGGGCATCTGCAAGGACCGAAAGGGATCTATTAAAAACATTATATTGTGATACGCATACGAAAAATTGCATGTAGTCAATACAGCGATGTGCATGCCAGTAACTAAACATTGTCTATACTTTAATGTGCATGCCAGTAACTAATCATTGTCTATACTTTAATGTGCATGCCAGTAACTAAACATTTTCTATACTTTAATGTGCATGCCAATAACTAAGCATTGTATATACTTTAATGTGCATGCCAATAACTAAATATTGTCTATACTTTAATGTGCATGCCAGTAACTAAACATTGTTTATACATTGATATGCATGCTAGCGCCTGAATATTATTATTTATTCTATGATATGCACGCAGAAAACTGATTATAATCTAAATTTTAAAATTAATCGGGAAATTAAGCACAGTTTATACCGCCAATTACACATTAATTCTTGAATTTAGTTTTTTTTATATATATCAATGCCTAAATATAGCTTTTAATACATATTAGTCTGAATATTGATTTTACGTGACACAGTATCTAAATGCAATCTAAATCAGGGCATACATATTAGCATATTTATACGTGACATACCGTGACACAATACACCTAATTCATGATTTCAGTTTATTCCGTGACATACAACACTAATCCATGACCTCCATCTTTCCCGTGACATACATAATTATTAGTACCTGACCATAGTCTTTACCATGACATACAAAATTATTAGTACCTGACCATAGTCTTTACCATGACATACAAAATTATTAGTACCTGACCATAGTCTTTACCATGACATACAAAATTATTAGTACCTGAATAAAAGTCTTTACCATGACATACAAAATTATTAGTATCTGATCATATTCTTTTCTATAAGGGTGTTTTAGTAGAAACCTTTAATTGATTTGGGTACCAATACCTGAACATATTTGACAACTGTTGCTAGGTCCTAGTAGCTAGGAGCTTTCACTTGTAAGGAATTGTTGCAAGTTTGCAATAAGATTTGTACTGTAGAGGACGGGCTGTATGGAGTGTGACTTTCATCAACATTGCACATTAAAAAAACATAGGATGTACATTTTTCTCAATATAGTATTTTTACAAGCATTTGTCTCTTGAGTCAAAATTATTTTATCTTTTGTAATCATCTGTCAAATGCAGCCAGTGACGTCAGTTTGTTACAAATTAATATCACCAGATCTATCAATCCTTCTGTTCACTTCTCGACCCTATCTCTCCACCTGTGTAGGTTGAGAGTGACTGAGAGCGTCCGTATTTGTCACATATAATACGAACCACACGCGCAAAATGTAAATTAGTTTAACTCCCCTGACGCAGGAACTTCATTTGCCATGCGTTTTGAATAGGTTTAATGCAGGGATAAGTGCGCAGTGACAGCTCACTCATACAATTATTAACATTGATTACTTCAAAGAGCGCTTAGCATTTTCCGCCCCCAAGCGCTGTTCAGTAATAATACATACATCACAAGAACTATACAAATCTATAGAAATCTTACTTACACGAGTAACAAAATTAATGATAGTATAACAAAAGTGTTGCTCCAAGACGCAAATTAACAATATACGTCAAGTAAATATATCGATAAAATGAAATGTCAACAAAATGATTTATAACTGATTATGAGTTTGTGGGTTTGGACACGTAGCTAGTGAAGACTAAACGGACGTGGAGTGAGGTTATAGCTTCTTGGTACTCTTAGAATACTTATAACCGTAGTGTTTAGAACTTTAGAAATATTAGAACACTCATAGCTGTAGTCTTTAGAACCTATTGCAATCTTAGAACACTCCTAGATGTAGTCTTTAGAGCCTATTAATTTCTTAGAATACTAGTGTTTTGAACCTATTGAAATCTTAGAACAATCCTAGCTGTAGTGTTTACAACCTAATGAAATCTTAGACTAGAGTATTCCTAGTGGTAGGGTTTTGAACCTACTGGAATCTTAGAATACTCCCAGCTGAAATGTGTTTTAATCTGTTTGAAATCTTAAAATAACCATACAGAAATGTGTTGAATCTTTTATTGCAGATTAAACATAATCATTGTTGGAGTGTTTTGAACTTCTGAAATCTACTAATGATCTTAGTTGAAGTGCTTTGAGTGAAGTTTCTTTAAATTAAAAAGAATCGTTAGATCAGAGACGGAATTAATATTCATGTCGAATAGAGTACCGAGGAACATAAGGATTACTCGTAGTAGCCTGTTCGAAACCGATTCAAATGTGCTGCTCTAAAAGCATGAAGTAAGATTGAAGTATTTACGTATGAGGAAGAGATGGGTGAAAACATTTCAGCCGATTGCACTCTGACCGACTACAAGCACAAGATTGAAGTATTTACGTATGTCGCAGATAAACGCGTATTCTTACGGAGAAACAAATTTAGAAATCTGTTCGCAAACAGCAAGCATGATATCAGTTAAATCAACGTGTACTGAGCAATGCACATTAGCAATAGAATACAGGATTGTTCTAATTTGATGTTACAGCATGACAACATAATACAGGATTTATTCTAATTTGATGTTACAGCATGACAACAGAATAATACAGGATTATTCTAATTTGATGAATTAAAACACCGTCTGCAATGATAAATATTCAAACATGGTTATACAGACTGAACGAGTCGTCAAGCTGCGAGGGTTCGAACATAATCTGCAAGGTGACATTCGGAAGAGTAATTCAAAGACGCCTGCAGCAAAAAAGGTCGTGAATAAAGTGTCTAAAGAGAGTCTCTTTGAATGGCAATTGCCTCAGCGCATGCGCATTCACAGCAAAACTATTGCGTTGTCATCAGACTACGCCCACTCGCCTTTGCTGCGCGACAAATGTTAGCGATCCTGTAAACTGCTTACACTGTCACACTCTATCCATACTACCACTATCCACACACATTGCTACATCACATGCACACTGCCACGCCCCACGCACACTGTCACACTGCAGACACTACTACACACCACGCACACTGCCACACTCCAGACACTGCTACATTCCACGCACACTGTCACACTGCTACACTCCAGACACTGCTACATTCCACGCATAGTGCCACACTCCAGAGACTGCCACATTCCACGCAAACTTCTATATTCCATGCACACTACCACATTCCACACTGCTATAGTACACACACACATACACACACACACACACACACACACACACACACACACACACACACACACACTGCTTCACTCCACTCTTTCTGTTACAACCCTTATAGATTATCACACTCCACGCACTATCTCACTCCGCACAGTGCCACGCTCTACACACTCATACCGTCTACCTGAGTACAACAGCTTGTTTCTTGCCCCTCAATTTTCCTGGTGTTCCCAATAGTGGACCAACACCTTGAGACATAAATTATTGCATGAGTTGATTGCATAAATTATATCAGACGACATGTATTAACTCCTTAACGTCAATGACAATGAACGATCGCGTCAGTTGATTATATATACTATGTTAAGCCTTTAACGTATAACAGAAGGAAAATGAAAAATACTATTACAGAAAATTAAGTAAACAATGCAGACACATGAATAAGTATAATTTGCCATGAACGAAATATCTAGTATATTACTGCTACTTCTACTACAACATATTATGATGATGATGATGATTAGTTTTCAATAGTTCCCAATAAGTCCAAAAGTACAGCACGACCTTTGATGTCGCTTTTCTAAATTATAAAAACATTAAGAAAACTAAAGAAATGAAAAAAATCCCCAATATGAAATCTCAGATTAGAAATCCAGAGACTGTGGAATATAAAAACAAACGTGATACCTATAGTGATAGGAGCATAACATGTGAGTTGGAAGGCTATTTGAATAAACTCTTTGGAAACCACAAACTCGCCCCACTGCTAAAAGCAGAGTTCCTCAGTATTCCCCACATCCTCGGTAAAACCTTGAATCTCCCAGAATCTGGTAAGTCTTTTTTCATAACCGACAGCCAACAGAAGTCGTGAAAAATATCTGACTACTACTATTACTACTACTACTGCAGATAATAATAATGGGAGGATGAGGTCTCAAGAATATCAAACATGTCATTGAAGGAGAAGTCATTGGCCTTGTGGACTACATCTGGAATAACAACAAAGATGATCCACTGATAGAATTAGTAAAAATGAATGGACTATTCCAACCACCAGAAACAGACAAAGAAACATGGAAGAAAACAACGAAGCAAGAGCTAGCACATACCTGGAGACAGAAACCTCTACATGGCCAATATGTACGACAAGCAGACGAAATATCAACAAAGCAATCAACGTACAAATGGTTGAAAGAGGCAGGATTGAAAGCAGAAACAGAAGCACTCATAACAGCTGCACAAGCTCAAGCACTCAACACCAAAGCACATAAAACGAAAATCATGAAAATTTCAAATGATTCCAAATGTCGACTCTGCAAATCCATGGATGAGACAACAGAACACATACTATCTGGATGTCAGGTTCTGGCTGGAACAGAATACACCAAACGACACAATGAAGTGGCAAAACACATACATAGAAATCTGTGTGAGAACTATGGCATAAAAACCCCAGAAAGAGCATGGATGCATCAACCAGAAGCAGTCACCGAAACAGAAGAAGTCAAAATACTATGGGACATCGAGATAAGAACAGACCGGGTGATTCCTGCAAGACGACCAGACATTGTAGTTCTCAATAAGTCCAACAGAACAGTAACAAATACCAAGACCTCAGATTAGAAATCCAGAGACTGTGGAATGTAAAAGCAGAAGTGATACCAATAGTGATTGGAGCCTTGGGGAACAT
Source organism: Sinotaia quadrata (assembly GCA_028829895.1). Classification (NCBI taxonomy): domain Eukaryota; kingdom Metazoa; phylum Mollusca; class Gastropoda; order Architaenioglossa; family Viviparidae; genus Sinotaia; species Sinotaia quadrata. The sequence continues at coordinate 17,612,181 of CM054180.1, forward strand.
AACATCAGAATTGGAAGGCTACCTGAATAAACTCCCTGGAACCACAGAATCGCTCCACTACTCAAAGCAGCGCTCCTCGGAAGTGCCCACATCCTCCGTAAAACCTTGGATCTCCCAGAATCTTGGTAAGATTCCGAGACCTTGGATCACAGCCGACAGTCAAACAGAAGTCGTGGAAAGAGACTGAATAATAATAATAATATAATAATGGCACAACACCAAACAACTATCGTCCAATCACATGCCTATCAACCATCTGAAAGTTACTAACATGTATTATAGCTGACAAAATCATGACTCACCTTGAAACAAACAAACTTATAAACAATGAACAAAAGTTGCTAGATCAGGCAGCAGAGGAACAAATGACCAATTGACAATTGATAAGGCAATAGTGACTGACATCAGGAAACGAGGAACAAATCTTGCAATGGCATGGATTGACTATAGCTATCAAAAGGCTTATGACTCACTTCCACATTCATGGATAGTTGAAACATTAGAATTGTACAAATAGCGCCATCAGTACAGAACCTAATCCAGGAGTCAATGAAAAGCTGGAAAACCACCCGCATATGCAACCCGCATTGCAGATATAACAATAATCTGTGGAATCTTCCAAGGTGATTGCCTCACCAATGCTGTTCTGCATTGCCCTAAATTCTCTCAGTCAAGTGATCCAGAAAACAGGATTAGGATACAAAATTAAATCAGGACAGGTTATCAGCCATTTACTACTGTACATGGCCGATCTCAAGCTGTACGGTAAAAATGAACGTGACATCCCATCACTGATCAATACTGTCAATATTTGCAGTGAGGACATTACTATGAAACTCGGCCTTGAGAAATGTGCACGAATTGTCATCCAGAAAGGCAAGGTCAAAACTTCAGAGGGCCTACAATTCGATTTCGGAAAAATATCAACGATGGTTCAATGGAAAATGGATATAAGTACCTCGGGATACTACAGCATCAAGAAAATATGCAGAGAGAAATGAAGTTCAAAGTTATGAGAGAGTATAAAAAACGGGTTAGTCCTGAAGTTCAAGCTAAATGGGGTGAACAAAATACAAACATAACGCATACGTAATACATATAGTAAGCTACACTGGATGTATCATAGATTGGACAACAAATGAAATAAATGAAACAGCAGATCGGGTGATTCCTGCACAAAGACCAGACATTACAGAAACAATCATTGATGTCGCTGTTCCAAGTGATAGAAACAGAAAAACAAAAGAAAGAGAAAAATTGAAAAATACCAAGACTTCAGATTAGAAATTCAGAGACTGTGGAATGTAAAAGCAGAGGTGATACCTTGCAATAAGCCGTATACAAAGTAAATTATCCCAGAAATACAATATTCTTCAGATTGCTAATAGCCGTATACAAAGTAAATTATCCCAGAAATACAATATTCTTCAGATTGCTAATAGCCGTATACAAAGTAAATTATCCCAGAAATACAATATTCTTCAGATTGCTAATAGCCGTATACAAAGTAAATTATCCCAGAAATACAATATTCTTCAGATTGCTAATAGCCGTATACAAAGTAAATTATCCCAGAAATACAATATTCTTCAGATTGCTAATAGCCGTATACAAAGTAAATTATCCCAGAAATACAATATTCTTCAGATTGCTAATAGCCGTATACAAAGTAAATTATCCCAGAAATACAATATTCTTCAGATTGCTAATAGCCGTATACAAAGTAAATTATCCCAGAAATACAATATTCTTCAGATTGCTAAAAGCCGTATACAAACTCACGAGTCCGACGAAGTGAAGATCACGTGGCCATCATGGTCTAAACCGTAGGTCGATCGGGTAGAATTATCCCAGGGTACGAACCGGATACACGTGTACTTAGAAATTAGAGCCATGATATTGATAGCCCCAGTACGATCCGTCTCCACTGTAAACAAAACAAAACAATCGTAATACGAAGTAAAGTCAGTAATATCAGTAAAGGTGTATTTACATTATTTATATTCAGCCTATTTATTCGTGATATAAGAGCTTGTGTGTGGTGTATGTTTGAGGCAAAACGGGTTATTTACCCCTGACAATCTCAATTAATTATTGGAATGCCAACACTTATAGACTGCGGCCATGGTGTGACGTCATAGTAGAAACATCGTTCCAGTGTCAGAGGACTTCTGAGAGATTAATTCTCCCCCCTCCCTCTCTCTCTCTCTCTCTCTCTCTCTCTCCACACACACACACACACACACACACACACACACACACAGACACACAACATCTAGAAGGTAAATCACCGTCACGCTTCCAAAGATAAATTTTAAATTATGAACAACATTTGTAGAATTTCAAAGGATGTCGATAAGCAATTTCAACACATATCTCACTGTCCGTCTCATTTGGTCACATATGAGAGATATGGAAGAAAAAATAACACTCATTAATAGTATATTCAACTTTATAATTGTAGCATGATGGGAAATTATTAATAGTATATTCAACTTTATAATTGTAGCATGATGGGAAATTATTAATAGTATATTCAACTTTATAATTGTAGCATGATGGGAAATTATTAATAGTATATTCAACTTTATAATTGTAGCATGATGGGAAATTATTAATAGTATATTCAACTTTATAATTGTAGCATGATGGGAAATTATTAATAGTATATTCAACTTTATAATTGTAGCATGATGGGAAATTATTAATAGTATATTCAACTTTATAATTGTAGCATGATGGGAAATTATTAATAGTATATTCAACTTTATAATTGTAGCATGATGGGAAATTATTAATAGTATATTAAACTTTATTATTATTATTATTATATTATTAGTATATTCAACTTTATAAATGTAGTATGATGGGAAAATATTTTAATATATTCTTTCATTCGTGATCCATACTTTTAAGAGGAGATGCTATTTGTCTTTTGTATAATTTTAAATTTTAAATATAAAACTTAGAAAGTCGAGGAATCGACTGAAGTGGAGAAGATAAACTGCTTTGATTGAATGGGTGTGTGTTAAATCGCTAGCAGTCAAGTAAGATTATTGCTATTGTATTTTAAAGAACGCTAGCTCTGTGGCATCTGCACATTAAAGTGATGGTAGATTAACAGATTATATCTCAGTCTTATTTTCACCAAGATTTTAAATTGTTGTCCAACTTTTAGACTGAAGTAACTGAACTTGTTTATAGATAGGTGACACGTGTGTTTACAGAATGTGGATTTAGAAGACGTGAAACAGTCATAAATATTAATTAGTTGTAAGTGTATTCGTAAATTATGATTGGTTAATAAAGTTACGTAAGGTTGAGATGGGCTTGATTTCTAGACATAATTCTAAGGTGCAGAGTCCCAAGGCTTTACTCTTGCAAATGAATTGTTCGAGTAAAACGTATGTGTATCGTATGTGTATCATATGTGTAGCGTATGTGTATTGTATGTGTAATGGTCATGTGTATCGAGACCCTCCTATTCTGCTCGGGCTGTATAAATGAAATCCTTACATGAATCAATGACAGACAATTAGCTAGAGAAGGTATAAAAGTTTTATTTTATTGTATGATTGGTTAAGATTTTAATAGTAAATGGTATGTTATTGTAAACATGTCTAACAACTATTTTTGTTGCAGAGACATAGGCCTAAGTAATTACTTATTTATATCGCAATTTGCATTTCATATAGGATCCACAATTATGTATGTAGCAGGGCTTTATTTCTGTCTTCATATTTTAGTGCCTGCGTTGGATTTGTTCATGCAGTGTTTACTGAGAGACTCTCGTCAAGAGTTGCAATTTGTCTTTCCCGGGAGCAGGGAGCAGTGGGAACTAACTGGATAAAAAACCAAAAACTAGCAAATAAACAAAAATATATATACTGGTTGCATGCCTTTTAATATTTTTCATATACTAACAATATGCTAAAATATCCTGAACTTTGAATGGAATATTAAGAATATATTTACTGTTTTAAACTGTGTCTGATGAATACCGGGTGTAGCGGTTTCAAACAGTTTTCAAATATAATTCACACTTTGCAGATTTCAAAGGAAGTGAGATGAGTTTGCCTTAGAGGGGATCACATTAACCACAACACGCAGTCTAAATAGTGTGACCAAATTGACTAATACAGTTGATATGGACGGTTGACAACGTGATCAATTCGAAAATGTATTAATTATATATTTTGAGTTCTCACACCGTGATATTTGTAAAATATTCATTTAAACGTGCAGACGAGCAAATAATGCAAGAACTTAAAATATACGATTGAGGAAATCAGAGTTCGCCCGTAACATATTTAATGATTCACACTGCACTATTCTGCAATGTAAAATATTACTATTTACACATGCGGATTTATATCACGAATTGTTCCACTTGCATTTCGAAAGTGTTATAAATAGATTTAGTCTGGCATTCAACGCCCCATACTAATATTATTTTTGCTGCCACTAAAGCAATAAGGATACGGTCTATCATTCCAATCAGATATCTCACCTTTGCGCGAGTATAAACTTGTGTTAAATAAATTTATGTGGGGCTAAGGTAAGCGACGATTTTAATTTAAACAATGATCTCATTTAGAAACAGAGTGGCATTAATTAACTACTATTTTATTTATAATAATTTTAAGCTTAGAGACGTGCTATTGATTACCACCGTTAATAAATTGACTCGCTTTGCTTATAAACAAAACTTATTTCACAACAAGATTGCCCCTTAATCTCTACCTCACTCACTCTCAATCATCCTAACACACATACACACACACACACACACACACACACACACACACACACACACACACACACACACACTCGCATACATACACACGCGATAGAAGCAGCAATCCAGTGCAGAATTACAAGCGGCCAACATTATGCATCGAAAGCAGGCCAGACAGGATGTTTAAAAGTGCATCTCCAATATTCGCATTTGAAAGCACCGAGCCAGGTGTTTAATAAGCTATAAATGATGAAGTTAATACTGCGAGCGATCAATTTGAAATATGTTTTTTTTCATTTTCTTTGCCATCATTTACTTAGTGAAAGCCGAAATATATTCAAAATTAGTGAGCGTACACTACCTAATAGTCATGTTATTAACATGTTAAATTACAATTAGTGAGCGTATACTGTCATGTTATTAACGTTTGAAATTACAATTTTTATGAGACAGTATTACAATAAAATGTCGTCTTTGAGACAGTATTACAAAAGATGTATTGTCCTACGTACAGAATTGCGTAATAATCTGACGTTTTCATCTGATGTATTCCATCTGACGCTTTTCATCTGACATATTTTAGAATGAGGCTGCTTCCTTAGACAGTGGTTGTATTTGCCTGAATAGTAATATTACTACTCAACACAGCAGAATAAAGCAAATGGAAGAAACAAATATCTTATCACTTTGTAGAAATGAACAACACACACGAAAACAAACTGTGCCAGCACACAGTTGCATAAAATAATGTTCGAACTACGTTGATAACGTACACAGCTTTGGGCCAAATACGTAGGGTACGATTCCGTTGGTCCACAGACTAGATGAGCTGGTCGAAACAAACCGCTTTTGTCGTTTTCCCGGGTAGCCATTAGTTCCTGACTGTCGCTTAAGAGGATTACTGATTTCCTCTATGACGTCATTCTCATTCATCAACCTTTTGTCGGAATTGGAACTCTGGCAAAACAAATTTGATATGGTGTAAGATTCATAAACTGGAAATTTTAAGAACTTTTTCTTGTCTTTTTAATTTTATTTGCCTTGTGTCTTTCTTTCTTTCTTTCTTTCCTTCTTTTTTCTTTCTTTCTTAAGCCCTTCTTTCTTTCTTTCATTCCTAAGTCTTTCTTTCTTTCTTTCTCTCATTTTAAAATTTACTTCGATTAACGTGTTTTACCAAATAATGTGAAACTCTTTCCTCTAATTTACGTAGTATATGCTGTCTGACCAAGATAATCCATATATTACATATAAACAATAAATTAAATCATTGTGTCTTGTGTTTAGATGGCCACTTGTTAAATGTTGACAACGAAATGATTTGCCATTCTCCAGAACTAAAAACAATTGTATATGTGGCGTGACTAGTTACAGTTTGACGTCATCATAATAAACAACCTGTTACATAGGCTTGTTATATCTCTCAGTACCTGCACGATTATCAAAGACTGGACACTGTACCATACTGTTTCGATTACCTAATTTACAATTATCATCTTGTAACTGCTTGTAGTAATAACCATATCACTGTTTTGTCATTGTAATGGTTGAATCTACCCCGGTCTAAGAGAATGATCCCATAACTAACCTAACTTAGCAATGAACAAAATATCATTGTCACCGATTATAATTTTTTACAAACCTGTCACTTACTAAGAGCTTAGTGCCCCAGACTATAATCTCCAGAAAGCCTGGTAATCATTAAGGGCTTAGTGCCCCAGACAATAGCCTCCAGAAAGCCACGCAATCGTTTAGGGCTTAGTGCCACGGACAATAGTCTCCAGAAAGCCTGGCAATCATTAAGGGCTTAGTGTCCCGGACAATAGTCTGCAGAAAGCCTGACAATCAATAAGGGCTTAGTGCCCCGCATAATAGTTTCCACAAAGTCATGCAATCATTAAGGACTTAGTGTCCAGGACAATAGTCTTCAAAACATCTGGCGGTCATAATAGCTCATTGCCTACAGATTTCCTGAAAACTACCGCTCATCTCTTCTTATTCTAGTAACATGCAAGCACGCATACAAATATATTTAATACAGTGATACAAGTAAATAAAAGTAGAAATATGTACATCATTAACAAAACAAATCAAGGATATAAAGTTTAACTGTTACATTATCTACCTATGAATACATATTTATTAGATTCCTGACAACTTAAGCTGTAAATAAATTTAGCATAACACGTTGTCTGGACCATTTGATTGCAAATGAGAACAATTTATCGATCGATCTAGTCTACAATAAATGGAAGAATATGTGCAATATGATACAGAAGGTCTGAGAACTGGATTAAACTAAAAATCCTTTTTAGTGCTATATTATCTCAAATATACAATTCATTACTCTAAAGCAATACAGATTATCTGTGACATCAAACGTAGAATGAATTAACATAAAGATATGAAAGATAGCAGATTGAGTGCTTGCTTGTTTGATAAGCCAGAATATATTTCCTGCATATACAGTAGGACTTTTGCTTGGCATACTTAAGATAATAATTTACTATTTTAAAACAACAATGTTCAAATTATAACTCTTGTCACTATGGACTGGATTGGGGTGGAATAAATAAAGGCACAAAATGAAAGTACCTTTTGCAATAAATTGAATGTTTAACACATATCACAAACTAGAGAAAGAATATCAGTCCTTATCCCATCTGTATTTTGTTAGATTTGACAAGTATTGTATTTTGTTAGATGTGGCAAGTATTGTATTTTGTTAGATGTGGCAAGTATTGTATTTTGTAAGATGTGGCAAGTATTGTATTTTGTAAGATGTGGCAAGTATTGTATTTTGTAAGTGAGTATTTCACGAAAACGTTCGAAATTTAGCCTCCACATCCTTCTTAACAAAGGTGCAATCGATGATCAAACAGTTTGTGGTTTCTGTCGCGAAAGTCAATATACGTCAAATTTGTATTAATGTATGCAAAGTGTTGTAGGTGATCGTGTGTGTGTGTGTGTGTGTGTGTGTGTGTGTGTGTGTGTGTGTGTGTGTGTGTGTGTGTGTGTTACATGTCCAGTATTTATTTAAAGACCCTGCTTAGGAATTTTACAGAAACTTTAATTTAATTAGGTAAATGAATTTCTCCCCTTTCCCTAAACAGACTGGTTGCTCAAATTATCTTTCGTCTCATATGAAAATGCGCCTTTGTAGTACAGACAAACAGATTCACGAACAGACAACTTGTGTACAATAGCCGGTTTGGAAACCGTTAACACTCTCTTAAATCTTTATGCATTCAAAAGGTTCATTTAGTTCAGTCGATCCCCCATCCAAACCACGAATTAGGTCTATATGCATAAAAATCACTACGAAAGAGGTATTAACAAATAAAGAATTTAATAATAGTTAATATTTAACAATAACAATCAATTACGAAGACACAGCTTCAGATCTAAACTAAGGCGAGTACAATCGGCTTGAATGTTAGTGTTTTAAGAGTTATTTTTGCCAGCACTTTCGATTGATTCAGAGTTCGGTTTTAGTTACTCATCTTTCTCAGTTGTCTTGATGTACACATGGTCTAAGGACAGTTTGATCCTTCCACGTATCAAGCAATGCTTGCACTGCACAGTCGTAGTTTCCAGTAACCTTGCCGTCTCCCGACTTGTTACACTAGCGATCCGTCATAGCATAGCACCAACAACAATGGCGACACAGAATTGTATGTCGTTCGTCAAAGTTGCACAAAGAAACACGCCACGCACTCAACGTGATGCAAAGGTGGCAATAATACATAGAACGTATTATAAGGCTGAGTATAAGAACCCGCACTGAAAATAAAGTGTGGTTTCTATAAGTGATTTGCGTTTACATTCGCAAATCATCCAAGCATGTGTGATTGATACAATGCGCTTAGTTTTAAATCTTCGACTATCGTGTCTTTTACAATATATTTATATTCATAAAAGATACAATATAATTCACATGGGTGTTATTTTTAACATATGAATTTCCAAACATTTACTTCATCAAAAAGGGAATTCATACAAGGAGAACAAAATATAATTCAAATTAACTATGAGCGCTTTACAATTAACAATGAAATTACACGCAAGAGAATCATTTGAAAATTCGCAACGTGCACAGACACTTCTACGGCACAAGAGAATTAAGGTTTATACAAATTAAAGTCAAAAAGTTACAATTAATTTATATACAATGCATTATATACAATGAAATCTTTAGTCATTCTATCGAATCACGTATGCTTGGAGGAGAATTATGGTAATTCACATAAAATACATACATAAATTCATATACAAAAATACAAATAGTAAAATGCAATATCATTGTAAGAAGTAGACGTGTTACCTTCTTAAAGTAGACTTTATTGCACAAGACGGGTTCCTATGTTCCTATGTTCCTTTCCGACTCAGCAAGATTTCGGCGACTAAGATGCTCGAGAGCTGGGTGTGTGTCGACCGGTTTGCGTTATGAGTAAAGAATATTACCGCGTCAAGAGTATTTATTGTAGTGCATGAATGTATCACGTGACTAGAACTTTCTTGACTGCTGTCTAAAGTTACATAACAAGGGATGAACTCACTATTGTTTTTTCCTCATGCTGGTGCATGACGGTAGGGTTCTAACAAAGGAATTCAATTCGAATATGATATTCTAGAGTCGGATGTGGGTCAGGAGTTCGTGACACAGAATTCGGTCAGAAGTCTGTCACAGTGTGTGTGTGTGTGTGTGTGTGTGTGTGTGTGTGTGTGTGTGTGTGTGTGTGTGTGTGTGTGTGTGTGTGTTGCGAAAAAGAGAGAAAAAATACAGCACAATAATGCCGGTCACTAAAGACAAATTAACAGGAAGTCAAATCCTCAGCGTTCCTTTTGGTATACAACACGTCTCAGTAAATATTCACACCAGCTTTCATTTTTTTTATTAAGAAGTGAGGGGAGAGAGAACCCAATGCAGAATGATAATAAAATAGGTTGAAGTAAAATTTCCCTATCAAAATTTTTAAAGATTTAGCATTCTTCAGTTTGAATGTCAATTCTGCACAAAAGAAACAGAAATGCAAGTCTATGTCTCATTTGGACCTTTGCTGTAAAAGTGAAATATTTTGTATCAAATGTTACACTACGATAAAGCGTTTTAAGAGTGTTTTGAAACTTTGTGAATGGCAATGTTTTTATTTCTTATTTGAATAGATAAGCCCAGTTTTAGTACAAACACTATTAATCCGAAATAACGTTAACAATTTCACCAAATAATACTCTTTTAGATGCACGCTTTTAGTACAGTGTTATACGACGATTTAATTCCCACTCTCTTTTATCTCCCTTTATCACCGAAAAAAATCGCATTTTCAAACCAGGGATAAAAAAGGGTTCGAGTAACTTGGCGGCTGAGTGCAGAACAGTACGGGCAGACACCCGCAATTCCCCGAACAGGTTTCATGTATACACTCTTAAACATACTGTTAAGAACAAGCTATTCACTAATTTTCACTACATTACAACAGAGAATTATCTTGCAATAATTATTTATCTGTTTCGGGATAAGTAACGGACAGGGTGGGCACCGAAACACGTCTGCCAGCTAGGTGCAAGTTGCTATGTGTTGTAGTATCTATGTAAATTATTGAAATATTTATTGGAAGAGAATGCATTGTTGGAATGTTGTACAAATTGGTGTATAATTTCTCCATATCGGTGTGATTGAGAGTACATTAAGACCAGTTCATTTAAGCTCGTGTGATTTCTGAACTAGGTGAACCATAAAACACGATATATAGTCTACATATAAATTATTTAAATATTTCTTCCAAGAGAAGGCATCGTTGGAATGTTGTGAAAATAGGTGTAAGTCGTGTCTATATCAGTGTGTTTGAGAGTTGTACATTAAAACCTGTTCGAGAAGGCGCGTGTGTCTGCATGCATGAGAGTGCACCATTATATGTGCTGCATTATACGTTGAAATTATTCAAATAATTATTCCAATAGAACAATGTTGTGAAAAAATAGGTGTTTAGCTTATCTATGCCGGTGTGTTTGAGAGTGTGTACATTAAAATCTGTTCGGGGAAATGCAAGTGTCTGCACGCACTCAGTGCACCATAGTATATGTTATACATTATTGAACTATTTATAGCAAGAGAACGCACTGTTGGCATGTTATAGTATATGCTATACATTATTGAACTATTTATAGCAAGAGAACGCACTGTTGGCATGTTATAGTATATGCGATATTTTACTTATACATTATTGAACTATTTATAGCAAGAGAACGCACTGTTGGCATGTTATGAAAGTAGGCGTTGAGTGTGTTTATTTCAGTGTGTTCGAGAGTATGTACATTAAAACCTGTCCGGGAAGTGCCAGTGTCTGCACGCACTCCTCCCGCCAAGTTTAGTAATACCGACAAAAGGTCTTTTCACTTGGAATAGTAGTTTACCTTAGAGAAACTTCGTGACAATTAAAATGTATGATATTTTAGTGTGTTTCGGGACTAGTAATTGGGTTAGCAAATTTTGCCACTCCTTTTTATTTAAGGAGTATATAAATTTGTAAAACAAGACACGGAGACTGTATTATTTTGAAAACGTGCGATGATGACGTCACTTTTGATAATATTCATCAACTCCGTCTCCGACGCACAGAGAGAACAAGAAAGTTCGATTGAAGCGTCTTACCTGTGTTTGTCGGATCCCCTGTGACGTCAGAGTTTGTTGAAATACACACGACGAGATCAAAAGGACTGAGATGGCAGCAACGTGCATCCTCACTTTGCAACGGTTCCGGCCGCGAGTTCCTTCCCTTGGCAGACGGCACACTACAGACTGATAAGTAGTCGTACAAGTACATTCAAATGACCAATCACGGAGTCGTAAGCGGTCAGCTGACAGGAGAAATTGCGCACTACACTAGCTCAAAACGCTCTTCAACAAGAGCTCACGATTTTAATCCAATGCCAATGCAACATGTACCAGGGCAGTCTTAACAGCATTATAGGCCCACGGGCAAAGTACTGTACTGGGGCCCTTACCTACACAACCAGAGGAATCATCAGTAGGCTACCACGTCTCTTTCGAGAAACTAAAGGCATGATATTTTCTTATGTATTGTGTGTGAGAATATAATAAATTAAAAACCTTTCATAGTGTGCAAGGTAAGAGTATTTTAAATTGTAATAATATTAGATAGCGCACTATATATATTTTAATATATAATTCTATTTTTAGAGTAGTGAACATATAACTCTGAGAATCTGCCTCTGATACACATTCAAGGTTAATTATTTGTGGCAAAACATTTAAATCCATTGGTTAAAGGGTTTTTCCTTTTTCCAATTTAGTTTTGCGTTTAGTCCTAATGCAGCATCCTGGATCCAGTTTCCAGTCTGAGTTCCTTCTTGGTTGGAACTGTGTGATGAAATTCTTTGCGATATTGTGCTTGTTCATGCATGTTATGAGAGCATGAAGCAGACGACAGACTGGTGTACAAGACACACTGGGCCATGCTTGGCCACATTAACTCAGTGGTGTTTAAGTGTTACCCCAAGCATTGGTGTCAAGAGGCAGGTCATTTTATTTCAACTTTAACATCAAAAAAAAATGTTACTTTGAGAGAACAATCTCTATAGAACAGAATGATAAACTTTAGGGTAAATATTTGCAGATAGTAAAAAGACTTTAGAGACAGGCTAGATTATTCTGAGATAATTAGGTGAATGAATTAAATTATAATTGATATGAATTTTGTTATAAATAACTTGTTATTTATTTTTTTCAGCAATCTTCTGTTAAATTTTCATTCATTTCCATGTCATTTCTTATCATCGTCTCTTAACATAAATGCATCTTGTGTAGTAAGTATTATATTTGTTTGGCTATGTGTAATGGGAGATAACTTGCTTGGGGGCTTGTTGAGTCACCCGGACAGTGGCTCTAGAATGTCATGTTGTCCTAACTTGTAATTAAATTATGGTGACTGACAGCACGTGTTGGTGTGTTTGTGAGTAAAGAGAAAAATGAGCCTTTTCCGATTTGTGTTCTGAGCATACTGGCATTACTCTGTCAGGTTTGAAACAGATACATGTCCACAAGCAAAGTAGGACGTGCAAGGGGGGGGGGGTTGTATAAATAGTTAGATAGATAGAGGAGAGACAGACAGACAGATAGATAGATAGGTTGATTGATAGACAGACAGATATATAGATAGGTTGATTGATAGACAGACAGATAGATAGATAGACAGACAGACAGATAGATAGATAGACAGACATATAGACAGACAGATAGATAGATAGATAGATAGATAGATAGATAGATAGATAGATAGATAGATAGATAGATAGATAGATAGTGATTCATGCATGAAGACCATACCTTGTAATTCTTAATCTACCAGAACAGCAGGAACCATCAATGTTGCTGTTACAAGTGATAGAAGCATAAAAGCAAATGAAAGAGTAAAAAATAAGAAATTATTAGAATCTTAGATTAGAAATCCAGAGACTGCGGAATTTTAAAACAGAAGTGATACCTGTAGTGATAGGATCTTTGGGGAACATAACATCTATGTTGGAAAGATACCTGAATAAACAAACTGGACAGCACGGACTCACCCCACATTTAAAAGCAGCACTCCTCTGAAGGGCTGACATCTGTAAAAATTTGGATCTCCCAGAATCTTGGTAAGATTAATTGAAATCATGAAATACTACTACTATTACAACTACTACTAATGGTAAAAATATAATAAAAACAGTAGTAATGGTATCAATAATTATAATATATTAATAATAATAATTACACATAACAGTAATATGTAACCCACGCTCAACATCCTCTAAAAATAGACTTCATTGAAAACCTATATCTGGGATTGATATCCATTACCACTGGGCTACAGAGTGGCCTAATAAGTAACATTTTAAACAGAAGAGCGGGACGGCCCATGGGCCAGAGACCAGGGTTCAATGGACCACATGCACATCCATTGCAGCACACACTAGGACCCGGATGACAACTTTAGGCACATCCTGAGGTAAGTGGGCCATAAAATCAACAGCCGTACAGCTTCTCTCCTATGAACATAACTCAAATAACCACAATAACGTCATAAGCCTCTAGCAAACTATTTCTTACAACCCTACATGGTCATGATTAATAATGCTACACACATATATACTCTAATTATAACCATCGAAATATTCACGAAATGTAACCACAGTTCTGTCTTATTTATTTCTTGTTAAATACATTTTAATATTCATGCGTAGACCATTCGTTGTAAGTGGGACTTACTTACGTATTGTAGCCTGTCATTGTATTTAATTAATTTACCTGTCTGTACGTATCAGGGGGCTCGGAGTTTTATTCTCTACTATCACTCTCCTTTTCTGTGTTATCTATCTTCCTTCTTTCCAACACGTGGGGACAGCCATAATGTGTGTTTGAGGGGATTAGTCTAAGGTTACCCGGTAGCCCGGGGTGGTGAAGAATTAAAATCATGTCCATCTCCCAGCGAAACGTCACAATAATATGGCAATAATAATAATAATTTGATAGTAATCATATAGAAAATGTTTGAAGTTCTTAACCCAGGCTGCTTCCAGGCACTTTAAGAGAAATTATTATACGCATTTTTATATCAAAGAAAATAATTAATAATAATTAATTTAAAATAATTATTGTAAAATATTAAGCTACAATTAGTTTATGAAATTTGTCACATCATCGCAAACAAATAAATTATTAAAACCACAAAAGCCTATTACAATGACCACATCAACATACAATATGCACTTGTTACCAGCCATTGAATACTATGGGAAAATATGAGTATTTAAATATTTTGAATGGAAAGTACGATTTTCAGTGTCAGGTATTATAAAGAAGCGGATTCCAAACCATTGTGATAAACTACGAAATGTATGTGCTTTTTGTTGTTGTTTTTTTAAAAATATATTTTCAGAGATTAATAGAACTAATGCACAAACGAGTGTTACTGTGTATTTTTTGCAGTAATCGAGTTTTGTTATAACTAGCACACAAACGAGTGTTTCTCTGTCTTTTGTGCAATAATCGAGTTTTGATCGAAGTAGTATAACAACCGTATTTCCGTAGCTTTGCTGTAGTTATTGAGTTTTTAAAGAACTAGTACACCTACATATTTTGATAGCTTTATTACAGCAATCTAGTTTTGAAAACCATATTGCACAAACAAACATATTTTGATAGCTTTATTACAGCAATCGAGTTTTGAAAACCATATTGCACAAAAAAAACATATTGGTGGCTTTATTACAGCAATCGAGTTTAATAGAGCTTGTGCACGTGACCATTTCTACTAAAAATCTACCGGTGTAATAAAGTCATCAAAATGTTCGCTTGCACACCATTTCTTATAGCACTCGATTTCTGTAATAAACAACGAACAAACATTTTAATGAATTTATTATAGCATTAGAGATTTAGTAGAAATAGTCTGTAAACAAACAAATTGATGGCTTTTATTACTGTACTAGAGATTTAGTAGAAATAGTCTGTAAACATATATTTTGATGGCTTTTATTACTGCAATCGAGTTTTAGTAGAAATAGTTTGTAAGCAAACAAGTTGATGTGCGCGCGTTTGTGTGTGTGTGTGTGTGTGTGTGGGTGGGTGTGTGTGTGTGTGTGTGTGTGTGTGTGTGTGTGTGCGTGTGTACACATTTTATCAGCTCTATCTGTGTATAATGCTAAACGTTCTTGATATTCGAGGCATGTTTTTTTTTCATATGGCCAGCTTTTACCTTTGAGCACCTGGGAGTTTATAGGAGCGACGCTAAAGCGTTCTTGACCTTCGAGCACATGGAAGTTTTTCACATGACCATCTTCATGTTGCATTGTCGCGTTCAAAGAACTCATCAATGTATGAATAGTGAACTTGGAATTTGTGTACATAGTCTATTATTTTATCTGAATAGTGAACTTGGAGTTTGTGTACATAGTCTATTATTTTATCTGAATAATGATCTTGGAATTTGTGTACATAGTCTATTATTTTATCTGAATAATGATCTTGGAATTTGTGTACATAGTTTATTATTTTATCTGAATAGTGAACTTGGAATTTATGTACATAGTTTATAACTATTACCTGAATAGTGAGCAGGAGTTTGTTGCACATAGATTTTATTATTATCTATATAGAGAGAAAGAAATTTATTGTATTTGTATATAGTTTATTATTATTACCCAAATAGTGAGCAGGAACAAGTACATAGTTTTTTATTATTACCTGGATAGATAGAAGAAATTGTATTATACATATTTTATTATTATTACACGAATGGTAATAGGAAATTGTTGTACATATTTTTTATTATTACCGGGATAGGGAGAAGGAAATTTATAAACATAGTTTATTATTATTACCAGAATGGTAGCAGGAATTTGTTTTACATATTTTTTTTATTATTATATGGATATAGAGAAGGGAATTTATTGTACATAGCTTATTATTATTACCCTGGATAAAAAGAAGGCAATTTATTGAAATAGTTTATCATTACTACCTGGATAGAGAAAAGGAAATTTGTTGTAAAAGATTTTTTATTATTACCTGGAGAGAGAGAAGGGAATTTGTTACAATATGTTTTATTATTACCTGGAGAGAGAGAAGGGAATTGTTGCAATATTTTATTATTATTACCTAAATAGACAAAAGGAAATTTGTTGCAATATTTTTTTATTATTACCTGGAGAGAGAGAAGGGAATTTGTTACAATATTTTTTATTATTACCTGGAGAGTTAGAAGGGAATTTGTTGCAATAATTTGTATTATTACCTGGAGAGAGAGAAGGGAATTTGTTGCAATATTTTATTATCATTACCTGGTAACAGAGTTAGGAATAAACAACGTCACTCACCATCTATTGAGTGGCGTATGTGATAAGTTTATGGCAGCCCTGATGCGTTGTTGTTCTATTTTTATATTCTTTCTTTCTTGTTTAATATATAATATATATTTTGGAGCCACCTTTTAGAAAGCATTTGAATTTGTTTCTTCTTCAGTTAGTATTTAAAGCACACAAAGTATTGCCTGACATCATCCAAGAGAACCGCTTTATCGCGAGGCGAGTTGGTTTCTCTATAATTATTAATATACGTTCTACTGCCATTAGTAAGACTGCGGTTGTCATTAAATAAAAGATTATTATAAAACTACAGATGCATATATCTTAAAGATTTTTCTATCTACTCTTATGATTAGGCACATGTGTTCTTTTCTCATACAGTGACTTTAGCATGTACATTGAACTGAGATAAAATGTTTTATTTTAAATTAAATAGCAGTGCTGTGTGACATTTTTACCATAGAAGTGATAACCCACAAATAGTGAAGACAATAATATCACTTTCCTGTTTCTCTGATTCTGTAATTATTGTGTACTATAGATAATTTTTTCAAAAATGATATTATTACATTTCTGTCATGTAATACACTATAATATTCATTATACTGGCACAGCATAAAAGTATGTGCCTAAAGCCCTAAACCCTTTTAATTTGTATATATTATAATGTATAGTATTGATACGTTTCACTTTAGAAATGTAATCAGTTCATTATACTTTTAATGTTTAAATTAATAACCCTTATTAATTTGGTGTGCATATGACGCTTGAAAAATCCAACGACTCAAATCCAATAATTCCTCTCTCTTTTCACACTCTCTTTAAGTCTCTGTTCACTCTCTTTTCACACTCTCTTTACAGTCTCTGTTCACTCTCTTTTCACACTCTCTTTACAGTCTCTGTTCACTCTTTTCACACTCTCTTTACAGTCTCTGTTCACTCTCTTTTCACACTCTCTTTACAGTCTCTGTTCACTCTTTTTTCACTTCAGTCTCGATTTTCTTCTTTTGTTTTTCACGCTGATTACCCCCGCCCCCCCCCCCTCCAATTTTGGTCTCTTTATAGCTCACCAATTTCTTTTCATTAATTTTATCAATGACATTTAAATATTAATATGGATACACTTTATTTGTAGATTTCAAGAAAATGAATAACGATAGATATACTGTGTTGTAAGAAATTGTTTATTTCCATTTGACAGAATTGTTAGGATGAAAACATAAAATATAGCTGCATCAAACAGGTATGTGTGTAAGTCTTTTTAAATAACCAAACGTCTGTATAATCAGTCAAAATATAGTAACAATCTTTTAACTAAACAAATAAAAACTGAACCAACATATAAAAATTTGCTCTGTTTCTTACTAATTAATTTACATTTTGAGTACGAGTAACATTTGTGAAGAGGTCATACGGTTCACCTTTTATAGTTGTGTTTTCTTTCAAATTAACCCATTTTACAGCTCCTAGTTAAAATTTAGAACCCGCAACCTTAAATGATGATAATAATGATGCAGTTTAGAATTGTTTCTTCTGTTTTAGTTCCTGAACAATTTTGTGACATTGTTTCTGTTTATGCTCTTACTAATACATTTGCTTCCATAATTAGAATAATTGTCATAATCATAAGTGTTTTTATATTTTGTTGTGAAGGTACAAAAGTACTATTCAATTCTTTTTCTGCTTTTTCTACTATATATAATACACATAAAGGTGTGTCTATATTACTCTATATAATACACAGGAAGGTGTGTCTATATTACTATATATATTAAACAGAAAGGTGTGCCTATATAACTATATATAATACACAGAAAGGTGTGTCTATATTATTATATATAATACACAGAAAGGTGTGTCTATACTACAGGGGAATGAATCATTTTGATATGTGGTATTCATCTCAGACGGTAGGCCTACTCGGCAAACGGGCACAGCTCATCCTATGATCGGTCCGCCACCTGCACACAACATGATTACAATGTTCTGCAGTTATTGTCACCTGGCAGTATAATGTAAAGGTTTTTTTTTCAATAGGATTAATAAATGAGTTTTGTACTGTGTCATTTGCACAACATGTAGACCTACAAGATATAAATGATCTTATTAAGAAAGCTTATTAAAAACATGTTTTCTCTTATTTCGAATTGATAATCAATTAAGGTGGTAAGACTACCAAATAAAGATATGGAACTCCGGAATAACAAACCAATCTGAATAGAAGAGCAACCGTTATAAATGGCAATCTTGCAATCAAGCAATCTTTATTTTCATTCAGTAGAGAATAAAGACTGTTGGGCCCTTGTAAATAAGAAAATATTTGCACGTTTATCTTTCAATTTCCCTGAAATAATATGGTTTAAAAATTATGAAATAACATTCCAAATGTTTCGTCAATCAGAAGTATTTGCCAGAAATGTTATTGTCCTTTACTCTTGATCAGATGCACGATAAGAAAATTAGACTTACCTGTACAAACCAAACTTAGACTTACCTGTACAAACCAAACTTAGACTTATCTGTACAAACCAAACTTAGACTTACTTGTGCAAACCCCACAAGACCTGGGGCACATTTGCCAGGCCAGGTCAGGTTGTTGCACGCACAGATTGTCTATGCTGTTAATCAAATTACCACAGTCAGGTCTGCGATCCACGCAGGACGTAGGAGCTGAAAAATAAATGTCAAGAACGATCACTCTCTAAGTTTTTCAAAGCATTACTATAGAACACTGCACTTCAAAGCAGAAAATTAGTTTGTAACTTTACACTTTAAATTAGTGTGTATGTATTGTGGCGACAATGCCACTTAGTTAATGAAATATTAATAATAATAATTAATTAACAATCCACGTCGATAGCAGGCTTTAGCGCATTTAATTATTTATAACTGTTAACAGTCGATTTACTCCCAGAAGGATCTGTGGACATTTCATCAACAAGAGTGTACGCTTTTACAATCAATGCTTCCATGATTGATTAAATATTGTTACTTGCAAATAACATAAGATTTTAATGTACAGATGCAAGCTATATAGTGATTTTGAATCAATCACTTTTAATCTGGGCAACAGGTATCACCCAGTCTGGAAGAAAATAATATTTTCTGCTTTTAGGATTAAAGTTAACAATTATTATCAATCAATTTTCGCTCATAAATGATAGTCTATATAAGAGCCTGCATAGGAAGTCTGATATGGCTGGGTTTATTGTACGTTTGCTAAGTTTAATGTTAAGTAATGTTTCAATAAATATAAATGAAGATTATAATTTCATGGCTCATAAGTACACAAAATGTACCTGTCAATAGGTGTGAGCTCCAGGTGAAATAATTAGCATCTACAATAAAACATACCTACTTGTAGGTGTGAGCTGACAGGTGAAATAATTGGTATATACAATAAAATATAACTACCTGTAGGTGTGAGCTGACAGGTGAAATAATTGGTATATACAATAAAATATAACTACCTGTAGGTGTGAGCTGACAGTTGAAATAATTGGTATGTACAATGAAATATACCTACCTGTAGGCGTGAGCTCACAGTTGAAATAATTGGTATGTACAATGAAATATACCTACCTGTAGGCGTGAGCTCACAGTTGAAATAATTGGTATGTACAATGAAATATACCTACCTGTAGGCGTGAGCTAACAGTTGAAATAATTGGTATGTACAATGAAATATACCTACCTGTAGGCGTGAGCTCACATGTGAAATAATTGGTATAATCACAATACGTGTCCGACCACTTGTAGCTCGGTGTGAAGACAGAACACAACAAATCATAGTCATCTGGGTTGGGTGAACCTTGAAGGAAAAATCACAATACAACCATGACCGTTTTATAAAATAATGTGACAACAGATTGTCGGTTTTATAAGAAAATGTATTTTGGCAGAATACACCAATACGTTATATAGATTTGTTAAAGCATAATATAATATAATATAATATAATATAAGATAAGATAATATAAGATAAGATAAGATAATATAAGATAAGATAAGATAATATAAGATAAGATAATATAAGATAATATAAGATAAGATAAGATAATAACCAGAATTCCCGTAGATTATTAAGACTGCAATCAGAATAGTATGTTAGTTATTACGTCATTACAGTGATTCTCGACCTCGTACACAAGAGTGACGCTATTGGGTCCCACAGATAAGAGAACATGTGATGACGAAATGATCAACACAAAATACAGTGGTGACGTAAAACTGCTATAGACCCCCCAACCCCACCTCCATATTACAGTATATAATAAAGACATTATCAGACTGCATGTAAAGATTTATTGCAAACACATTCCTGTTTTTCATCTAAGAGATCACTCTATAGATCGCTGTCATGTAGATTTAGCATGCAGTGATAAACAAAATATTGAATACATGTCACCGAATTGTGGAAGGGAGATAAGTAACATTAAGAAATGAATGTCATTGTAGTGCACCACTAATGTCGCATCAATGTCACCACAGTCACAAATGTATTCAGTCCGTCAGTGATTTGTCAATGTCACCACAGACACAAATGAATTCAGTCCGTCAGTGATTTGTCAACACTACATACTGACCTGTTGGTTGTCCATCAGAGTATCTGACATGCATGCACCATGGATGTTTGTCTGGCTCTTTTTATAAATGCATTCAGGAACATGTGCTGACGTGCTTGTATGCAAAATTGCAAAATGTGAACAACACAGGACGCTACGGTGTGAATATCTTTCGAAACAATAGCAGGCAATTTA
This sequence comes from Sinotaia quadrata, assembly GCA_028829895.1. Taxonomy (NCBI): domain Eukaryota; kingdom Metazoa; phylum Mollusca; class Gastropoda; order Architaenioglossa; family Viviparidae; genus Sinotaia; species Sinotaia quadrata. The sequence continues at coordinate 17,633,541 of CM054180.1, forward strand.
CTTTGATGATTATGATTTAAATTTATTATCCTATGGATGCCATAAATCATACACTCTGGAAATAAAGTGGTAATTTCTAAATTAATGGATGATGAAATAAGAAAGATAAGTAGGTAAAAACTGACTTATAATCAAATTACTTAATGGTGACAATTTTTCATTTGTTTTATGAATAGGGTAAAAATGTTTATCATTGGTATTCATACTTGTTTATTGCTGGATACATATATATTTATTGGGAAACTAATAAGTCTCTATTTTTATTTAGTGCTGACGTCAATAATAGCTGTTTTTGCAAATATGAATATATAAATTAATAAACGTGAATATATAGAATTTACCCTTTAAATGATAGATGTTAAGACTAATTAATTAGAAGTAACTAAATTGGCACTTTTACCTGAATTCCAATTAGTCCATGTAGGAAGGGAGCCATCTTGCCATCTCCAGTCTCCGTGGGAAACTTCCTTTAGACCAAGCCAGGTACTTAATCCGTCGTCTCTGTAAAACGAAAGCTTTTGCCACTGACAAATGATGTCTTAATAATACTTGAATGTAATGTATTGTTTGCCACTGACGTATGTCTTAATAATACTTGAATGTAATGTATTGTTTGCCACTGACGTATGTCTTAATAATACTTGAATGTAATGTATTGTTTGCCACTGACGTATGTCTTAATAATACTTGAATGTAATGTATTGTTTGCCACTGACGTATGTCTTAATAATACTTGAATGTAATGCATTTATGACAAGGACGAGATTACGTGACCACTAATAGTCATACAAGAAACAAGGCGTTAACTACATTTTCTCCAACTTTGTCCTTTTTCTTTGTCCCGTCTCTATGTGCCTCTCTGCTCCACTCTCTCGCTCTCTCTTCCTCTATTTATCTGTCGTTCTCTCTCTCTCTCTCTCTCTCTCTCTCTCTCTCTCTCTCTCTCTCTCTCTCTCTCTCTCGCTCCACTTTGGTTTTATGAATAGACGAAAACACAATTAAGGAGAAAATACTCTCACCATCATCACCATCACCATAAGCAAAAGATAGAAATACAAAATACAAAACAAAACTTTCAGCCTTAAATCAGGGTTGAACTTATCTCACTCACTCACACGCACACACACACATACACGCTCGCGCGCGTATATATAAATTCAACAGTTTCTTTTAAAGAACGCACTGCCATCAGTAACAGAAATATTTCATACACTCGTTTTAAAGAGGGTTATCGAGGACGTCGTATTCTGACCTTAGCTTGAAGAGGTACTCCGCCACGTCAGCATCCCGGACTTCGGCAACGATAGCCCCGAACGACGTGCAAACAGCAGCGGCTTCAGGGTACGTTTTGCTCTCTAGGAATGCACGATAGCAGTGCCGTTTATACAGATACCACCCTTCAGGGCACCCTGCAGGTACAAAGACCGAAGGCATACACTCTGGGTAATTGTGAGTAAATAAATTACCAGATATTTTATCCACACATACAAAATAAATATTTCCAGACTTAATGTAATATGCAATACTTCACTGGTGATGGTTTTATTTTCTATTTCTAATCAATCTGTAAACTATAGTGGGATCTGTAATTAGTAGTCCAATCAGCTGCATACCTCCACATACGTAACCAAGGGGAGTCCAGGAGCCGTCGGTTAGACATTTTGTAGATCGAGTCTGGCCATTGGAGTTGCACGCAAAGGTAACAGTGTCACTAAGTTTGTAACTGCTTTGCAGAGAGGTGATAGGTACACCGTCAAGGGGGGTAGGTGGAGCACCGCACGTGTATTCTGTGTCTGCAATAGTATGACAGTTATTTTGAACTTAATATCTATCTATCTATCTATCTATCTATCTATCTATCTATCTATCTATTTATCTATCTATCTGTCTATTTATCTATCTGTCTGTCTATCTGTTTGTCTGTCTGTCAAACTGTGTGTTAACGCGTGCTTGCGTTTATCTATTTGTCTGTTTGTACACAACATGTATCCATCTATTTATCATTTCAGAATCTTCCACCGCACATCTATTTAAAAAATTATAAAACAATGTGTCATTCAAATATGTTTTAATTTATTTAGAAATGCAGAGGTAACAAACTTTGACTAAGTATTATATGAGTAAGCATGATTAAGCGCAAATAAAACGAACTTCATAATAGAACAGCCAGCATGATAAATAGAATGATTCAACATTAATAACGACCTCAAAGATTCCTATGAAGATTTCGAAAGAGATGTTACCATGGCTACAAGAGTCATGTAAAACGCCCAACCTTTCTTCCGACAACTGGCTACTGAACATTCTTCCGGACAAAGAACTTAAACACAAAAGGACACTCGAACTCAGAAGGCATTAGGAGCATCGTGCAAATGAGAGACAACTGCAATAAACCAAGCAGACGATAATATTGTTTCAAAAGTTAGATTATAGTTTACTTTCGCTAAACATCCTCCAAGAGACATCAGCACTGACGAAGTAAACTGGCCAAAGGAATTGACCTGGGGACTACTCTCGAGCGAGTAGCTGTGAAGAAGCTGCACGTTAGACTGACTCTTCACAGAATGAAGATGCGAAAGTTCTATAGTTGAGATAACAGACATTTTGCGATTACACTTGTACTAATAGCTGCAGCTAGAACTAAATTAAATTATGGGTTTAGACGACAATATGCTAGCTGCATTAAGACGCAAGAGCGGAGTTGGATCTTGAATAAACAGGAACGTCATGGACCTCATGCCTTCTGCCAGCACTGTCTCTCGTTAGCCATTGACAACAGCTTTCTGACAGGACTATCTTATCTTTCAAGCAATTAACAACAACCTTCTCCCAGAACTCTCTCTCTCTCTCGTTCTCTCTCTCGTTCGCTCTCTCACTCTCTCTCTCTCTCTCTCTCTCTCTCTCTCTCTCTCTCTCTCTCTCTCTCTCTCTCTCTCTCTCTCCTCTCTCTCTCTCTCTCTCTCTCTCTCCCCTTCCTTTTACAACAGCCTTCTCCTTGTCTTTCACAACAGCCTTCTCCCATAACTATATCTACCTCCTTGCCTTGACAACAGCCTTCTTCCAGCACTATCTCTATCTCGCCTATCCTGACAGCAGACTTCTGTAAGCAAGCACAGTTCTATCATATCTGTCAATAGCAGCAGACAAAGACTAACAAGACAAAGAAGAGCAATAATATATACGCAGCCCCTACAATAATTTTTAAACAGATTCCAGAATCAATAGTGTCACAATTTCAATTCTAAGTGTATAATTATAACAGCGTGAAATAAATGTGAGAGCATTTAACTTTATATTTTCGAGGTATCTAAGTGTATAATTATAACAGCATGAAATAAATGTGAGAGCATTTGACTTTACATTTTCGAGGTATCTCGAGAGGAGGCAGCTGATTAGCACACGTCAGTGAACAGTTCTTGCGAGCTGTGGGTACGTCTGAACACAAACCGCTGCTCGCGAATGAGGCACATGTGGTGGACGAGTCGTAAGGTGCTTCTGCAACAGCATCATGTCTACGGATTAAATGCCAAAGCTAACATGTTTCTGTTATTCGTATCCACAAATAAATTAAATAAATAACTATGTAGTCGATAATGTTGAACCATATATACTTAAAATGATACTGTGCCATAAACGACATCGTAATCATAACTTTAATAATCAAATTATTAAAATTGTCATTCTCAACTACATCTAGGAGTCCTATGATATCCTATAGAAAGAGCTTTGTCAAACTGACTCTACTTATTAATATTTGGGTGAAATAGATTTGTAATTAAAGCTAAAGTTTTGTTTGCCCTTGCTATCGCATAGTGGGAATATCGTAATATATTAATGAGTGACAGGTCATTACGTTACACGCATGTATCTATATGTTACGACAAGTCACCTAAAATTACATACCCAGCTGACAAACGTCACAATAGTTTCGCTGGCAGTCTACAGATTGGACATAGCACCAAGGCCGCAATCCGTCACCAGGGTTACGGCAGTAGTTGCCATCTAATCCATCGTCATAATCGCTAAAAATCAATTTTTTGCACACTTTTTAACTTGAAACAAAAAGATAGCAAAATCCATACATATTGCTGAACTGTTACTACTATTTTTGCTACGTTTTGTACTCCACTGCTACTAGTACTAGGCCGCCACAGCAACAACAATAGTATCGATATTACTACTATAACTACTACTACCACTACTATTACTATAGCCATAAAACACCATCAAACCTTCAGCAGTAACTACTACTAATGTAATAACTAAACAAAAGCGATACTACTAATGCAATAAGTAAATCAGTCTTCCTGCTATTATACTACTAATATTTGGAGATTGTTCATAACTTCATTTTAAAGGGTATTTGTAAACGTGTTCATGCAGCCGGATCTAAGCATGTGAAAAACAGAAAGAACTATGCCGTAAACGAGTCTTAATGTTACTTCAAAACTCACTACGACAGAACTTACTCGGGTCTGAAGGCGTGGTGTCTGCAATGTGTGACGTTTGCCCAAGGCATGCAGGGTTCGAAAGTACGGGTGAAATTCACTTTGCCTCGATAGGTGGCTCCTTGGTCACGTGGGTTGTAACAAGTGTCTTGTTCTGACGAGAAGAAATCGGACATTTAAATGTAAGTAAAATAAACTACTACAACAATTAGCAGACCTTCTCGTCTCTTATTTGACTACACAGAAAGAAGGTGGGCATGAAACAAAAGAAATAAAGTTTATTGCACTATCAGATTTGACGTATAAGTAAAGAAGTACAAAATTAAAGGACTTGAAATTTGTAGCTCCACGTGAAGTAGAAAAATGCCATACATTCTTAATATAATAATAGATTCGTTATTTTCTTGATATGTTTTCTTTCTTTTTTATTTTTTCGAAGAGTATATGATATCATTATTACGTGGATTAATTTCTACATTGGAAAGGACTTGCAGATTTCAATGTTATTATTTATTCCTATTTCACGACTTCTGATGACTGTCGGTTATGAATTAAATCTATATTGTTGTATTTGATAATAGTTTTCCAGTTTGTCATTGATATTTGTATTAGGTAATGTAGTGATGAGGTCATTTTGTATATTTTTATTGTTTATTAATTGTTATTATTTTTATCACGTATTATTATTATTAGCATCGTTATTATTATTAAATTTCGTATCATTATAATTAAAATTATTATTATCAATATCATTATTAAATTTTGTTTCATTACAATTATTAAATTTCGTATAATTATAATTATTATATTTCGTATCGTTATAATTAATATATTTCGTATTTCATTATTTATAAAGTAGTATTAAATTTTAAATTTCTAAATTTATTTTACTGATAAAAATATATAACTAAGTATAAAAGTCCAGAAATGTATGTACCGTCACTCACACACACACACACACACACACCTCATATATTCAATCATACATTTTCAATTGCCTTGCACTCTAACGCTCACATACTCAGGGCTACTTTGACAATAACGCTCACATACCCAGGGGTACTTTGACAATAACACACATACTTAGGGCTACTTTGACAATAACGTTCACATACTCAGGGCTACTTTGACAATAACGCTCACATACCCAGGGCTACTTTGACAATAACGCTCACATACCCAGGGCTACTTTGACAATAACGCTCACGTACCCAGGGCTACTTTGACGGTAGCGTTGAAGCCTCTCTTTGCAATATTATTGTCTGTGTACAATCTGAGATAAAGTCTGTTGGAGGTGCTACGGATGGTCGACTTCATACTTGACCCGCAATAACTGTAAGGTAAATTAGTCGCATATTTATTTCTTAGTATATCACAAGCTTTAGGTATATTAGTCGCATATTTATTTCTTAGTATATCACAAGCTTTAGGTATATTAGTCGCATATTTATTTCTTAGTAAATCACAAGCTTTAGGTAAATTAGTTACATCTTTCTTTCTCAGTGCGTGACAAGCTTTAGCATACACATTACTGAGAAGAAAATTAGAAATTCCTGAATCCTGCATAATTTGTAAGACTGTTGCGTGTACCTTTATGATTTTGAACTGACTTTATTAATCCGATTTTTTTATTTTGCAATTAGATATTTGATATTAGTTGTAATCATGCATCATATTGTACTCATTATTATCACCACTGCCTATAAATAGAATGTTTAATCACGCCTGATACCTCAATCCATTGTATCCGATTCTAGCATGGCGGATTTCAAGACTGTCAACACACGAGGTGCCGGTACCTTCAACCTCGAAATCGGAAAATGTCAAAAGGAGGGTAGAGTTTTCAGGCCCCTGTTAATGACAGAACACTATTTGCATTACAATGTTATACGTCTGCTGCTATTCTTACAATAACTGTAATAGTATTTTTGTAGTTATTGTAATAGATGATGATGATGATAATTGTGGTGGTGGTGATGTTGATGATGATGGTGGTGGTGGTGGTATTGGTGGTGACAAAGACTATTTTGATGATGATAGCGTTGGTGGTGGTTGTGGTAGTGGTTGTGGTGGTCTCCGGAAAACTTTTCGAAATTTCGCTTCTGATATTTAAACAATAACTCAAATATATTGCACTCGCAACAAAACGTACACAAAATGGATTGTTGCCAGAGCCACCCCTCTGAAAGAGAATGCAGGATTATTTCCATCGCTTAACAACGCTTTCTGAACCAGAAGAGAGCCACCATACATCGGTCGCCAAGACAGCTCCTTTCTACACCCACATAACAAAACCAATTTGTAAACTCTCATAATCCCATAGGCACAGTTAAATGATGACTACACTAAGAACTGAAGGGCGAAAGTGAGTGTTTCCATTATTGATTTAGCTCAAGAATAAAAATGCATTTTGGAGAAAAGAAAAAGTCCCTAGGAGTCAACAACAAAATCGGTTGAAGATAGAACATCAGACTGCGAAAACAGCAAAGAACTGATGCATGATGCAAACAAATTGATAAGGCACTTCTACTCCATAAATTCACAGACATAAACAGCCGTATGCGCAACACAGCAAAGATAATAATAATAAATATTAATAAATAAAGTTTATGCTTCTCACTATATCACTCTCAAACAAACTATAAGAACCTCCGTGAAGGAAAAGGAAAAAAGAAGTATAGATTGCAGTAGTAAGGAAATTAGCAAAACGACAGTGCCAGTGTTGAATGATGGCACACTAAAGTAAGACATTTAACTAACAATTAGGCACACTAAAGTAAGACATTTAGCTAACAATTTCCATCTCAATTAAAGAAACAAAACTGCAATGTAGGAGGACAAAAATACTGCCAAGACTACGTTTTTTACTATATTGCGGTATAATGGAAGATGCCAGCAAAACAGAATGTTGAAGCCCAATCCTTAAAGCAATACAAGAGCTCAAAGAAAACAGTAAAAACAAAACAGCATGTTTCTTTCAATAATACAGCCTTTCTTTCTTTCTTTCAACCTTTCAACCTTTCTCTCTCTCTCCATGCGCGATTAATTATTCTGATAATGCCAATTTACATACAATATTTAGCTGTAGCTATTATTGTTCTAACTTACTGCAAGAATAATAAATTGCAAAATTTAAAACAATAAATGTAGTTTCACTGCAAAACATATGTGTCTTCCTGATTGAGGCAAATATATAACACTTTAAAATATACAAAAATGTTCAATGGCTTAATAATATATTCATTGTAAATATAAATATGATTTATTTTACTTCCTGACCTTTGCCAGGAAAAGAATGCATTGACATTATAAGACGTGTTGAAGAAATAGCATCTCCAAAGAATTTCATGATAACGGATACCGAACCTCATTGTGGATATGTTGGTAGTTCACTTTCAGAACTTACTATTATGTCAAAACGAGCTTTAGCGAGACTGAACAAAGAGGTACTCTAGTCTGAAATACGACCACGCCTGTTGGGTAAATACCTCTATTGTCCAGATGCATTCCAACTTATTGGGGTAGTTAGCAGGATACCCGGGTGAGGTGAATGTTACTGATGTCTCTGTTTCTGTTAGCCTGTATGTTCCGCCACAGTCTAATGAGGAGACAGACATTTTGTGCATTAATGCTAACAGAAATATAAATTATTAGAAAAAAATAATTTAAATTACACTCATTGCATAATAAGCATAAATGAATAATACTTGCTTGTCATTCAACATGTTTTCGTCATAGTCCATTATTTCAAATTATTACAACAATTAATTAATTGTGCATAAATAATGTAGGGCTGATAAATAAGAAAGAGAAAGGACAGTTTAAAAATAAATGTTGTGACTCCGAGAGATCCTTCAGCCCTTTGGGGTCAGAGGCCAAGACAATAAAATCGTTAGTCAAAAACAGTGTGTATCCATGTCAGTGGGGCCTAATCAACGGAGTGGAAATGTGGATGAGAAACATTTTACTCCTACAAGATACTTAGTGGTCTACAGGGACCTGATGCTGATTGATCGAGTGTGGATGGCCAGTGAGGAACAGAAGGAAGCGTGAATTTATACGAATGCAAATCACGCTCTAGTGCTTCCAGGCCAAGAACAGGCATGAAGTCGGGAAGGGAGATGCAAAACACTCGCCACATTAAGGCGTGAAGCATAAAGGAACACACTGGAATAAAGGAATCCAGATTTAATTTGAACTCTATGGATGCTGTAAATTTTAAGAGAGTAAACTCTACTTCAAATTTTCTTGTGGTGATATACAGACGCCAGTTTACAAAGAGACCCAGAGAGACTGTCCGTTTGTGATCAAAACAATAATGAAGGAAATAATTATGAACCATTGGTAGAAAGCAACACGTAATTAATGTTGATTCTAAAAAAAAAAAAGTACTTTCAGGAAAATATGTATGTTTCTAAAGAAGATAGTGCATTATATAATTTTCTATTGATTGTAGTTTTATTTTTGTTATTGAAATGTTTCAGATGAGGTATGAAATGGAAAGATGGGAGAAGAATACATAAAAATTCAAACTTGCATGTCTCTTTCGACTGTGTACATTTTGTTGCCTGGAGAAGAGAACTACAATCTGTAAAAGACAGCGGGTTTGGTACAAGGATCACATGACTGGAAGATAAAACAATGGGGAATATAAATATTTTCCTTCTGACCACAGGACAAACCGTTGGGGGAATATATATTTTGTCACTTGATTTCAAATGGTAAATAACTTGGGAAAATATAAATTGACTACAAAGGAAAACTTTTTGGGAAAATATAAATTGTCTGCAAAGGAAACCTTTTTGGGATAATATTAAATTATTTACTGCTGTATTCTATTGCAAATTAGTTGTGGAATTTAAGTTATTTATTATTTCACTACAAGGTCGACTCCAGGACAATATACATTACTGAACAAATGATTACAAGACAAAACAGTAGGGAATATACAATATTCAATACATGAATACAGGGAACGTAGTGGAGAATATACATTATTCAATACATGAATACTGAGAATTCAGTGAGCAACATGCATTATATGTCATATGATGGTCTAAACTTAATAATTATATATTTTCGCCACTGTTAAACGTGACCCGACCTTGAGCGCTCTTTATGATGATATTATATGGGCGCCATAGTTGGAGTAAACAACTCAAGTTGAGAATATACAATATACTAGAATTTGTTAATGCAACCCAAATCAATTCTAAGTGAATGAGTAGTTTTTCTAACTAATAGAAATCGCACTTGTCCATAACAACTTTATCCAATGGGGATGGTGTGAAAGTGATTTTATTGAAGAAAGTCGTATATTTCTAATCACTTTGATTTTGATACAATTTGAGTCCGGTCAGAAAAGCCTTTCTCAATGGAGGTTTATCTTGACAAAGTATTGTAAGTTATGCCTAAAGGAACAAGGGTAGTATTGAATGACGAATTTAGTTCTCGAAAGAAATCGTATCTTGACAAGGATTATGTGTTAAGAAAGTTTGATGAGAATACATCGAAGAGTTCTTGTCTCGACTGAGTGAGAAATTATGCTGTACATTAAAACAAGCACAAGGAAGCAAAATGCATGTGAACATGAACTTACTTCTGGTGAGCGGGAAATAATAGCAGTAATAGATGTAAAAGTTTCCATCAGCATAATCAAATAAGAACGGTCGTGTGGTCTCTGCCGAAAATCCAAGGATGTTCTCCGTCAGAACATTTTGCACCCGGAAGTATTTTGATACAACTCCCATTCCTGTTTTCATAAGATAAAAGATAGATAGATAGATAGATAGATAGATAGATAGATAGATAGATAGATAGATAGATAGATAGATAGATAGATAGATAGATAGATAGATAAAACTTTATATCTACTATGGATCTGAGGCGGACATATATCTAGTACAGTTTCTTGTTTGCGCAGTCACGTCCTACTATTTATTAATACAATCATTAGCAATTGTGATATTCTAAACATTTTTCATTGAGTTATAATCAAAATCATAATTGAAATTATGCCTATTTAATACAGATTTTTTAAAATTCATCGATGTAACTAATCCTTCGAATACACACATACATACATACATACACACATACATGTATACACACATACATACATACATACACACATTCATACACACAAACAGAAATACACACATACATAATACATACATACATACATTCATACATACACACATACATACATACATACACACACATACATATATACATACATACATACATACATATATACACACAAATTAAAACTATGAATGTCGCAATCCTACAAAAGTATTGGTTCTGTGCACTTGTCTTAGGAAAAACAATTAGTTTATAATATATTTTAAATTTCTGCTGCCGTTTTAATTTATGATGATATAAACAGTCCCTTTCCTTGATTAAGACAGTATTCCACTAAAAAGAAGATTCTCAGGAAAACTATGCGTTAGAATTCAAGAAATCAATGCACATCTCTACAAACATTCAAGGCATCTTGCGCATATAGGCACGAATATAAATACAACAAAATGTTGTTAAACGTTACCTTTAACCTTTTGACATCCCTCGTATTTGGCCTTGTACAAAGCGAATGCCATTGCTGTTGGTAAGGATATGGGAGTGTCAATGCTACCGTCATCACGGCAACAAAACTCTTGCCGTACGTTTGTGTTGTATGTTCCATCAGGTAGAGGGGCTTTCCATGTGACATTTTTTGTCGCTGTTGGCGGAATGTTGTCAAACTGAATGAAACCGTCTTTAAAGTCTGAAAAATACATTTTTTGTAAATGCTTAGTGAATTTTAAGAACCGTGTTTGTACATGCTGAAAAAAAAGAGTAAATTATAAAGCTCAATGTTGAGCTAAGTGTTTCTTTTAATGACAATGAAGCTTGAAGGGATAGTTTAACTGTGAAAATAATATATTCATGAATAGAGGAGTTTTGTTAAAAAAAAATATTGAGATAAATATTAACTTCGAATGATTATCTATTAAAATAACAATGGAGATATCGCACACAATTTTAGCTTTTGCAGCCATCTGAATTAATTTAGGGAGTTTTGCAACACAGAACAAAAAAAAGATTGGACAAACAAACATTCAGAACAAATAGAAAGAATGGAAAATAGAAACTAACAAACAAACTAAACAAATATGCTTTTTTAAACATTCAAATTACTGTTTTAAAAGTATAAAACATTTTATGTATGTATACAAGCATGAAACAATTCATTTGTCCATTTTGTTAATTTTTTCGTCCTGTGTATTTGTCTGTTTGCGCAATGGGATTATGTGTATTGGTTGTGTGCTTGTGAATGTGTGTGTGTGTGTGTGTGTGTGTGTGTGTGTGTGTGTGTGTGTGTGTGTGTGTGTGTGTGTTGTAGACATATCTGAATTGCATCATGACTTGATACACGAAATTTAGGTTAAATATTCTGTTTGGGGTAGTGTTAAGACAGTGACGCTAGAAAATCTACGAAAAGTCGGACATGAAACGGTTTAGAAGGCTGTGAGCTGACGTGATGTTAAGCCAAGCAAGATAAAAATTTGCACATCTGTGATTGGTTGTTCAATAGTTATTCCCCTTGCACATTCAGGAGCGGTCTTAATACTGACTGTTAACGTTCCAAGCCTTTAAGCGAAAGATTTCTAATAAAATAAATTTCATTTCATTTCATTAATTTGTTTTAATAGAAAAGACAGAGTATAGTACGCTCCATGCTAGTAAATAATATGTAAACATCTATTTGCTGTTGGTTCTCGTCTCAGTGATACGAATCACATTAGTACAAACTTGCAACTCGTGAAAACTGTAAATTTTGCTCTGTTATATCTTAACTACTCTTTCTGGAAAAAATGCAACTGTTTTCCCAAATAGAAAACCTGCGTTCCCGAATCTTTGTTGGGGTGGGTGGGGAAGACAATGCCTGAATAGGTGTTGAAGTCTTTTTTGGAAGTATAATTTTACCGGGTGGACACCTTCCCCCCTTCCGCATGATACAGTATCCTCCTGGCGGCCATACGTAACTGTCCTCTGGATACTCGCTGACGCAGAAGAAGAGTTTCGCTTGACCGCTCGATACGGTAGCTAGTAAGTACATTGGACTTTGAGCAGAAGATGCCTGGAAGTACTGATTGACCCAACTGCTGTTCATTAAAGGAGTTTTGGGACATCCATCAACTGGCTGAAGAAGAGCATAACTGCCGCCTGGAAATTTGGCTGGAGCTGGCTCTGTAAAAATGCACATTGCGTCATTGTAACAGTTCAGGTTTGAGTGTTGCGACATGGCACTCATATCTCTACCAATTGAACTGCTGCATGAAGGAGAATTTGTATCGATTATAATATAAGTACAGACAGTGAAGGAGAGTTTGTATCGAGTGTAATATAAGTACAGACAGTGAAGGAGAGTTTGTATCGAGTGTAATATAAGTACAGACAGTGAAGGACAGCTTCTATCGAGTGTAATATAAGTACAAACAATGAAGTATGAGAATAGAATAGACATGCATTTATAGAAAACGAAATGTAAAGATAGCATAGACAGTGTAAGTATAGACAATGAAGTGTGTGAATAGTAAATAACATGTAGGAGTAGCTTATAGAGCCGAAATACAATGAAGTGTGAAAATATTATAGATAGTTTAATGTAAGTGTAGATGATGAATTGTGAGAATATTATAGATATATATTTATAGAAAATGAAATGTAAGGATACAATAAACAGTGTAAGTATAGACAATGAAGTGTGAAAATAGTATAGATATGTATTTATAGAAAATGAAATGTAAGGATACCATAGACTTGTGTAAGTATAGACAATGTAATATAAGATTAGACAAATACAATATATATATATATATATATAGGTATAGACAATATAAATATAATAATGAAATGTAAGTATAGACTATAAACTGTAAATATAAGCAATGTAATATTCGTATAGTAAAGAAAATGCAAAGCAAGTATAAACAATGAAATATAAGTACAGACAATACTATGAAAGCATAGTATGGCAATGTTGTGTAAGTATAGTAATGCAATGTAAATTTGTATACACATTGAAATGTAACTAAAGTATAATTAGTGTAAGTAGAGTGTAATGTCCTATAGAACATTTCTTGTGCAAAACATAATATAGTATTTTGTACACGTAGAATTTGTTTACATATTTATAAATTGTTCAGTGTGTCTGCATAATACATAAGGCATTTTGATGAGGGAGGGAGTGGGGAGCTAGTGCAAGGAACTCACATATCTGAATGATGCAAGTTCAATCACCAGCTTGTAACGTAACAAACACAACAAGTCCTGGTCTGTCCTTCAACTTGCAGTTAAGGTTCCCATTCGGGGCAATGGATTATAGACATATTGAATGAACATCAAACTGCTTGTTGTTCAGTAGAGTTAAAATACAACGTTCTGCTTGCATTAATACACACTGATGCGTATGCATCAATCATCGCCCTATGCATTTCGCTGTAATGTGAAAACATCATCTCAAAGTACATTAACTCTTATTGTCACCAGCATTACATCTACTTCCGGTTTAATTTGAATGGATGACGTGCATTCACTGTGTAGCTATTTATAATTTTATTTTAAAGTCAGGGAAATTATTGTTCATTTCAAGTCAAACAGTGTTTCTAAGGAAATGACCACCTTCCACATTATTTAACATGTTCTTTTTAAATTATAGTAACCTTCAAAACAAGCAAAGTGCAATAGAAATTTCATTAATTGTTTGTCTTTGCAGTTGATGCATTAATCGTATACGTGTTTGCGCGCTTTGCAGAGCGGATAATGAAGATTGTAATGAAATGATAAATAAGTAGTCAACTGTTTAATAGTGTCAGCATCTTACGTTATCAGTAATCGCTTTAGTCTTCGGCATACTTTTCTTTTTTAAATTAAGGTTGCATACAACAGAGATATTTCGTAATGAGATTCATAAAGGTTGCAGTGCCTTTATAACAGTATGCCTTTCCACAAATGTCTGGTGTTATTGTTTGTTACTGCTGACTACGAATTGTTTTATTCTGGGTAAGATGTGCTAATAGGGAATTAACTCGCACTTTCTGTTCTAAGGGAAATAACTCGCACCTTTAGCAAGAATAGTTGTGCACCCTGTGGCCGGGTCCAAGCCTTCCACACACCGACATGCGCACTGGCCATCCACCATTGTGACGTAACCATCGTTCTGACAAGTCATCTGAAAGTTGCTGCAATTGTTCTCTGAAAGTCAAAGATAAAATGAACGTAGAAAAAGTAAAGGTAATGTTATTTTTTCATTATTTTACTATATGTTTTGAAAGAAAATAGTGGGTTTTTTTTTTTTAACGCAAATGACACATTTTGAGTTTTCATAACATTTGCCCGATGCACTTTTAACACCTAGTTTATATTTTTCGAAGATTTATATTTTGTAATAAAAAATATACCTGACTACAATTATTGTAGAGTTAACTACAGCATTATGATTTAGAAAACATAATTGTGTACCCTTAGTTTTCTTCTAGACTTATTTTTCACATACTAGTGTACGGTATAAATTTGCAATAAATTAAATGCAATTCTTTTCAAAGACCACAGTATACCTTTACATCTGTACAGCTTAGAGATCTCAGAAAACATGTAGAAATCTTTCATGTTAACAGGCAGCTCTGGAAACAGTAAGTTGAAATTGGAGTTGGAACCAGCCTGGGGAAAAATGTTGTCGAAGCTTTAATAATCACCGTGGTAACTTTGTTACACAATGCACGAGAAAGGCGAAATGTATAGATGAAAAAAATAACAAACTGTGATTAATAATCATTGAACAATGACAGTTTATAAGACATGAATTGCATATGTAACACCTCTACATGATTAACGAGTGCAAACATCCATGCAAACTTCATATATATATATATATACACCAATGTCTACACTTCATAGCGGTATACATACGACACATTTACTTTAAAGACAAAATTATCTTTTTAAAGCTAAAACGAAAACAGTCTTGCTATTTAAAGTGAGAAATCATATTCAAACTGTTAACAAATTATGAAGCCAAAACAAAGTTGGACACAAAAGCTACTTGTCCGACTTAATGGCAGTAAAGTAGCACAGATAAATATAATTAGTAATCCAACATTCATCTCACTTGTTTAAAAAGAAAACAAAAATATTTCACGAAGCCGGCGAAGATTGTTGATTAAAAAGCAAAAAGAAGTTTTGAGAAAAGTAGCTTTAGCGAAGGTATATCTCATGACAATTTAACTGTTTGACAATCTGGACCTTGACACGTAGTTGACGAAATATTACCGTACAAGAAGTACACAATTAATTGAATGCAAATCTTCTTAGAAACGGACTCAGTGCTAACATCATAGTGACTTAAACAGTATGCGCAACGGATTCCAACTCATGAGACAGAGAGAGAGAGAGAAAGAGAGAAGAGAGAAAAATTTTAGTAAAAAATAAATGAAATTAGTTTTGGATTTGAAAATATTTTTATTATAATAATTCATGCAAGTACAGCAATGAAAGTAATTAAGAAATATAATTATGATAGGTTTTCTCATACTGATTTATAGCAATAATGATTAAAGTAAATGTTAGTAAAAAGAATACGACAAACAGATGAAAATTTACTTAAGCACTTTACCTAATGCATTCTTGATGAATGGTAGTTGACCTATGTACTTAGCATAATCCATAATTGATGAAATGTAGTTGACTTACATATTTTGCATAATCGCGATGAAATGTAGTTGACTTACGTATTTTGCATAATCGCGATGAAATGTAGTTGACTTACGTATTTTGCATAATGCATAGGTGATGAAAGATCGTATCCCAGGGACAAGGAACCTTGGTTGGGTGGAATTCGTGAGTACCACGGCTTGTACACTGTCAAAACAGGAAAGAGAATAGACTCCCAATAAAGTCTTCATAACACTGTCAAAACAGGAAAGAGAATAGACTCCCAATAAAGTCTTCATAACACTGTCAAAACAATAAAGAGAATAGACTCCCAATAAAGTCTTCATAACATTGACAAAAGGAAATGTGCTTAGTTGCTTGACTGCACCCCATCTAATTTAATTTCTCTTTATGTCTCACAAACACACACAGACACAAACACGCACACACAGACACATCACACATCTTTTTCACATAATAAAAAAGTAGTCCAAATACATTACTAACAAAAAATTAAAAATAGCAACAAGAGCGTTGAAATAAAACGAAGACTTTTCTTTTAATCTCTAATGAATTTGAATACAGAGATTATCTCCCGAAATGAACAACTTACATTTCGTGAAATACGTACGTTGCACGCACGCACCTACACATGCATACACACAGTCCTCTTACCTGGATTAATGTAATCCCAGTTAACCTGAATCCAACCGTCACGCTCGTAATTTTGTTGTTCGTGTTGAAATCCCAGTGTGTGACCCATCTCGTGCATACAGGGCATCTGCAAGGACCGAAAGGGATCCATTAAATACACTATAATGTGATACGCATACGAGCAAATGCATGTAGTCAATACAACAATGGTCATGCCAGTAACTAAACATTGTCTATACTTTAATGTGCATGCCAGTAACTAAACATTGTCTATACTTTAATGTGCATGCCAGTAACTAAACATTGTCTATACTTTAATGTGCATGCCAGTAACTAAGCATTGTCTATACTTTAATGTGCATGCCAGTAATTAAACATTGTCTATACTTTAATGTGCATGCCAGTAACTAAACATTGTCTATACTATAATGTGCATGCCAGTAACTAAACATTGTCTATACTTTAATGTGCATGCCAGTAACTAAACATCGTCTATACTTTAATGTGCATGCCAGTAACTTAACATTGTCTATACTATAATATGCATGCCATTAATATGCATGTCTATACTTTGATATGTATGACATTACCCCAACATTTTCTATACTTTGATATACACGCTAGTACCTCAACATAGTATAGACTGTGATATACATGCCAGTGCCTCATCGTAGTCTATACTTTGATATGCATGCTAGTACCTCATCATAGTCTATACTTTGATATGCATGCTAGTACCTCATCACAGTCTATACTTTGATATGCATGCTAGTACCTCATCATAGTCTATACTTTGATGTGCGTGCTAGTACCTCATCATAGTCTATACTTTGATATGCATGCTAGTACCTCATCATAGTCTATACTTTAATGTGCGTACTTGCTCCTGAATGTTATTATTTATTCTTTGATATGCATGCAGAAAACTGAATATAATCTTAATTTTAAATGTATTCAAGAACTTAAACACAGTTTATACCGCCATTTACACATCAATCCCTGAATATAGTTTTTATTACATATTAGAGTCTGATTATTATTGATTTTACGTGACACAATATCTTAAATGCAATCTAAATCAGGGCATACATACTTATACGTGACATACCATAGTACCCCAATATACTCTCTATAGTCTATACCGAGACACAATGCACCTAATTCATGATTTCAGTTTATTCCGTGATTTACAAAACTAATGCATGACCGCCATCTTTCCCGTGACATACATAATTATTAGTACCGGACCATAGTCTTTACCATGACATGATAATTAGTACCGAACCATAGTCTTTACCATGACATGATAATTAGTACCGGACCATAGTCTTTACCATGACATGATTATTAGTACTGAACCATAGTCTTTACCATGACATGATAATTAGTACCGAACCATAGTCTTTACCATGACATGATAATTAGTACCGGACCATAGTCTTTACCATGACATGATAATTAGTACCGGACCATAGTCTTTACCATGACATGATAATTAGTACCGGACCATAGTCTTTACCATGACATGATAATTAGTACCGGACCATAGTCTTTACCATGACATGATAATTAGTACCGGACCATAGTCTTTACCATGACATGATAATTAGTACCGGACCATAGTCTTTACCATGACATGATAATTAGTACCGGACCATAGTCTTTACCATGACATGATAATTAGTACCGGACCATAGTCTTTACCATGACATGATAATTAGTACCGAACCATAGTCTTTACCATGACATGATAATTAGTACCGGACCATAGTCTTTACCATGACATGATAATTAGTACCGGATCATAGTCAAAATATTTAGCATGATGTGCAAAATTATTAGTACCTGACCATATTCTTTTATATATATAAGGGTGTTTTTAGTAGAGTCCTTTCCTTGATTTGAGTACTGATACTTGAAAATGTTTGACAACTGTTGCTTTGCTAGGTCCTAGTAGCTAGGAGATGTGTGTACTGATACCTAAACATGTTTGACAACTGTTGCTAGGTCCTAGTAGCTAGGAGATGTGTGTACTGATACCTAAACATGTTTGACAACTGTTGCTAGGTCCTAGTAGCTACGAGCTTTTCACTTGTACGGAATTGTTGCAAGTTTGCAATAAGATTTGTATTGTAGAGGACGGGCTGTATGCAGTGTGACTTTCATTAACATTGCACATTACAAAACAGAGGATGTACATTTTTCTCAATATAGTATTTTTACAATCATTTGTCTCATGAGTCAAAATTATTTTATTTTTCGTAATCATCTGTCAAATGCAGCCAGTGACGTCAGCTTGTTACAAATTAATATCACCAGATCTATCAATCCTTTTGTTCACTTCTCGACCCTATCTCTCCACCTGTGTAGGTTGAGAGTGACTGAGAGCGTCCGTATTTGTCGCATATAACACGAACCACACGCGCAAAATGTAATTTAGTTTAACTCCCCTGACACAGGAACTTTATTTGCCATGCGTTTTGAATAGTTTGAATGCAGGGATAAGTGCGCAGTGACAGCTCACTTATACAATTATTAACATTGATTACTTCAAAGAGCGCTTAGTGTTTTTCGCCCCCCCCCTCCCCAAGCGCTGTTCGGTAATAAATAATACATACATCACAAGAACTATACAAATCTATAGAAATCTTACTTACACGAGTAACAAAATTAATGATAGCATAACAAAAGTGTTGCTCCAAGACGCAAATTAACAATATACGTCAAATAAATATATCGATAAAATGAAATGTCAACAAAATTATTTATAACTGATTGTGAGTTTGTGGGTTTGGACACGTAGCTAGTGAAGACTAAACGGACGTGGAGTGAGGTTATAACTTCTTGGTACTCTTAGAATACTCCTAACTGTAGTGTTTCTAACTTATTGAATTCTTAGAATACTCATATCTGTAGTGTTTAGAACTTATTGAATTTTTAGAATACTCCTAACTGTAGTGTTTTGAACTTTATAACACTCCTTGCTGTAGTGTTTAAAACTTCTAAATTTTAGAACACTCCTAGCTGTGGTCTTTAGAACCTATTGGAATTTTACAACACTCCTAGCTGTTCTATTTAGAACTTACTTGAATTTTAGAACACTCCTAGAAGAAGTCTTTATAAAACTATTGGAATCTTAGAACAATCCTAGCTGTAGTGTATAGAACCTATTCATTTCTTAGAATACTAGTGTTTTGAATCTATTGAAATGTTAGAACAATCCTAGCTGTAGTGTTTAGAACCTAATGAAATCTTAGACTAGAGTATTCCTAGGTGTAGGGTGTTGAACATCCTGGAATCTTAGAATACTCCCAGCTGTATATAGCAACAGAATACAGGATTATTGTCATTTGATGTTACAGGATTATTCTAATCTGATGTTACAGCATGACAACAGAATATAGGATTATTTTATTTGATGTTACAGCATCACAACAGAATAATACAGGATTATTCTAATTTGATGAATTAAAACACCGTCTGCAATGAGAAATATTCAAACGTGGTTATACAGACTGAACGAGTCGTCACGCTGCGAGGGTTCGAACATAATTTGCAACGTGACATTCGGAAGAGTAATTCAAAGACGTCTGCTGCAAAAAATGGTCGTGAATAAAGTGTCTAAAGAGAGTCTCTTTGAATGGCAATTGCCTCAGCGCATGCGCATTCACAGCAAAACTATTGCGTTGTCATCAGACTACGCCCACTCGCCTTTGCTGCGTGACAAATGTTAGCGATCCTGTAAACTGCTTACACTGCCACACTCTATCCATACTACCACTATCCACACACATTGCTACATTCCATGCACACTGCTACACTCCAGACACTGCCACACTCCACGCACACTGCCACACTCCACATACATTGCCACACTCCACGCATACTGCCACACTCCAGACACTGCTGCATTCCGAACACACTGCCACACTCCAGACGCTGCCACACTCCAGACACTGCTACACTCGAGGACACTGTTAGACGCTGGCACACTCCAGACACTGCTACACTCGAGACACTGCGACATTCCAGACACTTCTACATTTCAGACACTGCCACACTCCAGACTCTGCTACATTCCACGCACAGTGCCACACTCCAGACACACTGCTATATTCCATACACACTGCTATAGTACACACACACACACACACACACACACACACACACACACACACACACACACACACACACACTGCTTCACTCCACTCATTCTGTTACCACACTCCACGCACTATCTCACTCCGCACAGTGCCGCGCGCACACACACACTCACTGCTTCACTCCACTCATTCTGTTACACCCCTTATAGATTACCACACTCCACGCACTATCCCACTCCGCACAGTGCCACGCTCTACACACTCTTACCGCCTACCTGAGTACAACAGCTTGTTTCTTGCCCCCTAATGTTCCTGTTGTTCCCAAGAGTGGACCAACACCTTGAGACATAAATCATTGCATGAGTTGATTGCAAAAATTATATCAGACGACTTGTATTAACTCCTTAACGTCAATGACAGTGAACGAGTGCGTCAGTTCATTATATATACTATGTTACGCCTTTAACGTATAACAAAAGGAAAATGAAAAATACTATTACAGAAAATTAAGTAAACAATGCAGACACATAAATAAGAATAATTTGCCATGAACGAAATATCTAGTATATTACTGCTACTTCTACTACAACAAATGATGATGATAATGATGAATAGTTTTCAATAGTTCCCAATAAGTCCAAAAGAACACCACGACCTTTGATGTCGCTTTTCTAAGTGATAGAAAAATTAAGAAAATTAAAGAAATGAAGAAAAAAATCCGCAATATGAAATCTCAGATTAGAAATCCAGAGACTGTGGAATATATAAATAAACGTGATACCCAGAAGGAGCATAACATGTGAGTGGGAAGGCTATTTGAATAAACTCCATGGAAACCACAGACTCGCCCCACTGCTAAAAGCAGCGCTCCTCAGTATTCCCCACATCCTCGGTAAAACTTGAATCTCCCAGAATCTGGTAAGTCCTTTTTCATAACCGACAGCCAACAGAAGTCGTGAAAAATGTCTGACTACTACTATTACTACTACTACTGCAGATAATAATAATAATAATAATAACAATAATAATAATAAACCACAAACTCGCTCCACTACTCAAAGCAGCGCTCCTCTGAAGTGCCCACATCCTCCGTAAAACCTTGGATCTCCCAGAATCTAGGTAAGATTCCGAGACCTTGGATCACAACCTACAGTCAAACAGAAGTCGTGGAAATAGGCATAATAATAATAATAATAATAATAATAATAATAATAAAAGCAGACGTTGACAGGCTTTATGTATCTCGAAAGATGGGAGGCCGAGATCTCAAGAAAATCAAACATGTCATTGAAGGAGAAGTCATTGGCCTTGTGGACTACATCTGGAATAACAACAAAGATGATCCACTGATAGAAGCAGTAAAGATGAGTGGATTATTCCAACCTCCAGAAACAGACAAAGAAACATGAAAGAAAACAACGAAGCAAGAACTAGCACATACCTGGAGCCAGAAACCTCTGCATGGACAGTATGTACGACAAGCCGACGAAATATCAATAAAACAATCGTACAAATGGTTGAAAGAGGCAGGATTGAAAGCAGAAACAGAAGCACTCATAACAGCTGCACAAGATCAAGCACTCAACACCAAAGCATAACATAATAGAGGACTTATAACCGTTTTTCATCAAGGAGAGTGCTATGGATTGAATTATACACAAGGTCAGTGAACTAGACTTGAAAAGAAGAAATATGTTCACAGCCCATAAAGCCCTACACTCAATTGTAGAAGCATACACATTTTACGTATCTTGGTAAACGGCGGAAAAGAACACAAGAAGGTCAAGGACTTTTATGACGGAAAGGTCACAGACCTTGTCGAATACATTTGAAGCAAAAGATAGGTATAAGTAGTTCGATTCAATGGATTATACAAACTACCGCACACGCACGAACACACACACACACACACTGCTATATGGTACAATGATTGTAATTGCCCACAATCCCCGCGAAAACCTTTGATCTCCCCGAATCCGATCAGGATTCCGAAACCAAAGTTCACAACGAACTAACTGAGAGATTTTCACGATGAATCAGATTATGACGACAGTAATGAGGACGACACATTATAATAAAGAAACTGATTATATTGATGCCTACGCCGATAAAACAAATGTCCATATATGTAGATTATTGTAAGTAGAAAGTGGTCGAGAGGACTATTTATTGCATTTCTGCTCCATGAGAATATGTCTTTACATGAGATTTAAAGAATGATTGCTGATGAATTTGTTTTCAGTAAACAGTCACCTTACTTTTAGTGAAATTATAGACATTTCCTAAAATGGCTTGTATCCTAACATAATACACAAACTACCAAATGCAAAGTAAATTATCCCAGAAATACAATATTCTTCAGATTGCAATTAGCCGCATACAAAGTAAATTATCCCAGAAATACAATATTCTTCAGATTGCTAATAGCCGTATACGAACTCACGAGTCCGAAGAAGTGAAGATCACGTGGCCATCATGGTCTAAACCATAGGTCGATCGGGTAGAATTATCCCAGGGTACGAACCGGATACACGTGTACTTAGAAATTAGAGCCATGATATTGATAACCCCAGTACGATCCGTCTCCACTAGAAAAAAAAAAACACAATCGTAATACGAAGAAAAGTCAGTAATATCAGTAAAGGTTTATTTACATTATTTTTATTCAGCTATTATATTCATGATATAAGAGCTTGTGTGTGGTGTATGTTTGATTCAAAACGGGTTATTTACCCCTGACAATCTCAATTAATTATTGGAATGCCAAAACTTATAGACTGCGGCCGTGGTGTGACGTCAAAAGTAGAAACATCGTTCCAGTGTCAGAAGACTTCTGAGAGATTATTTTGTCTCCCCCCCCCCACACACACACACACAGACACACAACAGCTAGAAGGTAAATCACCGTCACGCTTCCAAAGATAAATATTAAATTATGAACAACATTTGTAGAATTTCAAAAGGGTGTCGATAAGCAATTTCAACACATATCTCAATGTCCGTCTCATTATTTTGGTCACAGATGAGAGATACAGAAGAAAGAATAACACTCACTAAAAATACATTCAACTTATATCATTGTAGTATGATGGGAAATTCGTCCACTTATTTTAATATATTCTTTCATTCCTGATTCATAATATTAAGAGGAGATGCTATTTGTCTTTTGTATAATTTGAAATGTTATAAAATTTAGAAAGTAAAGGAATCGACTGAAGTGGAGGAGAAGATAAACTGCTTTGATTGAATGGGTGTGTGTTAAATCGCTAGCAGTCAAGTAAGATTATTGCTATTGTTTTTTGTTTGTTTTGTTTTTTTTTTGAGAACGCTAGCTCTGTGGCATCTGCACATTAAAGTGATGGTAGACTAAACAGATTAAATCTCAGTCTTATTTTCACCAAGACCTCCTTAAGTGGTTGTCCAACTTTTAGACTGAAGTAACTGAACTTGTTTATAGATAGGTGACACGTGTGTTTACAGAACGTGGATTTAGAAGACGTGAGACAGTTATAAATATTAATTACTTGTAAGTGTATTCGTAAATTTTGATTGGTTAATAAAGTTACGTAAGGTTGAGATGGGATTTATTTCTAGACATAATTCTAAGGTGCAGAGTCCCAAGGCTTTACTCTTTGCAAATGAATTGTTCGGGTAAAGAATATGTGTATCGATTGTGTATCATATGTGTAGCGTATGTGTATCGATTGTGTAATGGTCCTGTGTATCGAGTCCCTCCTACTGTGCTCCGGCTGTATACATGAAATCCTTACAGGAACCAATGATAGACCATTAGCTAGAAAAATGTATAAACGTTTTATTTTATTGTATGATTGGTTAAGATTTTATTAGGAAAAGGTATGTCGTTCTAAACACGTCTAACACCTATTTTTGTTGCAGAGACATAGGCCTAACAAATTACTTATTTATATCGCAATTTGCAGTTCATATAGGATCCACAATTATGTATGTAGCAGAGACATAGGCCTAACAAATTACTTATTTATATCGCAATTTGCAGTTCATATAGGATCCACAATTATGTATGTAGCAGGGCTTTATTTTTGTCTTCATATTTTAGTGCCTGAGTTGGATTTGTTCATGCAGTGTTGAGAGTCTGCCAGTAACGTAAACACTGTTGTCAAGAGTTGCAAGTTGTCTTTCCTGGGAGCAGAGAGTAGTTGGAACTAACTGGAAAAAAAACAAAAACTAACAAATAATCTAAAAAAATGTATACTGGTTGCATGTTTTTAATGTTTTTCATATACTAACAATATGCTAAAATATCCTGAACTTTGAATGGAATATTAAGAATATATTTACTGTTTTAAACTGTGTCTGATGAATACCGGGTGTAGCGGTTTCAAACAGTTTTCAAATATTATTCACACTTTGCAGATTTCAAAGGAAGTGAGATGAGTTTGCCTTAGAGGGGATCACATTTACCACAATACACAGTCTAATAGTGTGACCAAATTGACTAATGCAGTTGATATGGACGGTTGACAACGTGATCAATTTATAAATTGGAAAATGTATTAATTATATGTTTTTAGTTCTTAAGAACTTAAAATATACGATTGAATAAATCAGGGTTCGCCCGTAACATATATAATGATTCACACTGCACTATTCTGCAATGTAAAAAAAATTACTATTTATAAAGGTGGATTTTTGTCACGAATTTATCCAGCTGTATTTCGAAATTGTTGTAAATAGATTTGGTCTGGCATTCAACGCCCCATACTAGTATCATTTTTGCTGCCACTAAAAGAATGAGGATACGGTCTGTTATTTCAATATCTCAAGTTTACTGCCACTAAAGGAATGAGTATACTGTCTGTTATTCCAAGAAGATATCTCAAGTTTACTGCCACTAAAGGAATGAGGATACGGTCTATCATTCCAATCAGATATCTCACGTTTGCGCGAGTATAAACTTGTTGTAAATAAATTTATGTGGGGTTAAGGTAAGCGACGATTTTAATTTAAACAATATCTCATTTAGAAACAGAGTGGCATTAATTAACTACTATTTTATTTTTAATAATTTTAAGCTTAGAACCGTGCTATTGATTACCACCGTTAATAAATTGACTCGCTTTGCTTATGAACAAAACATTTCACGACAAGACTGCCCCTTAATCTCTACCCCACTCACTCTCAATCATCCTAACACACACACACACACACACACACACACACACACACACACACACACACATTCGCATACATACACACTCACGCGATAGATGCAGCAATCCAGTGCAGAATTACAACAAGCGGCCAACATTACCCATCGAAAGCAGGCCAAACAGGATGTTTAAAAGTGCATCTCCAATATTCGCATTTGAAAGCACCGAGCCAGATGTTTAAACTATAAATGATGAAGTTAATACTGCGAGCGATCAATTTGAAATATGGTTTTTTTTCCCTTTTCTTTGCCATCAATTCTTTAGTGAAAGGCGAAATATATTCAAAATTAGTGAGCGTACACTGTCTAATAGTCATGTTATTAATATTTGAAATTACAATAAAATGTCGTTTTTGAGACAATATTACAAAAGATGTATTGTCCTACGTAAAGAATTGAGTAACAATCTGATATTTTCATCTGATGTATTCCATCTGTCGCTTTTCATCTGACATATTTTATAATGAGACTGCTTCCTTAGACAGTGGAGTTATATTTGCCTGTATTTTTGTAATATTACTACTCAACTACAGCAGAATAAAGCAAATGGAAGAAACAAATAGTTTATCACTTTGTAGAAATGAACAACAAACACGAAAACAAACTGCGCCAGCACACAGTTGCAAAAAATAATGTTCGAACTACGTTGTTAACTTACACAGCTGTGGGCCAAATACGTAGGGTACGATTCCGTTGGTCCACAGACTAGATGAGCTGGTCAAAACAAACCGCTTTTGTCGTTTTCCCGGGTAGCCATTAGTTCCTGACTGTCTCTTAAGAGGATTACTGATTTCCTCTGTGACGTCATTCTCATTCATGAACCTTTTGTCGGAATTGGAACTCTGGCAAAACAAATTTGAAATGGTGTAAGATTCATAAACTGGAAATTTTAAGAACTTTTTCTTGTCCTTTTATTTTATTTGATGCCTTGTGTGCTTCTTTCTTTCTTTCTTTCTTTCTTTCTTTCTTTCTTTCTTTCTTTCTTTCTTTCTGTCATTCATTCTTTCTTTCCTAAGCCTTTCTTTCTTTCTTTCTTTTTTCCTAATCCTTTCCTCTTTCTTTCTTTCTTTCTTTCTTTCTTTCTTCCTTCTTTCTTTCCTAAGCCCTTCTTTCTTTCCTTCTTTCCTAAGCCCTTCTTTCATTCTTTCTTTCCTCTATTTCTGTCTTTCTTTCATTTAAAATTTACTTTGATTAACGTGTTTTACCAAATAATGTGAAACTCTTTCCTCTAATTTATGTAGTATATGCTGTCTGACCAAAATAACCCATATATTACATATAAACAATAAATTAAATCTTTGTGTCTTGTGTTTAGATGGATACTTGTTAATGTTGAACACGAAATGATCTGCCATTCACTAGAACTAAAAACAATTGTATGTGTGACGTGACTAGTTACAGTTTGACGTCATCCTACTAAACAACCTGTTACACAGGCTTGTCATATCTCTAAGAACACTCTCAGTACCTGAACACTGACCAAAGACTGGACACTGTACCATACTGTTTCGATTACCTAATTTACAATTATCATCTTGTAACTGCTTGTAGTAATAACCATATCACTGTTTTGTCAATGTAATGGTTGAATCTGCCCCAGTCTAAGAGAGTGATCCCATAACATTATGTTTCTCCCATTGTTTTATTGTGAATTTCACACCGCTCCTAAAGTTTATGACAATCTTTTTAAAAAGAGCTTTCTTTCATTAAACTACTAATGGTTTATTTTCTAACGTTTTCTCAGCTTCAGAAGTGAAAATGGCAAATCCACCCTGTTATCTGATGATCAATTAAACAAGAGTTAAATTTTGCCTTATGCCGTAATGCATAACCTCTGCCCTGACATACAACTTAATAAATTAAAATAAAGCCTAACAAATTACTGGTCACGTAATACATAACCTCAGTACTCACCGACGACTCAATAAAGTCTAGCAAATTACAGGTGACTGAATACATAACTTCAGTACTCACCGACGACTCAGTAAAGTCTAGCAAATTACTGGTGACGTAATACATAATCTCAGTACTCACCGACGACTCAGTAAAGTCTAGCAAATTACTGGTGACGGAATACATAATCTCAGTACTCACCGACGACTCAGTAAAGTCTAGCAAATTACTGGTGACTGAATACATAACCTCAGTACTGACCGACGACTCAGTAAAGTCTAGCAAATTACTGGTGACGGAATACATAATCTCAGTACTCACCGACGACTCAGTAAAGTCTAGCAAATTACTGGTGACTGAATACATAACCTGAGTACTGACCGACGACTCAGTAAAGTCTAGCAAATTACTGGTGACTGAATACATAA
Organism: Sinotaia quadrata; assembly: GCA_028829895.1. Taxonomy (NCBI): domain Eukaryota; kingdom Metazoa; phylum Mollusca; class Gastropoda; order Architaenioglossa; family Viviparidae; genus Sinotaia; species Sinotaia quadrata. Next base: position 17,661,952 of record CM054180.1, read on the forward strand.
TCTCAGTACTCACCGACGACTCAGTAAAGTCTAGCAAATTACTGGTGACGTAATGCACAGATTTACCAATTTCCTGCGGCTCAATTGTGGTACTCCGTTGAGTAAAATCACCTCGTCACTGCCAGGGATGTCGACAACAGCATGCGGGGAATCAATGACAATGTCGTTTGCATGGCGTTCAACCTAACATAACAAAATTTAACAAGCACTTAGATATACAAACACACACGTTACTTTATTAACTTTTGTTCTAAAATCATTGCAATTATTTCTTTGTGTTGTTAACAATACTACATTTCAAACTGATTATGTTACTGATGAGTTATTTGGAATTCTACTTCAATCAGAATCAGTTGTGTGTGTGAGTCTTCATGTTCTCAGTTTGTAAAGTTCTGAAGGACAGACGGACAGATAGATAGATAGATAGATAGATAGATAGATAGATAGATAGATAGATAGATAGATAGATAGATAGATAGATAGATGGATAGATGGATGGATGGATAGATAGATAGATAGATAGATAGATAGATAGATAGATAGATAGATAGATAGATAGATAGATAGATAGATAGATAGATAGATAGATAGATAGATAGATAGATAGATAGATAGATAGATAGATAGATAGATAGATAGATAGATAGATAGATAGATAGATAGATAGATAGATATTTTGTAGCAATCTTCACGTTCATACCTCTGACACTGATTAGTGCTAGGCGCCCAACCTAAACAAGTATGTATTTGAGATGGGTATTTATTGGTCTGCTTATTTCCTTTCGCAAAAGCCTATAATGAAGACAAACTTCTGTTGCAAACCGTTTGTACCAAACTCGTCCTCGCAGTCGCAACAATTTATATCCAAACTATCATTGCTTTCACTGTTGTGTGCAATAATCTCACTTGAGAAATTATGTTGCACACGAGACTTCAGTACAGTTCACGTGAGAAATACTGTTGCACACGAGACTTCAATACAGTTCACGTGAGAAATACTGTTGCAAACAGTACTAGACAATATTAAACAATACTAGATTGGAACTTCTAAGGTAGTTTCTGTCTTTTTACTTATACAATATCTTTACAATAAACACTCTACTAAACTAATACATAGATGAAGCAATTAAATATTTGAAAAGTAAACAGTAGTTATTAGTAACAATGCGGACAAGAACATACAATAACAGAGGAACGAGTAAACGAAATGGAAACAGTTAAAACAATCACACTTCTCCCGGTGATGCTTGTCCACGGTTATGTAGGGCACTAAGCAATTAAGATAATACAGTCCGGCCACCACCACCCCAAATAAGAGGTGAGTTATCTACATTTATACATGTTATCTACATTTATACAACATGTAATTTTCATTATCACAATTCTAGGTCATTACCACAATTCTAGGTCATTACCACCTCTTTAGCCAGGGCAGCTCTAGACAGAGATAGCCTTCTCACTTTTGAATCGTTTCGATTACTGACTGTATTTTGACCCTATTCTTAGTCATCTGTTACCAAACATCAGCTTCTCACCCCTGAGTCATGTTGGTTTTTAATATTGACAAGCCCACAGTTAATCGTTTGACACTAATTAATTTACGGGCATTCAATATGTCGTCATCTGTCTTCAGCATTTGTATGCACTAACCATTGCACTTTCATACCACTCTCAAGCAGAGGATATTGCCGTCACCAATTCTTCTATTTTCCGAATACTGTACTCTTTGTGAAAGATCATACTGTTTTATTAATACTTTCCCCTACTATTTTCAAAATTGCATATTTATCTGTTCTCTAACTTCTGAGTTCGTAAGAGGTTTCAAAAATCGAACAAATACTTTTACTTTTCATAAAGTGAATGTATATTCTGCTCTACACTTTACTCTCCAAGTTCAAGTGCTGTATTATATCTCTACATTTTTCTCTTTACACTTTGCACTATTCTAATTTCATTCTACATCTTTCTCTCTACACTTCGTTATATTCCAATATAATTCCATAATTCGAATCTTTCATCTATCGCTTAGTTATACTTTCATGGATATATAGTATACATCACTAACACACTCATGACAGAATTTTGTGTCTATATCATACCTCTTTTTCTCTGACGACAGACGTCGAGGACAGGCGTACTGCAGTACACACCAGCACCAGACAGACGACCAGGAGAGCAGTTCTAGACATGGTCCTCTGACTATTGTCGCAAAGTGGCTAAATAAACAAATAAAAGTATATATAAATGCATTTATGTGTTTTAAAATCGAGAGACTAAATCAATTTATTCTCATTTATCTCATAGACATAAAAATAAAACATCAACGAAACATTTTGCCATTGCTTCACTAAGTGATTAAGTAAATCACATAAACGAACTGTCCTCCATTGTTTCGCTACGTGATTAAGTAAATCATATAAACGAACTGTCCTCCATTGTTTCACTACGTGATTAAGTAAATCACATAAACGAACTGTCCTCCATTGTTTCGCTACGTGATTAAGTAAATCATATAAACGAACTGTCCTCCATTGTTTCGCTACATGATTAAGTAAATCACATAAACGAACTGTCCTCCATTGTTTCGCTACGTGATTAAGTAAATCATATAAACGAACTGTCCTCCATTGTTTCGCTAAGTGATTAAGTAAATCACATAAACGAACTTACCACCATTCGTTGTACATATTGACTTGAAAATCATAAACACAAAATGTTCATTTCTTGTCAGAGTGTGACAATGTTTAGCATGTTCATTGTGTCAACACATACCTACAGCAAGCACACAAATAATTTGTTTCAATCCTCTCAGAGAGAATCTCATTAAAACATAAACACAATCTATTCCTATTGTAACACAGACCGATTTATAAAGTATTTAAAAGTAACCCAAATGTGTGTTTATGTAACAGTTTCCAACTTATAATGTAGTTTCTAAATAAAACTCAAAACAAAATGTTTCCAGTTTTCTATCTTTTTAAGCACAATCTTGTTTTAATATTCACCTAGTGCCTAAGTAAACCATACACTCAGTGCACGTCTGTTATCATTTTACCATAAAGGGACACATTAAAATACTCTATGCAGAGTATTTGGGCATAGATGGACTATTTAAAATACCCTGTGTGAAGGTGTTCCTGTTTCACCATATGAGGACTAATTCATATTCTCTGTGTAAAGGTGTTCCTGTTTCACCATATGAGGACTAATTCATATTCTCTGTGTAAAGGTGTTCCTGTTTCACCATATGAGGACTAATTCATATACTCTGTGTAAAGGTGTTCCTGGCTGACCATTGAGGAACTAATTAAAAATTAAAATACACTTTAAAAAGCTGTTTTAGTTTTGAAATAGAAGGACTAATTACAACACACTATTTAAAGCTGTTCTTGTTTGGTCATAGAAGGACTAATTAAAGAAATAAATACAACAAAGTTATAGTATCTATTTCGCAGAACACGTGGCTAAAACAAACATTTAGAGGTAGAGGAATCTTCAGATAAATATAGTCTTCTTTAATACAGCTACATTGAATGTACTCCCTTTGGTTACAGTAATAATATGTCTTTCCAGTATGACAGATGCACTTTAGTCACAGATAACAAGGAAAAATGATATGTCCTTTTGAAACTAAAAATGAAAATATTTTATAGAACATATTGTGCTATGAAAATGTAATTCCTTCATGATGTGTATACATTTCTAAGTCTTCAAATCAACGTTGTTGTTTAAGTTATTTTCTAGCTTTCTCAAAATCACATGTAATATAATATCCCATCCATCCTAGACTCTTATAACTCTAAGTCAAAGACAACAATTTTAACAATTCGTGCATAAACCTGAGTTAGTCAGATACAGTGAAGCTAAACCTCTCTCCAACCTACCGCTGTTCTCATTCATTGATATTGACGATGAACTCCACGTCCTTTATAGGCTGCCATATTCGCATGTAGCCTACCTAGGAAAGGTAAATTGGATTTGTTATGAGGTCATGAAAGGTATCTGCTGAATATCTCTTTCGAGAATGCATCGTTTGGAATTCAATAAATGTTTAATTTCAGTTAATGTCAGTTTTACATTGTATATACACTGCTTCCTTCAGGATGCTTCCGTTCTGGTTAATTGCAAATTTTTCAAGCGTGTACAGGTGAATAGTTCAAACAAGGAATTTCAACTTTTATGGCGGGTGGATGGATGGAAATTACAAGTGCTGAGGAGTGGAAAGGGAACATATTTCCCAAATAATAATACTTTGTCCAGGGTTTCTTTTTAATAGACATTTTCAATGTAGAACAGGTTAAGTTTATTTCCAATACTAATACTTTGTCTGGGATTTCTTCATTTGTAGCTAATAGACATGTTCATCGTAGAACAGGTTAGGTTTATTTTCAAATACTAATACTTTGTCTAGAATTTCTTGTTTTGTAGCTAATAGACATTTTTATTGTAGAAGAGGTTAGTTTCATTTTCAAATACTAATACTATGTCTGAGATTTCTATTTTTGTACTTAATAGACTTTTTCATAATAAAATGGGTTAGTTTTATTTCCAATACTAATACTTTGTCTGGAATTTCGTTTTTGTACTTAATAGAACTTTTCATCATAAAACAGGTTAGTTGTGTTTCCAAATACTAATACTTTATATGGTGATTTCTTCATTTGTAGCTAATAGACAGTTTCATCGTAGAACTGGTTAGTTTTACGTGAGAAGTATTGTGATTAATGGGAAAAATATGAATTTCCTGTAATTCTACTAGGACGCGCTAAATTATTATTAATAATATAGATTTTTAGCTGCAATTGTCCCTATGCTTCACTAATAAATTTCTCTTACATTCCGTTTTGATCGATGCTGACAAGGTAGTAAATGTATGTGTAGGCAAAGCATTATACAACTGACGAAAAAGGAACAGCATGATGAAGTTACAACTAACGGAAAAGAAACGCTATGACGTCAAAACTAACGACAAAATATAAATGAAATTATAACTAACGAAAACCAAATGCTATGACGTCACATCTAACGACAAAATATAAATGAAGTTACAACTGACGAAAACCAAATGCTATGACGTCACATCTAACGACAAAATATAAATGAAGTTACAACTGACGAAAACTAAATGCTATGACGTCAAAACTAACGAAAACCAAACCGGTGAAATTAGAACTAAACGTAGTGAAGACTACCTATAGCATGTGTTCTTCAGTATAATATTTATTTTTTATTTGTTATTTAAAGGATGAAAACATATTTCCCAAAAATGTGTTGGCCCAATGTCCACAACTGATATAAAGCAGTGTAGTATCTAATAAACTCAAACCACTTCGATCAAGACCTTTGTCACATGGTATCCGGTACACCCTTTACAGCTATACAGATGACCAAGCATTGTAACCAATACAAACACAACTAAAGACATCGTAAACAATTGGTACCTTGACATCACTGACTGCACACATCAACGACATGAATGGCAGCTTTATGCTGAAAGTTAGAGATGGTACATTGATATATGTAGTCACAATGAAAAATAAGTTACGGATGGAGCAGCTATACATCTAGTCACACAGTAACAAAGAGGTTAGAATTCATACTTCGATACATATAGTCACACAGTACAAAATACACTAGAGTGGGTACAATGGCAGATCTAATCACAGTATGCAAAATAGTTTAGAGGTGGTTCAATGATACATCTAGACATACAACATCAAATAGGTTAGAGATTGTTACAATGACAAGTACAGTAATACAACAGTAAATGGGTCAGAGGTGGTACAAGGACATAGCTGGTCACAAAACACAAGCTAGGCTAGAGATGTTACCACCACCAAATATATGTCTTGGAACTAGGTCGTTCAGCTAAACTCAACTACGTAAACTGTTGGGTGCTAAACTCACATTCACCCTTAAATGTACAATGGCTCTTCCATGAAGGAGCGTGTTTTTAAGAAAAACAGTCTAAATTGATAAAAGATAACTCTAAATTAGGTTTCGCCTCTATCCGCACGATTCTACGTGGTATTTTCGCGAAGTCATTTGTTGAGGCAAAAGAAATAACAGACTATATTTGTGATTGTCATCAGTAATTTCCGGCTCGGACTTTTTCAGTAAGGATTAGATCAAAGGTCACCTACCTATACCCCTCACCACCACCACAACCACCCATACACAGGTCATGGAAAGTTTACATTTTTCCTAGCAGAACCACAGGTGTGAAAGAATAATTTTATCATTCTCAGTCATCGAGTTGAACTAATTTTAGAACTATTTTTTTTATTCAATATATCTTTTTAAACATGTGTACACCAAGTTGCATGACTGCATTCCTTGTCACGATAAACAAAATAATTATTCTGTCCATTGCAGGTTTTCTCATTTACAGTGCAATGTAAAATAATAATATATGACATACTTCATCCTAGATCACAATACAGATCGAGTAGTGTGTAATATAATATAATATAATATAAATAATTGAAAACGAGAATAAAAATGAAAACGTGAAGTGGTTTTGTGTTGATGATAGTGAAAATGCAACAATATTTAATGAAGCGCTTTTATTTGAGCTACACAATGCATAGAAATGTCACATGTTTATTATTGTAAATAATATACACAGAAAATCTATAAGTTGTGTAAATTTACTTCATGCCTCAGAGAAAAGTGGAAGCTATCTCTAGCACTATAATATAATGGTCAAAGTTAATAATGAATGAAACGTGTTCGCTGTAGGAATTTTCTTTCGAAGTCTGCTGTTTATCTGTGTGGGAGACGAATGTCGTAATGCAACGTGTCATAGATAAAGTACAGACTTATAAATAAGTACAATACTAATGCAAAATTACTTTTTAAAAGTATTTAACTGTTTGATATATATATTTTATCGCAATTGTTGCGTTTAGTAAATAATAAACATCCTTCTATCTATCTATCTATCTATCTATCTATCTATCTATCTATCTACCATAATCCGTCTCTAAATTTGCGTATATAGTTGTGTTTGTTTTTTTTTATACAGTTAAGGAGTATATATTTACGCTACTTCCCTAAATATCTCTGAACGCTAACAAACACGATTTTGACATTCACGAGAGAGAGAGAGAGAGAGAGAGAGAGAGAGAGAGAGAGAGAGAGAGAGAGAGAGAGAGAGAGAGAGAGAGAGAGTGGATGAGGTTCGATTGAGATTAAAATTTTAAAAGTTAGCACTGCCGGGCTCCAAGCCAAAGCATTCTGCTTACACGCTTAGTGCTTTATCCTTATAGCCTTATAGCCACCGACTTCCCTCTGTGTGTGTGTGTGTGTGTGTGTGTGTGTGTGTGTGTGTGTGTGTGTGTGTGTGTGTGTGTGTGTGTGTGTGTGTGTGTGTGCGTGCATGTGTGTATTTTAGTTTGAGTGTGTATGTGTGTGCATATGTTCACACGTGTGATGCAACATTTTGTATTATAAACTGATTCAAAAACTATTACAATAAAGCCCATTATTGTTAACATTGCGCAAGATAATTATCAAATATTCCACTCTCCTATTCCCTTCTTTAAGTACATGTTTTTCCAACAAATTATTTGAAGATATTTGCATATATTATGATAGCAAGGTTGGATTTCGTTTTACAGAAATCAAGACTTGAAAGAGTATGTCAACGGCTATACAGGGCAAATTCGACTTGCTTCAGAAATAATAAAAAATGTCGATGTCACAAGCAACAGAATTTAATTTAGCCAAATGGATTTTTGTTCTTTGAAATTCCTCATGCAGTTACGAATACATGGCAAAATGACTTTAATTTTATCATTCACGTAGGAAACGTCAATGTGATCTAGCAATTTTTTTTTCAATTTCATCACAAGCACATGTTTAAGTATACTTACACATACAGGAATCAGGCTATTTTTTTTTACTTCAATAGTATGACTTCAGTGGTATGACTTCAATAGGTAACTTTAACTCTTTTTGCCTTCAGTGACCATCCTGTATTAGTTCGTGACAGTGAAATGACTCTTCTATACTTGGTACCCTGTCTTAAAACTAAATGTGATTTACAATTAAGAAAGCTCGTGTTTCTGATTGTTTGCATGCTTGTGATTTATAAGGGAACATTTCCCATGTTTCTCACTGTTTGCAAGACTTAACTGTTGTTCGCCCCACTAATATTTATAACACTATAAATACTTGGAAAGCCAAGAATAAAAACAAATCTAAGCAGCATTCTATTTCTGTTTTTAAACTAGAGTGAACACCGTTTATTGCTCAGTGTCTTTTTAAATGAATTTAGTGGTATGCAATATGAAACCATTCCCCACCCTTGAGTTTGCTTGTCTGGTTTTATGCCATGCTCGACGATTTATCGCTACATTGTTCGAGCAATACAGCCGATTATCGGCCAGGTTTTCTTTGTGGCGATCGCCTTAAGTCAATCAGATAACAGTCCAATAAATCGCGCTCTCCCCCCACCCCGCCCCTCTTCACCTTCTCATTACACAATCTATATATAAAATAAAAAGTAAAAATATAATTTTAAGAAATGAATAACCTTGCCTCCGTGTCACAGTTTACTAAGGGGAGTCATGTTTGGACTTCATCCAAATTTTACCCCTAGTACATTTGTTTCACCCAATGCTTGATAGGAAGCTCATTTTATCAAGACTTTGAAATCAAACTACTTCATCGATCTTTGGGGCAGTTCTTAGTTTAGAGCGGGTTCCCATCCCCCACAGTAGGGTGGTGTATTGGTTGCCCAGCTACCTGCGACAGATTGTCAGTCAGCGAACGGATTAACCACAATTTGAACGGTGTGTTTTTGGCCATCTCAGGGCATAGCCACAGTTTTGCTTTATTGCCTGAAAGGTCGTAGTTAGTGTTTTAACTCTTGCAACCAGGATAGGGAGGTTGTATGTTTTGTTCACTTCGTCAAAAGACATCGGAAAGTTTAGGTGAGATTTGAAGTGAGACTGGATTTTTTTGTCTGTATTGACAAACCTTTTTCATGAAGTTAGATCGTTAAATGCATCATGGTAAACACATGTTTTTGTGTGCTCTTTCTTGTTTTATTTCATTTATGTATTCGATTTACTTAGCACTAATCCCTTGTTGCATATCTTCTAAAATTCTTGCCTTATATAAGGAAGACTTTAATCAATTAGCATTTTATTTTGATCTCCATCTAGTTCATTGAAACTTTGAGATACAGACCATGCGAATTAACTATTATATATTTGTGTTAGCGGGATTTTTTTCTCTATAAAAGACTATTGACTTGTACACTGGAATTCTTGTTGTACGATGATATTGCCACACTTAAATAGTAGAAAGAGTATACACGCATACAGATGTATATTTATGTTTATAAGTATTACATGCTTACATATATTCATACTTACATAAGAAATGTACATACTAAGTATACGTACTTAAAATACCGTATTAATGAAGCCTAGTCTTATTTCCATACTTAAAATACAGTATTAATGAAGCCTAGTCCTATTTCCATACTTAAAATACCGTATTAATGAAGGCTAGTCCTATTTTCTTAATAAGTAAAAGAAGGGTGTTACAGTTCTTATGAAAGCTTGATAGATGTTGATTTAACGGACCGGTTCACGTGACCTGAGAACAACTGCTTTGTTACTTGTCCAGTTGTTCAGGATGACTGAATTCTAGCTAAGCATGAGGTCACCAAACGGGACCTAAATGGCGGGTGCGTGCGTGAATGTTCGTATGTGTGTGTGCGTGTATATGTGTCTCTGTCTTCGTGGTGTTCATGGATATTTGTGTGTGTGCGTGTGTGTCTGTGTTCGTGTATGTTTGTGAGTATGCGTGTATTTGTGTCTGTGTTCGTGAGTGTTTGTGTGTGTGTGTGCGCGCATGCAAGTGTGTAGGTTCACTGAAGAAACTACACACGGGTTTTATTTGTGTGCTTGTTTAAGGAGGAGGGGGGGTATTGTTTAATTTTAAAGAAAAAAATTCTTATCAGACCACCAGAAAAGCCCAGCCTAAGTGACCGTGTATACACGAGTGATTTCATTGTCGAAACTTGTTTCCATTTTCTTGAAAATGAAAAAAAATGAAAAAACAGTTCAAAGAGTCATTGTAATAGAAATATTAACTACAGAATTTCTTATATAAAAGCCTGACTTTACTCATCATTCATGATTAGCCGCTTACTGCATAGACAATACACTGCACCTAAGACATGAACGTAGTAGTAGAAAGGAAGGCTTGCACATGGTCATATGCAATCACTACCTACTACTAACGTATAAATACGTGTATATCTCATTTGAACTTACTACTAACATGTATAAATACGTGTGTATCCTATCTTTACCTACTACTAACATGCATAAATACAGGTATATTCTATATCTACAAACTACTAAAATGTTTAAATAAAGGTATATGAAGCTTCGTGGGTAATTCGTTTAAGAAGAGGTGTTAAACCTAGAAAAGTGCATCCATAGCTCACTTTTATTTACATTCTGCATAATAAAACTCCTGTTCATATATATTCTAAAATTTACCTCTACTAACAACTTGTTTAATAAATTCTTGCTCCAGTACACTCAGAGTATACATCTACTAATAACTTACGAAATAAATTCTTGCTCTAATGCACTCATAATTTACGTCTTCTACCACATTGCATAAATAAAAATGTACTCATCATGCTGGGACTAAATTAGATAATACTCAGTCATTAAATAGACAGGTTCACTAACCTGAATGCAACTCATAAGCATGCTAACATCATGTTGCACTGAAATAGGACACCTCTACTTCACTCCCTGCATATTGCATTTCTATTACCATTGTGAGTTGGAACAAGAACCCCCACGCATGCTGTATATCTATTACTATCGTGAATTAGGACATGATACCTCTTACTTAACTTCATGCAATATGCATGGTTATTACTATCGTGAATTAGAACATGATACCGCCCACTTAACTCCATGCTTATTTATGTCGATTACCATCATGAACTGGAACAAGAAACCCACTACTTAACTCTATCTGTAATGTGTGTCTATTGCTATCATGAACTGGAACAAGAAACCCACTATTTAATTCCATCTATAATGCATGTCTATTGCTATCATGAACTGGAACAAGAAACCCACTAGTTAACTCCATCTAGGACGTAATTCTTCCATATCAAACATGAAATACTGAAAGCACACTCTCGCACATAAGACGAACACATTAGAGGAACGAATAAAATGAAGATGAACAAAGAAACCGAATGGAACTACTTAGAATGTAGCTTAAAGCACAGCAGACAAAAGTAAGGATTGTTATCATCATCATCATCATCATCATCATCATTTTCATTAACTAAGTGGCGTGCCCATCACACTATCTATCTGTATGTATCTATTTATTTATCTATCTCTCTGTGTAGATATGTCTGCTTATCTGTATGTCTTTCTGTCTATCATTGAAATGTAAGTGATTTTAATTATCTATCAAACTTAAATATCAAATAGTAAAAGAGTACTCTCTATAAATCAGCAGCAATACTACTACTACTATTACTACTAATAAATAATTTATATCTAGGAAAGAAAGTGAATGGATATGAAAATCACCCATTCGAGCACAAAAGGTCTTGAACCCACTACACAAACCCCTTCACTCCAATCGTACGCTAGACCTGTTAGTCACCCACATAACATCGGTTTCTCCAAACATATAAAATTTGAACAAATGTAAACTTAGTTACATATTTTCTGAAATAATACAGTTGTGAATGCGATTTACGCCCCATATGACGTACAATATCATACAGTTGTGAATGCGATTTACGCCCCACATGACGTACACTATCATACAGTTGTGAGTGCGATTTACGCCCCATATGACGCACAATATCATACACAACAGTCACGCGCATTCACGCACACATGTATGTAGATAGAGCCATAGAAAATTGATAGACAGACGAATAAAGAGAGTTGAAAATGGATAAATCTTAAATGGCAAGATAGACAAACATGTTAATATTAAATAAATAGATAGAAACTGCGTAATATTAGATAAATGATAGAACAAACTGTTAAATATTAAACATTTACTTAGCTTTCCATTTCAGAGTAAGAGCTACCTATATTAACGTTCTGTAATACAGCCATGATCTTTCTATATTAGCCTTCATGGATCTCACGGATTGTGCCAGTCCACAAGCAGACTGCTTCAATTTAGTCATTTACGGACAACCATAACATTTCTTTGGATGTAACGTAGCAACTTTATCTGTACCCGTCTACGTATGGAACACAATGAACAACGAAAATAATATTTTTACTCAGTTTATTACCAAGATTGCAGAAGATGGTAGCACAGTAAAATGTTATTAACTCGGAGAACCGAAGAGGATGAAGAAACGTTTTCAATATTGTCTGAAAATAATCTCCTTCCGCACTACCCACGCCTTACAATAGTACTGATGCGGCAGCTGCACAGGAAAATACGACCTATTTTTAGAACTGTGCATTAAGTGTCTTTTGAAGCATAGCGTTCACCTGTCAGAAAATAATGTATACTCAGAAGTTTTATTTAATTTTTTTGGTCCTTATCCATGCCGGAGTTTTGTGTCTGAAATCCAGTCGACTAGAACCGACCCCACATTCATGACTGCCGAAGAATATTAATTAAAAAAGCGCGATAGACAAACAGGAAGCAATAATTCTGGCCGTGCAATGAAGACTGGGGAAGACGCATAGAACTGTTTACTCGTTAACAGTTGCTGGAAACGGTATATTTCCAGTTTGCTGATCTTATCCTAGAAATGCGCAAACAAATTGTCTGTCAATTTCTCTGTGGGTTAACGTCCGTGTTCTACGTGGGCTGATATCGCGGACAGATACGAAGATCATAATGAAAAACGTTCATAGGGATTTCAGAAGTCATTAAGATGTGAGGTGATTAATATGTTTATGTTTTAGTCTAACTGTCATCCTTATTTGTCAAACTGACTTAATGCTTTCATGTTTATATATAATTCAAATTGTATTCTACATTAACAGGTAATCACGCTCAAAAATATAATAAAACATCTTTATTGTATAATTTATTTCTAAATATTATCTGGCATTTTCTACACCAGTAATTTATAGATGGCCCTATCGCTCTTCCTAATAGTTTTAAAAAAACATGAGTCTCTTTGATAGCTCTAGGGGCGGGTCTGTTTTGTGTTTTCTCCATAAGCAAATAGATTATTGCTTCAAACATACTATCGTCTTCCTATCCAGAATTGCTTTTTATTACTGCAGTCGTAAATTGTCTTCATAATGTGCATCTTGCAGATAACCAAATATTAGCATGGCTGTTAACTGCTGGACCTTATGGCAGAGAATGCCGCCTCGTTTTCAACTGACCTTGAAAGACGTCAAGCAAGAAGATCAAGAGGAGAGTCAAACCTACCCGGCTACCCCTTCAACACCTCGAATAGACAGTGCGCTGAGCTCTCGCCTTCGCACGCCACACGGATCTCAGACGATACCCAGTCGTCAAGCATCTTTATCTCATGTCAGTTTCCGTCGGTGTTAGCACTTTTGCCTTTGGTTTTTGTACCTTGGGTTAACTTCTCTTGGCGCTGTTTGTAGGAAATTCCCTCATCATCTTTGCTGCAACGCACATATGCTGGTGAACTCTGTTAATCTTCCTGTTGACGATAGTGACGTATCAGTCTACCTGAAGACAATAGAGACAAATATGTTTTTGTACTATATCAGTTTGCCTTTTGATAACAGTGACACACACACACACACACACACATCAGTCTACCTGAAGACAATAGAGACAAATATGTTTTTGTACTATATCAGTTTGCCTTTTGATAACAGTGACACACACACACACACACACACACACACACACACACACACACACACACACACACACACATACACACACATCAGTCTACCTGAAGACAATACAGACAAATATGTTTTTGTACTATATCAGTTTGCCTTTTGATAACAGTGACACACACACACACACATCAGTCTACCTGAAGACAATAGAGACAAATATGTTTTTGTACTATATCAGTTTGCCTTTTGATAACAGTGACACACACATATATATATATATATATATCATTGTGCTATGTAAGTGTGACGCAAACGACACATAGTTAATGATTATTATTATTATTATTATTATTATTATTATTATTATTATTATTATTAATAATAATAATAATAACAATAATAACAACAATAATAACAACAATAATAATCACTCATGAATAATTACAAGTGATGAGAATCTTAATTTATTTTATTAACAATTCTCAAGAAGACACCCTCGTCTCTCCCACTTGGTGGATATGCAGGTGCTGTAAACGTTTACTCTCTTCCACAACATTAAAGACAAATATGTACCGTCACACAATAGTTCTATAGGTGGAAAACATCATACTGAAGACAAATATGTACCGTCACACAATAGTTCTATAGGTGGAAAACATCATACTGAAGGGGAAGATAAATCAGTCTTTTAATCTTTAGGGAGCCTCCATCCACCCACTTTCTTCTCCAACATATGCTTATCAATATATGTAAGAAGGTTAATAATAATAGTAACAATAATTTTATTAAATCAACAATCAAATATACATACAACGAATATAATGATAAAAAGATGACGTCAATATTTCCATGAAACAGCGTTCGCTCGATAATTTTAATATCTATGCAGTCTTATATCGTGAAACACAAGTCAATAATTTGGTGTCAATATAAATCACAGGATAGTCCTTATTTGAGAACACAATTGGAGTTATTAGAGATAAAAGATAATAGTTTTACATAACTTGATTTTGTGCTGTCTCAATAGTCTTTCACTCGCATTTTTGTAACAAAGCCAGAAGATTGTTGTTAAGTTATTACTGTCAATTCCCCGTGATTCCCTCCTCACGCTGCAGATCCCCGATTCGCTGTTATTCTCTTGAGGTTAACTTGGATGCTCCTTTGCAATATTTAGCTCCCTCAAGCAGGACAACTGTAGCAATTTCCAGTAACTTCCTTGTACCATAAATTTGATCGATGTAGTCAGCATACCTTGCCATTATACATCAACAGAATGTAGAATGTAGAATGTAGTGTAATACGCTTACACACTTCAGTAGATATCTCTAACATCTACCATGTTTGTAGCGGTTTATAATCTGTAAACCATGAAATTCAGTTAAAACAAAGAATGCTTGCTTTGTCCCTGCAAAAATATAGTCAGTCACTAAGTTTCTACTTTATTCCTTTTATAACTCGAGTCTTTCTTACATTCAAGTCTCAACTTACAGTTTCCTTCAATAGTATTTATTAGCCTGTTACATGCATACAGCATAATAAATACATCATAATAGATTTATGAACGGGTTCACTAGAAACAATGTCAAGTGTTTAGCGTACACATATAAGCATCATGTTTCCAATTTGTAGAAATAATAGTCTACTCACATAATACCTCTCTATGTAAAACTCTAGTATAATATATCAATAGCAAAAATGCACGAAATACTTTTTTTTTAAATGTTGATGAGACCAACATAGGTATTTCATTGTACTTTGCCAGTCTAAAATGTTGATGAGACCAACATAGGTATTTCATTGTACTATGCCAGTCTAAAATGTTGATGAGACCAACATAGGTATTTCATTGTACTATGCCAGTCTAAAATGTTGATGAGACCAACATAGGTATTTCATTGTACTATGCCAGTCTAAAATGTTGATGAGACCAACACAGGTATTTCATTGTACTATGCCAGTCTAAAATGTTGATGAGACCAGCATAGGTATTTAATTGTACTATGCCAGTCTAAAATGTTGATGAGACCAACATAGGTATTTCATTGTACTATGCCAGTCTAAAATGTTGATGAGACCAACATAGGTATTTCATTGTACTATGCCAGTCTAAAATGTTGATGAGACCAACATAGGTATTTCATTGTACTATGCCAGTCTAAAATGTTGATGAGACCAACATAGGTATTTCATTGTACTATGCCAGTCTAAAATGTTGATGAGACCAACATAGGTATTTCATTGTACTATGCCAGTTTAAATGTTGACGAGACCAACATAGGTATTTCATTGTACTATGCCAGTCTAAAATGTTGATGAGACCAACATAGGTATTTCATTGTACTTTGCCAGTCTAAATGTTGACGAGACCAACATAGGTATTTCATTGTACTATGCCAGTCTAAAATGTTGATGAGACCAACATAGGTATTTCATTGTACTATGCCAGTTTAAATGTTGACGAGACCAACATAGGTATTTCATTGTACTATGCCAGTCTAAAATGTTGATGAGACCAACATAGGTATTTCATTGTACTTTGCCAGTCTAAATGTTGACGAGACCAACATAGGTATTTCATTGTACTATGCCAGTCTAAAATGTTGATGAGACCAACATAGGTATTTCATTGTACTATGCCAGTCTAAAATGTTGATGAGACCAACATAGGTAATTGTACTATGCCAGTCTAAATGTTGACGAGACTAACGTAGGTACATGTCGTTGACAAGAGTGACATTATTATTTACCAGAGTGCTGTATCAGTCTCCATGTAGACAATAATGACAACTGAATATTTACAGTAATATTGGATTTGTTGACGTACTTATTTCTTTTCCTTCGATTGTGCGAGCATTTATTGTATTATAGTATTAGCTATGTTTATTGTTTTGCGAGTGTGTCTATAGTATTAGGTATGTGTTTATTGTTTTGCGAGTGTGTCTATAGTATTAGGTATGTGTTTGCTTGGTTGTATGCGAGTGTGTCTATAGTATTAGGTATGTGTTTATTGTTTGTGCGAGTGTGTCTATAGTATTAGGTATGTGTTTGCTTGGTTGTATGCGAGTGTGTCTATAGTATTAGGTATGTGTTTATTGTTTGTGCGAGTGTGTCTATAGTATTAGGTATGTGATTGCTTGATTGTGTGCGAGTGTGTCTATAGTATTAGGTATGTGTTTATTGTTTGTGCGAGTGTGTCTATAGTATTAGGTATGTGATTGCTTGATTGTGTGCGAGTGTGTCTATGTATACCAAGAAGAGTCCAAAGTTATAACTGGTCATTTGTGTGCATGTGTATACGTTGTGTGTACGGGTTGGCACAGGAAGATAATCATTGCATTCACACATGATATAAGCGTATATATGAAGCAAATAACCATTATGTTTACTAAACGCTCAATTATGTTAAGACAAAAAATGTCGTTAACAATGAATGCGTTAATACTTTTGTATGTTACAAAAATATTAAATATGGTGACTATGGCCTAGTTTCTATGCACCTGAGTTTTCTTCCCTACAGATACTAGCTGTGCTTATCTATGCATGAAAAGAAATATCACAATATTGGATATTTTAATATTAGTGTTTGACCAGAAGCGTCCGTAATTGTATTCTGACTTTGTGAGTACCTTTATTCAAAGTCAAACTCCTTGTTTTTGTCATGACTAGTATAGAAGGAAAGATGCGGTGTATGTATATGCGAAATGTACCATAGTATGTCTTCTCTATGGCGAGAAGACCTTCAGTATCAAATGTGCTCATGTACTGTCAAAAGTCCTTTGTGTTAAATGTCCATATTGCTCTCTCTCTCCCTCTCTCTCTCTCTCTCTCTCTCTCTCTCTCTCTCTCTCTCTCTCTCTCTCTCTCTCTCTCTCTCTCTGTGTGTTTTGCATGCATATTAAAACGTCCATTTCTAATATTGGTCTGGCTATGATGTGTTGTATCAGCGATCTAGAAATTGGAACAAAAGACTTACTTTGAGACGATTGTAGTCGACGAATTAATGGAGACAGAGCCATGGAGATACTGGAGACATTTCGTCAAAAGACCACTGAGCAAAGGAATAAAGTCATGACGAAGTGGTAGACTACGTCAAAAGACCACTGAGCAAAGGAATAAAGTCATGACGAAGTGGTAGACTACGAAATAACACATTTCGCTGTCCCCACTAAGAAACGATTTTGTTATGTCGAGCTGTTGATTAGTGTGCTCTGTGAAGTGAGACGGTAGACTGTGTGATTATGTTAAGTGAGACGGTAGACTGTGTGATTATCTGTACATTCACCATTCCAAGACTCCCGTACATGTTAAATAGCTTAGTAAGAGTGCTGCCATTGCAGTCGTGCAGTAGTTTGAGACTGAGTTATGACAGGACAAGAAAACTGGGGAAAAAAACACCCACAAAATTATAAATATTCTGTATACCCTATAAACTGTTCACATTCACATTAAATCATTTTAAAACTTACCCCTGTTCTATTAATAACAAAAGTTTCAATTTCTTTCTAACGATGCTCGGTGGGTTTTTTCTTTCATTGCAGGGCGTAACGACAATGATTAGCATGACAGAACTGGAGGAAGACTCACGGCTTCCAGAATCAGATTCCGTTCCGCTTTCTCCATTTCTGCCACTTCGACGCTCTCCATACATCAAGAACATGAAGTCGCAGATAATGCTGAACTCCACCAGGAGGAAGATGGATGAGGCGCTGCTCACCAGTCGCACCCCCAGCTCGTACACGCCCAAATCGAAAGCATACGTCCCTCCATTTCCCATCACTAAGTTGTCCAATCACGATTGTCCTGCAACCCCGGCACTCTCTCAGACCTCTACGCAAGAGCACTACAAACAGTTCCAGCATCGAATGTTCCACGAGAGGCGGCCGGCCAAAAGGTCGTCGAGTCCAGCTCAGAATCTGAAGCACGTGCCCGTGCGCACGATAACGCCTTTCGCAGAGTTCAGTCCTGAAAGCACTCTTCTGCACAGAGCATCACCTAGGCAGCACGACTGTGTGATCGGTGATTACCAAATGGCTGCTCTCTACGTCGACAGAGGCAAAGTGACTTTCTTCAGGAAAACCAAACCCGATATGGCACAGTCTGTCTACAGCGCAATGAACCCTTTCGTGACAAGCAAGGACGATGGGAGTTATCTTTCTCACCTGCGCAAAGTGTATCTGAAAGGGGTGCGAGACCTGGCTAAGACGTCGGTCAAGCAGACTGAGTCTGAGAAGCAAGCTACGATTAAGGCGCGCATGGACTACGACAGAAAGGTCGGTCGTATTCTCGATTATTACACGAGTGTAGACATCAGCAAGGATGAAGACACTCATGGGCCACCGTTATCGTGCACAGTTCCAATGCAACACCGTGGCTTTCGGCCACAAATCGTTCGCAGGAAGGGATTCCTTCCAACAGCAGCATCGGACGGCAATTTCACCACCAATGACGACACTCAGCGAAGCCAGGATGCCAAAGACATCCACCACACATGCCAACGCCATCAAGATGCAAATAGTTTCTTAAGAATAAACGCTCAAGCCAGGCTGCACAGACGACAGTTCTACCTGAGCACGCCCGTCGCGATCGGCGCAAAGCCGGAGGGCAGGTCTGACATGGCTAATTGTGTATGCGGCATGTGTCGCCTAGAAATGGAAGTATCCCTACTAGCCAAACTTCAGCGAGACATGGGTTTCCCTATCAACACGATCGCTGCAACAGGGGGCATCACTCTACAACGTTCCGATGGAACTGGCGCATTGGGTGCTGCAAGCGTGCTCAAGCAAGGTCGGGTTCGCGATGGGAGAACTTTTAAAGAAGATGATGATTGTCCAGCGAGACCCAACTCCGTGTCAGATTCTCATCGCAAGATGAATTCAGGACTTAATACACACCTTCCAACACCGCAGGTAGGTAACTCTCAGGACTCTGACCAAGGTTATAAAAGGAAGTCACAGGGGGACGCATTTGTCTCTGCATATAACGAGCCGACATGTCTAACCGTGAAGCTACCTGGAATTGAGGAAATGAACGAGAGGGTTGCTTCTAGCACAAGCGTTAGAGAGATGGGTGAGGAAACAGTCAATGACAGAGATGAAGACGATAAACTGGTGGACCACACGCTGATCGACGACACGATGCAACGCGACAAAGACACGTTGGAAATCGTGAGAAACGACACAACATACGGCGGACACACGCATGAAAGAGAGACAGAAGACAAAGACATGAGAGACAAAGAAGTGCAAGAGGAGGAAATACCCGAGGGAAGAGAAAATGTCAAAGACCAGGTGGGCACGAAAATATACGAAAATGGAGTCGAGGGACCTCTGGACAGGGAACAGGTGGATGGATCAGTAGTAAGTAACACACACACTGATGGAGACAGCAACACAACGGCCATCACGTCGGAGATAGTTGACACTGAGGCGGTCAATATCGCTACTGGTGGTGAACAACGCAGCATGAATTCGCTTGATACGGAGACACGTGACAAAGAAATAATGCACAAAGACTTGAAAGAAGACGACAATGGACTCAAAAGCAGTGAGAGTGAAGTGGGCCAGACCTGAGTAGTACATGTGTAAAAAAGATGGAAGTATCAGTGTGTCAGATAATATACACGCATTTTACACAGCGAACGATGATTTTAGAAGCAACATTAATAAATCCTTATAGCAGTTCTAAATCCTTATAGCAATTATAAATCCTTATAGCAGTTCTAAATCCTTATAGCAGTTCTAAATCCTTATAGCAATTCTACACAGAAAGCATAGTGCTAGTTTGTGATATAAAATAGATATTTTAACTGTAGCATATTAGATAGTTATTGTCGATTTTCGCAAATTTCAAGTTCTCAAAAGTGAACTAATTGCTGACTTTCTAAGCTAACGAACAAGGCTGTACTTGTAAGGTACATATGTAATTGCCGATTTCCTAATCCTACATGTGAGAAAAGGCTAACAAACAAACAAAATACCCTAGCTATGCTTAACGACACTAGTAAGTAATTGCCCATTTCCTAATCCTATATGTGAGAAAAGGCTAACAAACAAACAAAATACCCTAGCTATGCTTAACGACACTAGTAAGTAATTGCTGATTTCTGGACGACTGCAGGTTAAACCGTAAAAATGCTTTATCATGGCGCATGTAGATAACATGAGACGATATAACACTAGCCATGACCAGCTGGGTTCACACAAGACAGGTACAGAGCATTTGCGTTGTACAGCAGAACAAATAAATGCAAACAATCTCCCGAAAAGTAATATTGCTAAGATCGTATGACAAAACTAATTCAACTGTTGATTGTCTAAAGAGGGAATTATAAGAGTAACATATCACAATTAAGTTCATGCGATGAGATCAGCTGCCAATAGCTTTCATTAGCGGAAGAACATATTAATAAGAAGACAGTATAGAAATTGTGAGCTTTTCAAGACTCTTTCAGGCGAAGGGCGTCCAATGCGGATTTGTGAGCAAACATAACGCTTTGAGGCCGACAAATGAGTCCACAATCTAAAATTTACTATGTCACGTATCTACTACGTGAACTCTCTACATAGTCAGGTCATTTGGGGACACACAAACACATACATACACATGTGATCACGTTATAAATAACAATGCTATAAAGACGACGTTGACTTCAAACGAAAGTTAAAAAAAGAAATATTACGCACACTTTATTTAGTCAAGTACGTGACATTAAACATTTACGTGCGTTGGTAAAGTCGTTAATCACAACTGAAATCTCCTTCAAAGGCGGGCGTTATATTCTAACTGCAAAAGATGAAAAACTGAGACAATAAATTACTAAGTGTGTTATGAAATTCTTATTAGATTAATAGATCAGTTAATGAACGAATAAATACATTTAACACTGTATTGGTTAAGCAGATTGTTTGAGGGCAGGAGGTACAGAAGAATTGATCAAATAATAGGTGATTGAATATATCGATATAGCGTGATACACTATGAGGTGATATATAATAGAATAATGTATTATAAAATCAAATGACATCACATAATGTGAAATAATTTATATAATTTGATATGACATTATTTGACTTGATATAATTTGATGATGATGATTCGTTACCATACAATATATGGTACGACAAGATACGATACGGTATGATAAGATATAAGATGTTATATGATATGGTGTGATGTTATGTGACGTGACGTGACGTGTTGTGATGTGACATGACATGACACGACATGATGTGAAGTGATATGACATGATATGACATGAATTGATATGATATTATATGGTATGGTATGATATGATATATAATATATGATATGACATGATATGACGACATGACATGACATGATATGATGTGATGTGATGTGATGATACGATACGATATGATATGATACGATACGATACGGTACGATATGATATGATATGATATGATACGAAATGATACGAAATGATATGATATGATATGATATGATATGATATGATATGATATGATATGATATGATATTGTGTCTTGCAATATGATTCGATGTGATATGACATGACATGACACAACACAATATGATACAATATGATATGATGCGATAATATGTGATGATGATGATATATGACATGTTATGATATGATATTACATGGCACGACATGACAAGATACAATTTGATATGATACAATACAATATGATAGGATAGGATATGGTATTGTATGGTGTGATGCGACATGATGTGAACTGTCATGACATGACATGACACAATACGATATGACAGGACATGATATGGCATGACATGACAACACACTACAATACAATACTATATGATGTTGGTACTCTGTAAGATGGACAATACGAAATACATATCAATTTGAGGTCAAGCACTCCATTGACTCATTCACCCCAGTGGAACGTCTGCACATGGATGGACAGACAGATGGTTACGTTGATGGACATGATGACTATGATTAAATGAATCTTATGCCAAAAGGAAGATGCTAAGAAATGACACAAATTAATAAAATATTTATATAAAAATTAAACAATTTAAGAAAGTAAAACCAACAATCAATTACAAAATCCACATAGTACAATTTCCATAATGTCTAAATGAGAAAAGTTTAGCCTTCCCTAGCTAGTTAAAGTTTCCTTGATTATGTTCATATAGTTTGTTCTCAGTTCTCCAATATTAAAAGATTCGCATAAAGTTCCCAATAGTTCACTATTGTTTCTACACGTTCTCTAAATGTTCTTACACTCCTGGCCAAATGTACTATTTTCACTTATCTTAGTTACACTGGTAGAGTCTAGCATTGTCACTGGCTTAGTCTATGTAGACTTCCCCTCCTACAACTACATAATATGGCATTCTGATACACTTTAGCAAACTGATGCCACCAGCATCAAGCAATGCTACAAAGATGCATAGCCTCCAAATGTATGGCGAAATCCTGCAATTTATAAATACAGCAATCAGAGACAGCTAATATTAACTACATAATGCACTTTAGATAAAAGCTAGTCATTTTCTCTTAGCACAATTTCACTATCCTGAAATAAACATAAATTAATTATAATTATGGCAAATTATCATGATTATATATTACACACAATTATTAATTACAAAATTTTATAAAATGCAACACTACCTTCATTAATTGAAATCAAAGATCCAAGTCATCTGTAACAATAGCCTACATATTCCCTTAAAAATCTCATATGCTCTATTTTTCCAAACCTTTTGGCTTATTCAAACAGACTTTCTGATTTACACTGTGTCGATATCTGGGCTTCTGCTCCACACCTGACATGTGTCTTTACTGTGCGAAAAAGCACATGGCTTGGTTTACTCCCCTATTTAAAGGCTATTCAGTTGACCTAAGGGCAGGGCTGCATCCAAGCTCACACATCAGATTTCTGATCTTCCATCCTAAAGAACCACTTCCCTTCCCCTTCTCATTCAAGCACACTTACGATCAAGGTCGTCTCTTCCTACACTAGGCATGTTTACTATAATTGACTAGTTGGATTTCTGCTTGACCATGTTTCAGAACAAGTTCGGACATGCTGGGGAAAAATACAGTAGTTAACTAGCTTACTTCTCTTTGATCCAGAAAAAAATCTTTTCTGTTACTGGTGATGGAATAGCTACGTCATATGTGTGTGTATATGCTCCTATTGGACTCTCTTTTTGCATCTACATTTAGATTTTATTTACTTACACATTTCTTATTATTAAATTTTATTCTTTCTATATTTTTTATTGACGTGATCTGGGTGAGATTTATATCCAGACATATGATATGATCTGATATTGTGGAAGGGTGGATGTACGTGTGTACAGAGCAGTGTGTGCGTGTGCATAGCGCTTGTTTTGCCTGGCAGCAAAGTAGGTCATTGGCCCCTAGTTTGAATCGCGCAGCACGGTCAGCTATATAGTAATGTGTATGGGTGTGCCATTGTGTACGTGTTTAACCGCCTTTATTATATCATGTATATATTAAGCAAAGTTAATGTTTAGGTATTCCAATAGTTAGTGGAATGTAGTTTATATTTATATAATTTTTTACGTTAGTTTATATTGTTTTCTTAGTGTAATCTATGATTTATTTATGTGTGTACATGGTTTTCTCCTATCAGAGGAATATAGTTATTTATTTTATTTGATAATTTATTTTGTAAATTATATTGTAAGAAAGCATTGTATTTAGAGAGTATTTATTGTAATATTTTTTGATAGTTAAAGTGTTATATAATTATAGGTAGTTCAGAAGGAATGTATGTTAGAAGAAAAGTACGTTAGAAAGGAAGAATCAGTTTAGCAGACGTTTTAGTCTCAGTGCCAGAATTGTCTAGTGGAGTCCTCTTTGAAGCTCTGATTTATAAGTCATATTGTAGGTTACTGTGTGTGAGTGGGAGCGATGAAGAGTGGTCTTGGAAGAGTGGTCAGGAGATGAAGAAATAAAGTATTGTTTTGATGCAAACATGTAGCAAGAGAGATGAAGAATTGTCTTTGAAAGGCGTGTTCTGATGCCACTATGTATGCTGAGAGATAGAGAGAGGCAGTATTTGGCGGTGTCGCTGGAATAAAGATTACGTAGAAATGTAAACACGTGTTGCGTGTTCTGTCTCTTCTGTTGTGGTTGTCGCCCTATTGTCCCATCATCATTGTTTCATCATCTCCTCACATCCTGGGGTGACCCATAACAACAACAACACTAACACCCACCCACCCTCATCACAATAGAAGATATGATATGATATATGATGTGATGTGATATGATATATGATATATGATATATGATATGATATGATATGAAACGATACGATACGATACGATATGATATGATACGATACGATACGATACGATAATATATGACTTTTTAAGCAATTTACACAGTTTGCTTCCAATGTCTAAGAAAGTTTCGGGTATAATGTTACGTAAATTAGTTTTTTTTTTAATCTCTGTTTCTGCAGTCAAAGCTATTTGAATTTATTCTTGGACAATTTCGTCCTGCCTGGAAACTCATCGCAAATGTGGAAAGGAACATAATATCAAAGTCGCAAAAAAACAGCCAGGGAATATTTAGAAACTGAAATAGACCACAAGGAAAGTCACACAGCAAATCAAAACGCAGGTGACCTTGAAAATCACTCATTATACTCGCTAGGAGCGCGTTTACAAACCATTCGTGACATTTCAAAGCAGAACTTAGTTATCTGCTCCTATGATTAGGTACTCACATTTCAAGTAAGGAAAGACAACTGTACAACTGTCCTATCGGTTAGTGCAGATCGGTACTATTTTGTAGCTAATGTGCAGTTCACAATAACCAAGAGGATTTGTACAAAGTGTCACGATGTGCAGTTCACAATAGCCAAGAGGATTTGTACAAAGTGTCACGATGGAATGACTGTGAATGAAGTCGTGAGAAACACTCATTCGGCCCAATGGATTGTGTACATACATTTGCAAGGATGTAAGGAGATGTATAATGTCTTACAGTTTACCGCTTTCAAGGACAAAAGTTACACCGTTAAAGTAGCGGATTGTAGCGATATTTGTGTGACCATGTAATGAAAACGTTCCCACATGCTTCATAACAAAATGTTTTCACTAATAGTGTGCTGTTTCTTTCCAGGGCTCTGTTTCTAGTCTGAAAGAAAATTCGGAGTGAGATAGATGGATGGATGGATGGACAGACAGACTGACAGAGACAGATACACAGACAGACAGATAGATAGATAGATAGATAGATAGATAGATAGATAGATAGATAGATAGATAGATAGATAGATAGATAGATAGATAGATAGATAGATAGATAGATAGATAGATAGATAGATAGATAGAATTCAGTACTCTTTCAAAAGATTTGCAAAACACCTGCCGTTTATTTATTCGGTAATTAATTTACGAATCACCGTCTCGTTTATCAGTCAATTCCTGTCTCATACAAAAGTATATATACAGTGGTATATTTATATATATTCACTTAGAAGGAGCAGCGGTGATTGGATTTCCTTGGCAGAGGAAGATATTGTTTCTACTCCTATAACACTAGCTAACTAATCAATAGTGAGAAATTACTTCCAGGTCACAAAATACTGAGCTGTTCATTTCGTCTAAAGATATACATTTATAAATGCATTATCAAAAGTTATGCAAACTGTTGCCACTTAAACTTATATGGATGGGAAAGGTCTTTATAATTTAAATTTGGTTTCATAATTAAGATGTTCAGATGAATATAGTTTAAAGGTTATATTTAACACTTTGGCCATAGAAGTGTGATATTTGAACACGCTTAACACGCCAAATAGTAGCGAGTAACACATGCACAGTGCGATTTATAATTATTGCTTTATAAGTCTGTAGATTAAAGCGGCATAACCGCACTGCACAATTCCGAAAGGGAAACAACACCATGATTAGGCGCAACTCATTTTTCCTGCGCACTTCTTTACACTCAACATACTTTTACGTCACAGAGAAAAAAGAACTGTTAAAAGCAACAAATGGGAATAATTCCTGTTGCTGTTTCTTGTATGTAGCCTTCCGGTGTATGCTAGTTTAATAGCTCCAGATATTATTCCTAGTGATTCCTAAGAGAATTGGTTTTTTATTTTTTTGTTTCTAGCAGTTTATAGTATAACCCTTGCTTGGCGATCAACTGCTGGTGGCTGCCAATCTCCTGAACGCGCCCCTTGTGGATGACGGCAATCTTGTCTGCGTTCTGAATGGTCGTCAGTCTGTGTGCGATCACGATGCATGTACGCCCTTCTCGCGCCTTGTCCAGCGCATCTTGAACGATCTGTTATAAATAAAGAATCCATTTATTAAACAATGGAACGCTTGAAGATAGATAGGTAGATAGATAGATAGATAGATAGATAGATAGATAGATAGATAGGTAGGTAGGTAGGTAGGTAGGTAGATAGTTAGATAGATAGATAGATAGGTGGATGGATGGATGGATGGATGAATAGACGGCCAGACAGCCCGACACCCTGATCGATAGACAGATAGACAGACAGACAGTCAGATAGATAGATAGATAGATAGATAGATAGATAGACAGACAGACAGTCAGATAGATAGATAGATAGATAGACAGATAGACAGTCAGATAGATAGATAGATAGATAGATAGATACATAGATAGATAGATAGATAGATAGATAGATAGATAGATAGATAGATAGATAGATAGATAGATAGATAGATAGATAGATAGATAGATAGATCACAATATTTGCGGAACTATTAGCACTACGGCAAGAAACATCTCCATCATCTCAATGTATGCTAAAGTATCAATGAATAATTAATGGGCGGACAACACTTCAGTCTCAAATTCCATGTCACTCGATTGTTATGGTTCCATATGTGCAGTTCAGGACAACTTCACCAGACCAGTTTATCTCCTACTGTAAAGTGAGAAATGCCCGAAAACAAATAACGAACGTTTCGCATTCATAAGATTGTTATTGAAGACAGTGTACGTGGGTAGCGTTAGTCGGCGTGTGTGTGTGTGTGTGTGTGTGTGTGTGTGTGTGTGTGTGTGTGTGTGTGTGTGTGTGTGTGTGTGTGTTCTCGTGTGTGCGTGCTCATTTTCTCTTAACTGTATGTTATCAGTCAGTATACATATATAAAGTACATCAGGCACAGTAACAACAAATATTTCGGGGTTTATCGACCATAAGCAATGTTCGTTTAATGTAATACGTTCCTTCTCGCTCTCTGTATCCAGGGCAGAGGTTGCCTCATCCAGTAGCAGAATTTTAGGTTGTCTGAGGAGGGCGCGTGCAATGGCAATGCGTTGCTTCTGACCACCACTCAGTTGCGTCCCTTTGTCACCGACGTTTGTGTCGTAACCCTAAGTGGACATATGCAAAGGCAGAACGATAAAGACTGCATGATTATAACTGCTTACATCAGATGTATACGAAGGTTTATATTGCTGATTTATTTGTTATACCGACTCTTTTCAAAATTGTGACTCTTAAAGATCTTCCAACAATCACCTGCGGTAAGCTGTCGATAAAGTCATGGATGTTGGCCTTTCTGGCGGCTTCAATGATGTCGGCCATAGGAACTTCCCTTGAGTTGTCGCCGTAAGCAATATTGCTGGCAATGCTTCCATCAAAGAGTGTTGGTTCTTGAGAGACAATGCCAATCTGTTGTCGCAGCCATCGGAGGTCAATCTTCTTTAGATCATGACCGTCAACCAACTTCGAAATCAGATAAAGAACACAGGTCAGAATGTGTTTGAGAACAAAAATGAATCCGTGGTGAAATTAAATCCGAAATCCATTCAACAAGATATATCGTAAATGTAAATTTTGGCATCAAGCATATGTGTAAAAGTAACACCTGAGAAGTGCAAATGAAAAAAAGAGAAAAGTTAACTCAACAGGAACTGTAAAAGAAAATTATATAAAAAGCCATTATCTATACTAGCAAAGTATTCAAAGTCGTCTACCATTAGTGAAACGTTCACCTGAGTAAATAAACCTCAGTCTTGAAGTTAAAGCCATTAATTTTCTCTCTCAATATGCAAGCGAAAAGTTTGACGAATTATGTAGACGGTTTGTACTACATTTTCTAAGTAAACCCACTCATTGAGGGAAGGGCGTCGATTTACAAGTAGGCTGCCTCATATATTTCCTGTCATAAATCGACTTACAAGATTTCCCGAGTCCACTTCGTAAAACCGCTGTAAGAGTTGCATCACCGTAGATTTGCCACACCCACTACCTCCTACGAGTGCCAGAGTTTGGCCGGTCTCGACGCACAGATTGAGACCTTTCAGGACGGTGGTGGCCCTTGATGGGTAGCGGAAAACAACGTCTTGAGTTGTAATGCGACCCATGCAACTTTCCTGCAATAGTGATTTGAAATCAGGGTATGGTCTAGGTTGACGTATATAGTTATTTGCCCTCGTATTGTGAGTTATCTGCTCTCGTATTTTGAGTTATCTATCCTAGCTTAGCCCGAAAACCACTCAACACTATGAAAATGGATGTGTTTCCAATGAAAAAATACTAATTGTGTATTCGAGTATTCTGGTCCTGTTTAGTGATTTATTATTAGAGAAAGGAAATAAACAGCCAGCCAAAGGGACAGGTGCGACATAATTGTTATCATGTTTATGTCATTAGAACGGATAGATATAATAGAGCATCATAACGTTTGGGAGACTCATCATGCCCCTAAGTGTGAAGCAGTGAATTCGAAAAGTGTATGGGCACTTTAAAATACAATAACCAATACCTAATTGGTTGTAGCATCACACTCTCTCTCTCTCTCTCTCTCTCTCTCTCTCTCTCTCTCTCTCTCTCTCTCTCTCTCTCTCTCTCTCTCTCATCTATCTATCTATCTATCTATCTATCTATCTATCTGTCTATCAATCAATCTATCAATCAATCTATCTATCTATGTATATATATCAACCTGTGACACAACGCCACTCTAGGTATTGTTTATGATTATTATTTTTTTAATTATCCAAAACTAATTACAAGTGAAGAGAATTAGAAGACACTACTTGTCTACTCACATAATACAGCTCTACATAAAATGCAAGTATAATATATCAATAGCAAAATGCAAGAAATATTCATAAATCCATTCTCTTGCAATCAGTCAGTTAACTCACCATTATACTAACGACCGCCTTTCAAGACCAAACTTCTACCACACCAAATTCAAAGTGATTAGAGAATATAATTATTTCAGAGTACATTCTCTTCATGAGTTTTATTTTAACTCTGATACAAAACACACAGCACCCGAAGGTCATGTCACACTGACATTAAACAATTAATATAATATTTAATTAAAAAATAGGGGCAGACAAATCTGGTCTGCCACAGTACCTGTCTGAATTTTTCTCTCTCTGTATTTGTGTATGACAGAATTATAAGATTTATTCATGTATTAGAAAGATTGATAGACAGACAGGCGGGTAGGCAGGTTGATAGATAGTTAGATAGATAGACAGACAGACAGATAGATATATAGATAGATTATATGTGTGTGCATATGTACATATGGAGGTGCATGAATATATGAATGCGAAATTGTTTGTGTTTTATAAATTAAAGTATTCTGTACTGATATAATTCCATTAGTAATAAAATAAAATCTTTACTTGTTAGAGCCTAAATAACGGGTGGATGGGGCGTCGAAAACCAGAGAAATAAACAAAGAAACGGAATAGATGCTAATTGTGTACATTTTGAAACGTGTACAGAAAACTGAATTTGACATACCAATTTCATCCCGCCACTTTGATCGATATCTATTTTCGGTTTTAGATTGATAAGGGCGACTATTCTTGCTGCCGCCATTTTAGCTTTAGTGTAGTCGATGGCATAAGAACCCTTTCGACCAATACTTGCACTGCCGAATATTATCGCTGAAAAAACCCTTAAATAAAAAAAAAATAAATATTCATATTTAGACAGAAAAAAACTAAACTCTGCATATGCTTTATTAATTATTACCCGTTCTGGGGACAGGCTCCTTGATTTCAAAGGGGAAGAAAAGCGTAATTTCACCTGTGTGAGGCAAAACGTGTTTTCTTTAGTTACAAGACGTTTACGCATACAGCTAGTTTATAAAATAATATTTAGCATTACTTGCTGCAAGTCGGGTGAAATATTGTTTATAAAATAATATTTAGCGCTACTTGCTGCAAGTCGGGTGAAATATTGTTTTGCGGCAAAGCTATTAGTGGTAGTCCAGAAACAGGACACGAAAAGTAAGGTACAATTTCCCATCATCCACTGACGAATGCCTATGTGTGAAATATTGCTTTATAGCAAATTTATTAGAGGAAACCAGAAACTGGACACCAAAAGTAACGCACAATTTCACTGATGAATCCCTATGTAACGTAATCTATTCGAACGACGGTTGGTAAAGGTTACCTGAACACCTCGTAAAAGTCCATCTCTCCACTGGTCACCAACTCAGTACCAAAGCGATAGGACGCTGCATACGCGAAGAATATGATGCTGTTCGCCACTCCAAACGCAACACCGAACATCTGTGCGGTCTTCGCTCTCCTCCTGAAAATAGAATTGCAGTTAGAAATTCCCCAAAGAGTGTTTCATTGGCCAATATACGTTACAGTAACGTGTCTGAATTAGTGCTCTTTATTTTCCTGTAAATGATTTGACCATCCGAAATGAGAAAATGAAAATTCACAGATTAAAACGTGATATATGTATGGTATGTGTCTCTTTTTTAAATTAGTAGTTTTTAGTCTCACCAAAATAAAATTGGATAAATGGAATAAATCATGCAGGCCTCCGACTATTGTAACCTACTTCGCTCCCTTTGTAAAATATCATGCAAGAGATTCACATAAGCGTATAAGACCAAACGTATAAGACATAACGGTTGTGCCATGGTGACATCCTCACAGGAGGGTCAAATTACATTATGTCCTCGCATATTCCAAGGGTTTCATTCGACGATTAATTATACAAACATTTACAGACAGGCAAACACATACATACACGCATTTCACAAGACTCATATTTTCACTTTTAATGGGACTAGGATGTCAATAGTTTGTTGGATTATGATTGGTTGGCTTATGATTTTATAAGGGAGACAACTGCGTGCACGTCATTTGGTTCTTCTGTTTCACAATATGAGTGTGCATTGGGGAAGGGTTCGATATTAGTTTTACGTCACCACTGGAGCTTGAGTTTATCATTTCGTCATCAGACGTTTTCTGATCTGGAGTGCCCCAAGTGTGACCCAACAGCCTTACACTTGTCTTCGACGGGGAGGGCTGGTGGAATTGGATGTAAAAGGTCACACCAGTTTGGTGCAAACCCTCAACCACCCTCCGCGGTGCGTGAGTCGGTGGGAATTGTGTGTGCGTGTGTTCGATAGTAGTTTCACGTCACCACTGGGGCTTACATTGATTATTTGGTCATCAGACATTGTCTGATCTGAAGTGTCACATCGGGACCCCACATTGCGTTCCGAGGTGGAAAAAGACGGAAGGACTGGCGTAAGGGGGTGAAAGGTCGCACCTGTTTGGCGCACACTATCAACCGCCATCCGTCAGTGTCGGTGGGAATAACTTGCATTTCCAGAAGTAATAACATACATTAATTCGTTAAACAGTGCCGAAAATATACTAACTGAAAATATTTATTTATATTAAACACGCTTAAATTTCATCAAACAGATTAATCCACTGGAAATAAGGCAATGGCATGAGAGATAAAAATATTTGCATTTAATATTATATAATGATATTTGTATATTAATATATAACATAAAGTCAACACTGCTATATGCGGCGTCTGTAATGCTAATTATTGTTTAACAAGAGAGATAATCAAGTCTTATAATATCTATCCTCAGTCTGTCGAAATGTCCGCAAGATTAGAATAAATAATAAATTTTAAAAAATAAAAAGAGATTTTCACCTTGCATCCGAGTCGATTAACTTCTCTAACCTTTCAATAAAAATGTCAGTTCTATTCAAAGATGCCACTGTTCGAATATTATCAATTGCCTCCGAACATAACTGAAAATAAACATAAGTGCCATGCAATAAACACCAAATAGAAAAGAATCAGAATGACAAATACAAATATGGTATTTTATTTTTTAAGGGCCAGGAGTTAGTAATAAATTTTATTTGTATACTTTGAAATTATGTTTTCACCTGAACATAGAAGAACCTTACTTTCATTATCCTTTGGGCCAAATATTTAAACATTTTCAGAAGACAAATTTGTACGCCAACAGGCTTAGACAATGTATGTTAATCAATTATACTTATATAATGCTGGAATCATATCATTGCAAGTTTAAAAAGCCCAAGGTCTCATTACTGATTCTTTAGCCTCATATATCTGACACTGATTTAAGACGTATTTGTAGAGTTCAATAAACATACCTTTCATTTTGACGTCTCAGTGTCGTATTTGTAGAGTTCAATAACCATACCTTTCATTTTTACGTCTCAGTGTCGTAGTTGTAGAGTTCAATAACTATACCTTTCATTTTTACGTCTCAGTGTCGTATTTGTAGAGTTCAATAGACATACCTTTCATTTTTACGTCTCAGTGTCGTAGTTGTATATTTCAATAGACATACCTTTCATTTTTACCTCTCAGTGTCGTGCACCTCCGACACCATAGTTTGTGTATGTCACTGGCCCTCGGGTTTTTAAAATAACTTTCTATAGCTTTTTAATCTGCCTCAAAATCGCTCGCGTTCGTATATCAAGCTATTTAAAATCCTCATCTATTATTTTTCTCGTCTTTACCTCATTATGACTTTTCAGTTTTATATACATACTATATCTTATCTTACCACTTTCATGTATCTTTGACAATGTGACAATTATCTAAATCTCTATCTATCTATCTATCTATCTATCTATCTATCTATCTATCTATCTATCTATCTATCTATCTATCTATCTATCTATCTATCTATCTATCTATCTATCTATCTATCTATCTAACTCTCTATCTATCTATCTATCTATCTATCTATCTATCTATGTAAGATTATTTGTATGTATGTATTTTATGATTGTATTTTATGAATGTATCTATCTATCTATCTATCTATCTATCTATCTATCTATCTAACTATCTATCTATCAGTGAAACTATTTTTCAAACGTTTCTTAATTTATGCTTTTTAACGTATTATTTACCTCCGTTAAACAATTTTCCATAAACTTCTAGTTGCAAGCGTGTTTTCAGTTATGCTTAATTAGTTTTACTAATCCTTGCAGTTATTTGTCATATCTTACCATTCCTATTCTCAATTCAGAGACGCTTCTTACCACTTACCACTCGTACTCTCTGTTACTTGACAACTCTTACAATTCCTACTCTTAATTACTTGTCACATCTTACCTTTCCCATTCCCAGTTAATTGTCACATCTTACCTTTCCCATTTCCAGTTAATTGTCACATCTTACCTTTCCCATTTCCAGTTAATTGTCACATCTTACCTTTCCCATTTCCAGTTAATTGTCACATCTTACCTTTCCCATTCCCATTTAATTGTCACATCTTACCTTTCCTATTCTCAGTTAATTGTCACATCTTACTTTTTCTATTCCCAGTTACTTGTCACATCTTACTATTTCCGGTTAATTGTCACACCTTACCTTTCCAGCCTCAAGCATAATTGATTTCTCGGACTTGGAGGAGCCGTTAGTGACGCGCCCCTGAATTAACCAAGCAACTATGATAATTGGCATGAAGGCAAGAACAACGAACGCCAACTTCCACCCATAGATAAAGGCGATGACTAGGGCGACGACGATGTTAATCACTGCTTCTATAACGTTTCCGATCCTAGCTCCGGTGGCCTAAATTGTGAGGAGAAATGAAAGAGAATGGAAAATAAAATAGCTATAGTAGGTATTTTTAAGAAAATGGTAGATAACAGGTAGATAGTAATTCAGATCAGTATTTATTTATTTTATTATCTTCTTTATTTTCTGTATTGTCCAATCTGTTATGAAGATAATGAAATATATTTAATATTATTTATTTTTAACAGGTGAACCATTAATGCGGCTCTTAACAGACACAATTGGGAATTTACGCTGTGATTTGCAGAAATTGTTTAAACGTCAGTACTTAACACACACAATTGGGAATTTGCGCCGTTCCTTGCAGAAATTGTTTAAACTTCAGTACGTACCCCTTGCACAAGAGCCGTATCGCAGGCAAGATTGGTTGTCAAGGTACTGACCTGGTTGTCAGGGTCATCAAAGAAGTACATGTCCTGGAAGAAAGGAATTTAGAGGTCATCAGTTTAAAAGACATGATTCTATCTTCCGCACCAATATTACGTCATTTATTTCAGCAGACTCTTAAGTAATACGTCTTGCTCCGAGTTCAAAAACATTATCAGAATTAGTGTTCTGAAATTTCGTTAATAATTCCACTATTTCAATATATTTTTTTATTCTTACCTGGAGTAGTTTGTTCTGATCTATCGGAATCAGCGTTTTCTTCGATTCGTATTTCTCTCTAACGCACATACAAACGCATTCATTCACCAACGTGCACGTACACTCGCGGAATGGTGGTGGCAAAAAAAAAAAGCAAAAGAGGAAAGAAAGAAAAAAGAAGATTTATTTTTTTAAAAAGAATTAACAATATTAAACCACTAAATGGATTTCATTTAAACCCACGCAAATTATCAGGACTCATCTGCACATACGTATCAAAGTTGTCTTAATTTAAATAATACTTAATTTGTAAAACAGAAAAAAGAAATTCCAGTGTCACTGTGTCACTGTTAAAGATTCATTATCTGATTTCTACACTTGGAATCAATTTTGAAATTTATATCGCCAGCAATTTGTTAGGAGTATCAGATTACATTTCACATCAACAATTTCTAGTATATTCTCAACTCGAGTTGTTTACTCTATCTCCAACACTTACAAAAGTACATCATAAGGAGTGCCCAAGGTCGGATTACTTTGACAATCTAACAGTTTATATCACAGTGAAGTCTAAAAATAGGGATAGGCAAAGTTATCTCACGACACTATCCGTCAATCTATGCCTGTCTGTCTGTTTGTCTCTCTGTCTATCTATCTATCTATGTATCTATCTATATATATATATATATATATATATATATATATATATATATATGACTGCTGTCTGGCTAGGTATTTACCTCCAACTAGCTAATCTCATTGCTTTTGTCAATGTCTGAGATGAAACAAAAAAAGGCTTTATAGAATGTTTCTTTCAATCGAAAATAACATTGTATAAAGCCATATAGAAAATAAAGTAAAAATAACAACTTGTTTTAAAGTACGTTTTTTAACAGTCAGCTAAACGTAAACCAGACATGTTTAAATATAACATCTTCACCTGTTTGAGCAACGAACCGAATGTCAGTTGTCGAAGCCGTGCAGTAAGAGCCGCGCCAGACCTTGCGAAAAAGTAAGTCTGAAATGAAAGAAAAATTCATTAAAATTATTTCAAAAAGAAAAGAAAGCAAACAAATAAAATCGAAATAGCTCATTAAAGTATGAAAGGATGTAAAATAGAATTAAAGTCTGCGAGGACGCGAACAGTCATTCAAGTCTGCAAAGACGCAAAATCTCATTAAGTGAGGAAAGACGCGAAACCTCTGAATTGAACAAAAAATAGGAAAAGACGCAAAAGCAAACTGAAAACTCAGAAAAAATTGCCTAAGAAAATATTGCGAAAAGACGCAAAAGTAAACGTGAGAGCTCTGAAAGGATGCACACACACAATTTATGAAAAGACGCAAAAGTTAACTGAAACCTCTGATTTGGGAGTATTCGGTGGTGCTCGCCATATGATGCACGATACTATAGTAAAGTGTTGTTCTTCCTACGTGTGTAACACCCTCACCATATATGGCATTCTCTTCATTTTTTTGTTTTTAAAGTAACTAGAACAAATTATTCTTGTTACTAATTTCTTCTTCAAAAACAACTTCTCCATAGAAAAGTAACTAGAACAAGTTATTCTTGTTACTAATTTCTTCTTCAGAAACAACTTCTCCATAAAAAGCAACTGACTTACCTGGACAAGTCTAAAAATGGCCGAGATAACACCAACCCCAATTAAAATCAGTCCGAGTGTCGTGGCCGAATCTCGCTGCTGGACTCTGTCCGTCATTTCAAAAACCTGCGAGATGACAACAGAGCTGTCACATGACTGACTGACTGAGTACTACGAAGGGTGTTGGTATTGCATTCATCAGATTAGAAAACTTTTTGGGGGATCTTACGTAATAAGCAAGTTTGAATTATTTAATGTGGACTCAGGCATATATTTGTTTTAAGCAAGATTTATTTTATATATTTGCCACTACCTAAAACTTCTCTTGAAAAATGCATTTATTTGTATTTATCCATGTCGTGGTCATTGAAAATCCTTTGTTAAATGATTCAATACAAGAATTTTTTTCATCTCTCCCCTAATTTTACACGCCAGAGCAGGTCATTGCTTATTTGCTGAGGATTTAGGTAAGTGTTTTATTGGCTAGGATTTAGGTAAGTGTAGTATTGGCTAGGATTTAGGTAAGTGTAGTATTGGCTAGGATTTAGGTAAGTGTAGTAATGGCTAGGATTTAGGTAAATGTAGCATTGGCTAGGATTTAGATAAGTGTAGTAATGACTAGGATTTAGGTAAATGTAGCATTGGCTAGGATTCTTTGCGTACTGTCTAAAAGATTTCTCGTGTTTCAAAGATATGTTTGTTAATTGGTGCTGTTTCACATATTAGTAAGTATTAGTAAATATTTATATTTCCTTTACAATATGTGTAGGTTATTTTCTAAATTATTCTTACTGTTAGTCCTGGTTGAAGGATTATTGTGTAAAATGTACAAGTAGACATATTGTACAGTAATTTACGAGTGCCAGAATATAACAAATAAATATTTTTCTGTCATCATCATCATCATCATCATCAACATCATCATCATCATCATCATCATCATCTTCATCTTCATCATCATCATCATCACAATCAAACTGATTAGCATCCTGACTGGTTAGGCTTCGTTTCTCCCACTTAAAATAATATCTATACAATATATACGCCTTCATCCTTCACTAGGAGTGCATTCACACATACAATATATATGAATTCGTTCTTCACTCGGAGTGCATTCCCATTCGGCAAGGGAATCCCGTCATTATCTGATTCAAACAGACTATAATTGTAAGATTGCGGGCCACCCATTTTTGTGTGTTCATTATTATACACGTGCACACCTCTTTACCCGACAAAACTTCAAACAAATTATAACAAACAAACAAAAAAACACATACCTTTATGAGCTCGCTGACAATGAAGGCAAAACATGGCTGAATGAATCCCATCAGAATTGAACTGATTAACCCCACTATGATCAGGACACGTTCAGGTGCATTCAGACGCATAATCTGACTGAAGCTGACCGTGGGAACGTCATCCTCTGCCTTTGTAATAAGAAAGAGGTCAATGCACAACCGTATGATTTCTCTATTAATAGAGTCATTGTCTATCAAAATAGACATTTAACGAACAACGGTAACAATGATTCCATATTTCCAGAGATGACGTACGAAGAAATGGTATTTGAATTACACACATACAAGTTAGATCAAACAGATGCACACAAACATATACAAGTTAGATCAAACAGATAAACACAACACATACAAGTTAGATCATACACATACAAGTTAGATCAAACACATACAAGTTAGATCAAACAGATACACAAACACATACAAGTTAGATCAAACAGATACATACAACACATACAAATTAGATCAAACACATACACACAGCACACACAGATGCACACATGTATTATTTTCCAGGAGTCTACAACTCAATAGATCACGCTAGATTAAAGCTGTGGAATCTAGAGTTCTTGATAGAAAAGCACAGTAACAGTTCATTTGAACTCTGAATGCCCGCAACAAACCCAAGGTAGATATCCTTTGGCAGAAGTCCTTTCTAAGATAAATTTTGAATGCAAATTTGGGCAATGGTCTGCTATTCTGTATTTTTTGATATTGTACGGAAGTGCACTGCTTTACAGTACATTGCCGCAATATGCTCTAAACATTATTTATTTCCTAATATAATTTGGTTAGACATGAATATTGAAATATATGTATTGTGCTTTCTTATTTATTGATGCCATTTACATATTTAACACTTATTTATTCATAACATATCTGCTCAATTAGTGCATACGTATTAAACAATTAAGTATCCAATTTAATTACGTATTAAAGCATTGCGTATTGAACGTAATTACGTATTTCTAATTAGTTGTGAAAACTTTTGATAAAATTGTATGTATGTGTTTACATATTTAAGACTTATGTTTTGAAAACGTTTGATAAAATTGTATGTATGTGTTTATATATTTTAAGACTTATGTTTGGAAAGTATTAGTATTATATCTAAGACATATTTACCGAGAACATTTCGGAAATGTTATGCAAGTTTTGCTTGTAGTGTGTGCGTATTATTTTAAGACAGTTTGATTGACAGTACTTGCATGCTTAAGAATTATTTATGGATAAAAGTGTGAAACGTTTAACGTAATAGATGTCATAATACAAATTCATTTTAGTTGCAGTTAAGTGTTACGCTCGTCAGACACTGAAATGTCTTCCTTGCGGGTTTTTTTCTTAATGGTCTTTAAAATTGTCTCTCTGTTACAGTATAATTTCTCTTTATATATTCCTTTTGCAGCTAACATTCCTATTTTAACTTAATTGCATTTCTTCCCATTCGCAAATAGCTTTACGTTTGATAAGTGTTTTCAAAACGGTTGTCATGAAACGTGTAATGATCGAAGAATGAACGTTTCTAGTTTACGTTGTATTGAAAAGGATTATTGTTTTAAACTTTTGTAGTCTCGAACTCATTACCGAGTTTAATGTTTACAAATGATGTGTCCGCCAGATGAGTGACAGTTGATGCATATTTTAATTCATTTAATAAAACAGTATTTTCCGAAATATATTTCCGATATATAAAACAATTTTTATTCTTTTCATTTCTCAATCGTTGGTGGCAGTTTCAATTATCAAAACTCCCAAACGTCATGATATAATGAATTAACATATACAATTAATTATCAATGCATTATTAACACATTTAAGTATACCTTTTCGGTTTTCTTAGATGGCTTTTTATTCCTTTTTCTTTTCTTTGAGTTTATGCTGAGTGAGCGTCGACACCCAGAAATTTCAAACGAGATGTTATGCAAACTGTTATCCAACACACTTTCGTCGTCATCTGTAGAATCGTCTTCCTCCACAATGCTAATGTGACTTGCATCTGTTTAATGGAGTAAACACGTTAGCAATCTATGCATCATAAAGAGTGTAGCCAGGTATGTGTCAAATACGTAAGCTGTAAAGCAAGCTGTGACAAAGCAGGTAAAGAGTTTAGCAAGCTATGTGTCAAAATACGTAAACAGTTTAGCAAGCTATGTGTCAAAATACGTAAACAGTTTAGCAAGCTATGTGTCAAACTACGTAAACAGTTTAGCAAGCTATGTGTCAAACTACGTAAACAGTTTAGCAAGCTATGTGTCAAACTACGTAAGCAGTTTAGCAAGCTATGTGTCAAAATACGTAAGCAGATTAGCAAGCTATGAGTCAAAGTACGTAAACAGTTTAGCAAGCTATGTGTCAGAGGTAAACACTGCATCAAACTAGGAATTAAAATGTATTAACATTTTAAAAACATTCTATTAAATTACATACACATTTGTTTCAAATTATGTTTCAAAATATTTAAACATTTCAAATAAATTGTCTAACAAATTTCTTAACGAAAATAACTGTCAAAATATGGAGACATCTGTAAGAAATTTTCTATCAAAATAAATGAACACTTATAACAAATCGTGTACTGTAGTAAAGTCAATGTATTAACAAAATCAACTGTCATTGTTTATAGCCAACCAACTTTCAAACTGTTTATATGTTGGTAACAAAATGTCTAAAATACATGAAAATTCACACACACACACACACACACACACACACACACACACACACACACACACACACACACACACACACACACAAACACACACACACACACACAAACACACACACACACATACACACACATACATACATACACACACACACGTACACACACATACATACATAAACACACATACACACACACACACACACATACATACATACATACACACACACACACATACATACATACATACATACACACACACACACATACACACACATACACACACACACACACATACATACATACACACACATACACACACATACACACACACACACACACACACACACACACACACACACACACACACACACACACCCAGGTTAACTCAATCTGTACCTGTTCTCGTGTCGTCCTCTGCTTTTGCCTGAAATAGATTGGGACAGCTTATGAATTAAAAACCCTCAAAAAGATTGGGACAGCTTATGAATTAAAAACTCTCAAATAGATTGGGACAGCTTATGAATTAAAAACTCTCAAATAGATTGGGACAGCTTATGAATTAAAAACTCTCAAATAGATTGGGACAGCTTATGAATTAAAAACTCTCAAATAGATTGGGACAGCTTATGAATTAAAAACTCTCAAATAGATTGGGACAGCTTATGAATTAAAAACTCTGAAATAGATTGGGACAGCTTATGAATTAAAAACTCTCAAAAACGATTGATGATGCTGTAAAAGAAAGCTATTTAATAATTTTATGTCAATGCAACGAACGTGTCTCATATAAATAACTTCCTCCGAGAACTTTCAAACTTATTAAACATTCCAATTATCTAACTGGTACGAACGTATATCATATAAATAACTTCCTTAGAGAACTGTAAAAGTTATTAAACATTCCAATTATCTAACTGTTACGAACGTATATCATATAAATAACGTCCTTAGAGAACTGTAAAAATTATTAAATATTCCAATTAAACTGGTACGAATGATTCTCATATAAATAACTTCCTCAGAGAACTGGAAAACTTTATTAAACATTCCAATTATCTAACTGATACCGAACGTACAAAGAAGACCATATACCTTGTTCAAACTTGTCTTGTTGACTTGAAAATTTATACAATTAGAAAGTAAAGATATATATTATCGTTGTAAACACGAGATCGACCAGCAAACAAGCAAAAGGAACTCCATGTACCTGTAACTGGACAAACTGGGCATAGAGGCCGTCCTTGTTTATCAGGTCATCATGTGACCCTTCTTCCTCTTTCCGTCCATGGTCAATGACCACGATCTTGTCGGCGTTTCGAATGGTCGAAAGGCGGTGAGCAACGATGACTGTTGTTCGTCCAGCCTTAGCCTTAAATAAAAACGAAACAAATTTGACAAAAATAAAATGAAATAAAATTAAATTATAGTATAAGCATAGGGCAATTTTAAACAATTGCAACAACAACTCTAAAAAAATGGCCTCAAAGCTAATAAGAAATAAATGATAAAAACATACAAACATACTTTTACAATTAAATGTATACGCGTAAATATTTGTGCGTGTGTTTTTGATATGTTTGTGTTTATGTGTGTGCCTTTGTGCGTGCGGTTGGGTATGTTTGTGTATGTGTGAGAGTTTGTGTGTGTATTTGTCTGTCTTGAAAGGTTAAAGGTTAGCACAAAAACTGCCTTCTTCAGTCTTAATCTTCTCATGGACTAACACAAAAATGGATGCAATTTTCTGAATCCCCTTTTTAAAATATCTTTCTTTTCGAAATGGTTGTACAACGTAAACTAAAACAGTGCTAACAATTGTCATGCTGTCTGACACAAATGCTTTCGACATAAACGTGTTCTTTTTTTGATACCACAGTGAATAATAGAATAACATTTCTTTCCATCCAGTTATGATGAAGCACACACACACACTTTTATAATGTAATTTGTAAAATAGGTTTTCATGAATATATCAGTGCTGAGGTCATAAATGTATAGATTAATTATTTATATACAATGTATTCAATTGCTAATCTGTATAAACACAATATTTTCTTCTGTTGGCATCTGAACACTAGATTTCCTTTCGTATTCCAGTGCAGTTATTATAAACACCTTTTCTGAATGAATTCTGAGTAAAGCCTCGCTCTCGTGGTACAGAGCTGACGTCATGAACACGTACCTTTTCTAACGCATTCTGGACGATAGCCTCGCTCTCGTGGTCCAGTGCTGACGTGGCTTCGTCCAGTAAAAGTATACGTGGGTTTTTCACGAGGGCGCGAGCAATGGCGATTCTTTGCTTCTGACCACCACTCAGCTGTGCACCTCGCTCGCCAATCAGCGTGTCGTATTTCTGAGTTAATGAAAATTAAATCAATGAGTTTTAAGAAAAGATCAAACTAGAGAATGAATGACACTCTTGTGTCTAATTTCTAACTTAGTTTGTTGTTTTTAGTGTGCTTTCTTCTTTTTTTAAACACTACACCAAAAAGCTTTCTTAACGAAAATGTACATATAATACAAATAAATACAAAATGAAAATAGTCATTTGTTGTGGATCATGATTGTCACTTCTTTAAAAAGTAAATAATAAACAAACGCGTATTTCGTCTTACCAATGGCAATTCTTTTATAAAATCGTCTGCGTATGCATATCTGGCTGCTGCCTCGATCTCCTTTTGTGTCACGTCAGGGCGGCCGTAGCGGATGTTTTCGAAAATGGTGGCTGCGAAGAGTACAGGTTCTTGACTGACCACACCAATCTGTTCTCTCAGCCAACTAACATTAAGGTCCTTGATGTTGATGCCGTCGATAGTAATCTGCCGCAAGGTTTATAGAACAGTATCACAAGAACAGTGTGACACGATCATTTCTACAAGGTTTATAGAACAGTATCACAAGAACAGTGTGACACGATCAGTTGTACAAGATTTATAGAGCAGTATTACAAGAACAGTGTGACACGATCAGTTGTACAAGATTTATAGAGCAGTATTACAAGAACAGTGTGACACGATCAGTTGTACAAGATTTATAG
Source organism: Sinotaia quadrata (assembly GCA_028829895.1). Taxonomy (NCBI): domain Eukaryota; kingdom Metazoa; phylum Mollusca; class Gastropoda; order Architaenioglossa; family Viviparidae; genus Sinotaia; species Sinotaia quadrata. Next base: position 17,705,812 of record CM054180.1, read on the forward strand.
AGCAGTATTACAAGAACAGTGTGACACGATCAGTTGTACAAGATTTATAGAGCAGTATTACAAGAACAGTGTAACAAACATTTCTACAAGATTTATAGAGCAGTATTACAAGAACAGTGTGACACGATCAGTTCTACAAGGTTTATAGAACAGTGGTACAAGAAAAGTGTGACACGGAAATGTGTACATACATATATAAGGGAAAGTATATGTCAAGGTAACACGTAAGGGATAGTATTTCAGGATAACACTTAAGGGAAAGTATGTGTCAAGGAAACACTGAGGGGAAAGTAAATGTCAAGGTAACACGTAAGGGAAAGTAAATGTCAAGGTAACACGTAAGGGAAAGTAAATGTCAAGGTAACACGTAAGGGAAAGTATGTGTCAGAGAAACACGTAAGGGAAAGTATGTCTGGAAACTCTAAAGGAAACAAGGGTATCACCTGTCCTTGTTCCGGATCGTAAAACCGCTGAATCAGCTGAACGGTAGTACTCTTGCCACACCCACTGGCCCCCACAAGGGCAACCGTCTGACCTGGATCTACATACAGGTCAAGACCATCTAGCACCTTTAATAAAGCGTGAGGATCAAATTCAGTAATAAATAAAAAATAGTTTAATACAATACCATGTATGCATCAGTATCAAATATCCGCAAAATGCTCCTAATAATATTATTGTTGCTATAGATATAATTCATATTCTTTGAAAGGCAGGAACTGGGTCTACCTATCTACCTATCTATCTATCTATCTATATCGTATTTATTTGTAGATTCATAATTTCTTACCTGAACGTCTGCTCTTGATGGGTATCTGAACTTCACATTTTTGAACTCAATGACTCCTTTCAGTTCAGAAATCTTGATCCCCTTCTCTGAGCTGACGTCAATCTGAGGTTGAAGGTCAATGATCTGAAATATTTTGAGGGCAGCTGCGCGTGCGTTGGAGAATGATTCTAAGCTGGGAAAGGCTTGTCCCAGCGACATAGAACCAATGAAAACGCAGAAAAACACCTGCAATAAATTAATAACTGTAGCGAAAGATTTAATGATGTCTACGTGTATATATGGAGAAAGAAAACAATACTTAAGTGTCAAATGACAAGACAAGGCTGACGAAGTTACAAATACTGAGTGTCATTTCTTGCACGTAACGCCTTTGTTATATTTTCTTCTCTACATGACTCACAAGAGTGGTACAGATTCAGATTCTCGTATCACTGATATGTTTCGCACTGTGGACGAGCAGTTCTCTCTCCTTAAATTACTTTCTGATATATTTTGTATTGGTTTTGTTTTAGTTGTCGCCTTTCTATAGCATATGAAAATTATACTTTATTCTGTCTTTCTTTCTTTCATTCTTTCTTCCTTTCAAACCTTCTTTCTTTTTCTTTCTTTCGTTCTGTTTTTCTTTCTTTCAAATTTCTTTCTTTCTTTCTTTCTTTCTTTCTTTCTTTCTTTCTTTCTTTCTTTCTTCCTTCCTTCCTTTCTTTCAACCTTCCTTCCTTTCTTTCTTTCGTATAACCTTTCTTTCTTTATTTTCTTTTTATGTTTATGTGCATTGTTTCCCAAATCTTTTCTGATTTGTGGTATTTTCTTCATCAATTCCATTTGACACCTACCAAACTTATTAACAAGGTCCATATACAAGTTCATACATTCAAATATTACCCGCCTTTGTCAGTGCTGTCTCTAGTAATAGTGTATTTGACATCTTTAAAACTAAAAGGTCAGTTATGTGCAATACTGGTTTCACTCAGTGCTGTAAATGAATTGTGTCTTCGTTGGCGTTGTGGAAACTGTCAAGTAATGAAGTGCGTTTGGGGCTTAAAAAAGAGAAGAAAAAACCCACCAACTTACAGGCATTATTTTTCCTGGCTGAAGTCCTTCATCTTGAATGAGAATCACGCCATACCAGAATGCAACAGCCAACGCTATGAAGATGAAGCCTCCGTTCAGGGATCCCCCTATCCCTAGCACCAGACCCTTTCTTTGAGCCGTTTTTACTGCTTGAACCAAGTTTGCGTTGTAGCTATCAACAGAAGAAAAATCCTCGTTTTTCAAGTGGTTTTATTCGACTTAAACATAGTGATGAAATATATTTCACCATATAACCAAATTTTCTGAAAGAGGAAAACTGTATTTAAAAATATGGTGGAGAAAAAATAAAAGATATTTATTAAGAAATGGTGAAAGTTTTATTGAATGTAACCATGTGTTGTTGTGAAACAAACATAACTCCAAATAGGGCTAAGAATAAAATAACGGTCATGCTAATCACCATGAAGGATTAGAATTTAAATCAAAATAAATAAAAGGCAGCGCAAGCAAAATAGACGTAACAGAATTGAGGGGAAAAGAGATAAATGACCAAACATTCAACGAGGAGACTGGTTTCTCTCACTCATAGCACTACTAACAGGTAACACCCCAGATCTCGTAAGACGGCTACCCTCAATGCTATTTGCCCAAGTTATGGGAAAACACAAACAGTAGTGCTCTAGCCCAAGACAGAATGATATCTTAAGAGAAACGCCGAACAAATGTCTGATAATGAAGAATAATACATGTATTGAAAAAAGCATATTTAATTGCCTGAGATAGAGCAGACCACATACCATGCTGCCTTTGAATTTTAGAGCATTCCATTGCCCTTGTATAAGTACCATAAACCTTGCCCTGTTTTTAATAAAATGTATTTATCATTGCCGTACTTATAATTGCCATACTTGACAATAATAGTTGCAAGAGCAAAGCACCCACCACTGATCTAGTTAAAAACGACACACATTATTACCCTACTTAAAAGCTGTGTGCACACCGTTGTCCTACTTAAGAGCTGTGTGCACACCGTTGTCCTAGTTAAGAGCTGTGTGCACACCATTGTCCTACTTAAGAGCTGTGTGCACACCATTGTCCTACTTAAGAGCTATGTGCACACCATTGTCCTACTTAAGAGCTGTGTGCACACCATTGTCCTAGTTAAGAGCTGTGTGCACACCGTTGTCCTACTTAAGAGCTGTGTGCACACCATTGTCCTAGTTAAGAGCTGTGTGCATAGACCATTGGCCTCGTTAAATAGAAGTCCTATGATCCTGGCGATTTGTGTTTTTTTAAACCACGTGACGTACCGCTGTTCTTCCTTCTCCTGTCCCTGGAACGCCTGTACCGTACGTATGGCTCGAAGTGCTTGTTCTGCCACAGAGCCGGCCTTGGCGTACGCTTTGTACTCCTTCACTGCGGAACTGCGGATTAACTGTACAAAGCAGTAAAAGCAGTAAAATTCTGCGCAGGAGACTGTTTAATTGCACTACAGAGCAAAGGAAATGTTCATAGTGTGTATGTTGAAGAAAATCTTACTTTTAGGCTGGTGTGCGTGCGTAAGAGTGTTCACATTTCAGTGAAAGCAAGAACATATTAAAATTATTTATAATAATTAGCCAGTTTGTGTGTGTTCTGTTTGGTTTGGTTTGTTAGATTTGTTTTGGTTTGTCCTTTCTGTTTCTGTTTAACATAAATACTTATAATAGTGTAGTAAATGTCCACAAAAGGCGACTACAGTCAAGACAGAAGCTTGCGAGTTATGTTTTATGTCGAACGTGTCCACTTGTCTCTTTAAGAGATTCACGCACGTTTTGAGCAATGTTTTGGCGATCTTTCCCACGCGTGTTTGTAGTCATTGACAACAGGTATAAAATTAAGCACTTAGTCAAGTTAACATTATTTTACTTATCAGCAAAATATGGATTAGTAATTGTAGCAGCAGTAGCACACGTAAATGTATTACAATTGTAGCAGCAATCGTAGTAGTAGTAGTGGTACGAATAGTAATAGTAGAGGCACTGATAGTTGTAGTGATAGCAGAAGAGAAGTATGAACATCAGTAACAGTAGAATAATGGCAGCAGTCGCAAAGAAGAAGTAGTGGAATTAGTAACCACTGCAGTAGTATTAAGAAGAGTAGTAGGAGTAAAATTAACAGAAGTTGCAATAATGGCGACATTTATAGTAATAACAGTTTATTCTAAATAATTTTTATTATACCATATCTCATCAGCTTCAGGATTAAAGTAATGTCATTCGATCTCACATAGAAATAGCTATATAAAACACCTTTGGGAGGGGAGGGAGTTTACCGTACTATCATGAAGATGAGCCATAATATAATCAGTGAGTTATAGACCAGTTCAATAAGTGCGACAATTTACACCTCCACCAAAAGCACTGATTTTTTTCTACAACAAAACTGTATGGTCCAAAAATCAATGAGTTCTATGACATCATCCTATGAGCCCCTAAAATTCACAATAAGGCATACGACAGGAAAACTTTATGCTCCAAAGAATCACTGAATTATACGATAATCTAACTCTAAATCAGCGAAGCATGCCATAGCAAGTGTCATACTCATCCAAGTGGTTAGGTGTACTGAAGGAGTTGAATCGCTAAGTCGCAGACAACGAACTGTTATATCCAAGGAAAGTCTGTATGTGAGGGGCAGCATGCTTGATTTAATTAATAGTAATATCTATTTTTGCTCTAACGTGGTAATTCACACGTTTCACACATAATCCCCCACTGTTTAAAACGGATGATCTGCGATACTTAATAGTTAGCCGTCGGCCATTATTCTGGCTCCTAAACCCCCCATTCCAATCCTGACAAGCAGATGGACAATACTAAATATTGAATATACAACACAAGTACTGCAAAACGTTTACAGATTTATTTAAAATCAAACAAAACTACGGAAGAGGCTGCTAAAACAATCTAAACTTGTATCACAAGGACACGCATGCGCGCACCCAGCGTTTCATGAAGACCCACGCCATTTACAAAAAAAGAAATGTATGATTACTTAGCCTTATCTGATCTTGCTCGGCAGGAATTCGAGGCAGGGATATCGAGACCTTTTTCACCTTTGATCTGAGGCTACCATCGTACCTTAAACAACAATTAATTCTCAGACCCAGAGAATAATGGGCTACACGACAACTGTCGCTCAGACCCAGAGAATAATGGCTACACGGCAACGGAAGCTCATACCCAGAGAGTGACAGTGCTGGCAATGACGAAGAGCGGACCAAAGCTGCAGACTGCAAGTGCCAGCTTCCATCCCTCCACGAAGGCTACAATGTACGCAGACGCCCCTGTCGACGTCCACAACAAGAACACAGCCACTTTGTCACACATTCCTTCGCTGATCTTGTGCATGTCACTGTAAGACAAGATCATATAACATTAATTTTATATTTAATCTGATATTTCTGAACTTTTCCCCCCATACATTTTTTTCACTCAAGTCCATTTCTACTCTCTTGGTTATTTATTAGGTAAGGGTTCAAATGGGTGCTTGGCCTTTGCACGTCTTACAAGTACTGTCACTGCGTACTCAAGCAGATTATTTCCCTTGACTACTTCCTTCAAACAGTCTCACATCGTTTACTCAAATCTTATGTGTTTACTCAAGAGATCACACAAAGGGAATACAGCATCAGTTGAACGGAATATATCGCAATTATTTTCATCCAGTTTTAAAACATTCAGAAAACCTGTGAAATATACTCAGAATAACACAACAAATTCACTGTTGTAACATTGAAATCTCACTACTTGCTTTAAAACACTTCGAGTCACTTACTCCGAAAATCTGGAGTTTAGCTCTCCTGCATCGTATGTGTCAAACCATTCCATGTCCTGCCTCATGACGGCACGGAAGAACAGTTTCCGAATGCGTGCAACTTGACGTTCGCCCGCCCACGTCCACAAGGAAATGGCGATGTAATTGCAGACTAGTGATGCACACGCCAAGATTACGAAATAGTTTATAATGCCAACCATTTCCCTTTGTATAAATTCGCCAGTCGTGATGCCAGACAAACTATTTAGGAAAGTAAGTTAACAGCTGAGTTTTAAGTGCGTGCGTAAGTAAATAGCATTAAGTACATAAATATTTTTTAACGTAAATAAATTAATAATTGACTTTAAATAAGTAAGTATATAAATAAACACGAAATCATTTGAACTAATATTGATTTCATGGTATTTTTAGTATATTCGATTTTTGAAAAGAAATGTTTTAGCAATTCGACTTTAACTTCGAAGTGTTGTTATTATTGCTGGACCACTGAAGGTGTAGAAAGATGACTAAAACAACAAAACATTATGCCCAGCACGTTGGCAAGGAAAGATTTCGATATCTTTGTCAGAGAGTCATGGGCAAATTAGGCCTGTGTTAATAACTAAAGTTTTATCTTTATTCAGTTACTATTTTCTTCGTTTTTTTCATTTTACGTTATACATTTCTTTACATTGGCGTAACATGCATGTGCGTGGTCTAAACTAGTTCTAGTTTCATTGTAAAAATACAAAGTGAGGTCAAAATTGTAATAGGACGCCTATTGTCTCTTGTCATTATGTACGGATCAGCAAATTGTAGATTTATCACTGATGGAAATAATTATTATTGTTTCAGAGCGGGTTTCAGTTCTGGTGTTTGTTTTCTATGGCTTTTGAGCTAAGAACCTAATGTTGAGGTGTGCTATTCATGCGAGATGAGTTGTGTCAAGTCCAAAGTCAAGTCCAAAATATTCAACAGCGGACTGTTGATGTGCGAGTTGCCAAGGGATCCTTCTGCCAACTGATGATGGAAAGATACGTCTGACAAACTCTGAGATCAGAATTCATGTTACGATCCATATAGACATTCAACAGAATAGATGGCCCAGATGACCTTCACATGTATATGTATTAATTAATGGATTCACTATTTTCTTAAATATTCAAATTTTATATTTTAGTTATTTTAATAACGGAGATTGACTAATTATAATTATTAGCAAGAGAGATGCCAAAGCAGATTTTTTTTTTTTTTGGGGGGGATGGAGCTGTATGAATGATTTTGTATGCATAATTAGTCGTTATTAGGATAACATACCCAATTCACGCAATATACACAGATTCATCTGTCACTATGATTAATGTCTAAATCGAGAGAATTTGTGGAGCATGAAGGATGAGTCTGGCAACCAGTCTGTCATCAAAATAGGTGTAATGTTAAACCTAACAACCTTTAAATCCTCATGCTTAACCAGGGTCTTGAAAGAACTGCTGGGATGTAACAATCTTAATGTTGTTGTTTATTGTTGTAGACATTTAAAGAGACAGGAAATCAAACACTAGTTAGTTAACTACAAAAGACATTGCCTCTCACACTCCCATTATAAGTGCAGCTTAACTCCAAACATACTTTGCCTTCATGGGGCCTTGTACAAAGATGTCGATGATGTCACCAACAATGATATTGTTGATTGGAAAGGCACACCCCGCAGCCACGGCCATCAGTGAGCCAACAATTATCATTAGCACTTCTGTCACGCCAGCGTAACGAAACTGAAATGAATTACATTTTTACTCGAGATGTTGTATTGTTTTAAAATCCATATAACTATACAAATATACATGCATTTAATCATCTGAACATACAGCATATGTACGAACATGTATGAGTACATGTATAAATAATATCATAAATTCACATTTTATGCTTGGGACTGACCAATTAAGCATCTCGTTTCGACACATACATGTAGACTACGAAGAACGTATGACTGTATTTCGTACAGAAAAAAGTATTTTACCAGTTCAAAGGTTCCAACGGCCGGTTGTTTTCGATGCTGTCGGCAGCACCCAGTTTGAGCAATGTCATCGTCATTCATGAACTCATCATCATTCTTATCCCCACCTTCGTTCTTTTTTGCCTTAGTAATCGGTAGTCCATTTTCAATGGCACACCCGTTGTGGCCATTTACTATTGTTCTATCTGCGGTATTGTTGTTTGCTTCCGGAAGATCGATATGCACACCTGTTTCTTTAACCCGTGTTCGACTGTCTGGCAACCCTCGTGTCTGACTGTTAAGCAGCTCCCCTAACTGGCTGTCTGGCATCCCCCGTGCTACGTTTGATGTGTATTTAATGCCCAAAACAGTTTCCTTATCTTCAGATGTGTTGGAGACCTTTGCCATGGCGATGGTTCACTGCAGAAGAGAGACCACTCGGTTTATAAATGTATACTCACTGTAACAAAACAAACACCTACAAATGCAAGTGATATATCGGCACAGATATTTATAGGGGATCCAGTTGAGAAATCGAACGAATGGGCAGAAAAAGAAAAGAATTAGAATGTTGTCAACCGATATCCTCAACACTGAAGAAGGATGAGGGAGTGAGGGAGTGATAAAAACAGTGGATGCCTGTCCGGTTCTTGCAAACGCTCTCTCTCACTCCCACAAGGGACAGGTGTGGTCGCCCGTTAGTGCTATCATTTCACGTGCTGCACCCGTCCAATCAACGGATACCATTTGTTCAATCAGTGCTTTAAGTTCACAGCATTTTCTACCCGTTTAACGCGATCAAAGACCATCAGCAATGAAACACGACACCTATAAAAAAAATAGCAAGTTTAATGCGAAACATAAAACACAGCAGTTTTATTATAGTCTTTAAAGTCACAAATCATAAAACACCGGACTTTTATTGTAGTATCTAATCACAAAACTGTCTTATGTCAGCTTGCAAAAGTGCAGATGTGTTATGTGGGAGTAGACTGTCATTCCACTGTTATTATTCCAATGCACAATGTACCTGACTGAATATTTAGGTACTGAATGTGTCATATTAATAGATTTATTAAGTCAAATGTTACTTGCAAGATAGGTACTACTCAATAATAATTATTATTTAAACATTAATATATTAAACATACATACATACACTCATACACACACACACACACACACACACACACACACACACACACACACACACACACACACACACACACTCACACACACACATATATATATACACACATTTACATTACCATACTAATGACCCATTGCAAATCCAGCTCTAAGTACTTCGAGGAAAAAGTATTTAGTCTCTATACAACGCAGAACTTGCTTCAGTAAGCGTACAACCAGCTTGAGCGATTAACTTTTCAGCCCCACTATTCATCTTTGATCTAGACATAATTAATGTCAACGTGAAGAAATGCTATAAGAAATTTTATTAATCTGTTTTTATTTACGTTGGTTTAGAAACTGTGATATAAAATAAAGTATTTATCGGAGCTATTTTACCGTTGCTATAATAACAAATCAACAGAGTTTAAAAGTCAGTAAAAGTTGGTGTATCATTATTGTTGTTTGGACCGCTAACCTAACGGGACAGGTCGGAACGTACTTTGAAGTACAGCCATGCGGAAATCGTCTGCAATTGGTTAAATTCGCGTTTCAATAAACCTGATGAAGGTAGTTTCAAAACCAGCAGGGGGGGAGGGAGGCCAACATTAAAACTATGCTTAACCTGGTTCACCGACAAAACCGCGAACGACAAATGCGCGCCGACAAAACCGCGATGGACAAAATCGCGACGACAAAATCGCGCCGACAAAATCGCGATCGACAAAATCGCGATGATACATGTTAAATCGTACAAGAATGTAATAATAACATACGTAGATATCAATATTATGATACACAAAGCAATGTTAAGAGATACTGAGTGCAATTAATCCTCAAAATAAGGCAATGAAAAGAATGAAGCATACATCAAATCTTAATAATTTTATTTAAAGATCACTATTATGAGATACTACGTGTAAATAATCCTTACACAAATGCAATGAAAAGAATGAAGCATACATCAAATCTTAATAATTTCACCATAAAGATCAATATTAAGAGATACTACGTGCAAATAATCCTTACACAAAGGTAATGAAAAGAATGAAGCATATATCTAATCTTAATAATTTTGTTTAAAGAGCAATATTAAGAGATACTACGTGCAAATAATCCTTACACAATGGTAATGAAAAGAATGAAAAGAAGTTACGTAATAGAGCGAACATACGTAACACTTCCTGCCATTCTTTACTTGGTGATGTTTATCGCGATTTTGTCGGCGCGCATTTGTCGGCGCGATTTTGTCGATTTCAAGGAGCTCGATTTTGTCGGCGCGCTTTTGTCCATCGCGGTTTTGTCGGCGCGCATTTGTCGTTCGCGGTTTTGACGGGTCACCGCTTAACCTATAACATGCTTTCGTGATGTCCAAGTTACTATTTGCACAAACTTTGTTACTAAATCTAAACACTACAACCTTAAGAAAGCTTTCAGACACCCAGGCCAGAGCTGTACAAGTAGCGCGAGGAGTACCATCATCATCATCTAATATTAGCACAATAGCAGAAAGTGGACAAAGACCAATAGAGATCACAGTAATGCAAAGAGCAATAAAAGCATACCTAAAACTACAAACGATGCCAGACAACCACCCAGCCAAAATAATAACAGCTCCTGAGTCATCGACATCATTAGTCAAATAACCAAAGACATAGAATCAAAGTCAGGACAAAAACTTATTATTAAACCACTACTCAACCTAATAAACAAGACACCCACCTGGAAACTCAGACCACCCAACGTTAACAGAATGCTAAAACAATATTTTAAAGAAAACTCCCCAACATTAATGAAATATATCTTTTTACAACTGGACGAATGCTATAAAGACCGGACAATAATTTATGCAGACGGATCTCATGATTCAATTAATGGTAAGACAGGAATAGGAATATATATCCAAAACGAAGTAGAAATTAGCCTTAGAATTACGGATAACACGACAATATTTACAGCTGAGATGATGGCCATACTAACTGGACTAGTGCAAGCTAGCAAAAAATAAACTCACAAACACCAATTATTTAATAGCAAATCACTCACTATCGGCACTAAAGGCCTTGGAGAAAAACTCGGGACAAAGACCAGACATTAGCAATCTTATACTAGACCAAATAAATAAACTAACTAACAAGGGCAGTAAAGTAGACATGATATGGATCCCAGCCCACACTAATATACCAGGAAACGAAAGGGCTGACAAACTGACCAAAGAAGGACTGACTCCAAATAAAGAACTACAACTTTAATGTCACCCCAAGAAAACTTAAACCTACTAAATAAACAACTCATTAAGATATGGCAAGAAAAATATGACCTACTAGATAAAGATAGAAGACCCAAGATAGACAAAATAATCAAGACAACCCCACCATATTTTAACTCAACAAGAAGGGACCAGACAAGAATAACTAAACTACGTTTAGGTAGTGAAAGATCACATTACACAGTTATTAAATGTAGTTGTGGTCAAATAGATAGATAGATAGATAGATAGATAGATAGATAGATAGATAGATAGATAGATAGATAGATAGATAGATAGATAGATAGATAGATAGATAGATAGATAGATAGATAGATAGATAGATAGATAGATAGATAGATAGATAGATAGATAGATAGATAGATAGATAGATGTTGACATGATACTGAATCAAACGTGCCCAGTAAAACATGTACAAAACAATTATATATAAAGAGGTGACGAGTTTTCAATACCTTTAATTATTTCCTCAATACTGCAAGTTGAAGGGTCTAACTACAGATGTGTAGCCTAATCTATACTGCAAGTTGAAGGGTCTAACTACAGATGTGTAGCCTAATCTATACTGCAAGTTGAAGGGTCTAACTACAGATCCGTAGCCTAATTTCCTCTATACTGCAAGTTGAAGGGTCTAACTACAGATCCGTAGCCTAATTTCCTCTATACTGCAAGTTGAAGGGTCTAACTACAGATCCGTAGCCTAATTTCCTCTATACTGCAAGTTGAAGGGTCTAACTACAGTTGCGTAGCCTAATTTCCTCTTGCCATGACTGCAAGGCGACAGCGTTAATGGGTTATATATCCTGGGTGTCTCCGTCATGCAGACCTTATTACGACGTGCCGTCAGGAGGAAACGCATTGTCAATATGGTTATAAATGAATAAAAACGATATATGTCACATTAGAGACTTTCTTTGGCTGTAAACTGGAGGAAAGTATAGGTTATCAAATATTATTAGTTAAAGAAAAAAATTGTGTCACATTAAAAATTGTCCAATGGCCTAACGACTAATATATTTAAAAGATTAAAAGTACATCAATTGAAACACCTTAGTGCGCACTTTCACTTGTGGTCCTAAATATTTACTCTGTTCCTGCTTGTGGCTTCGGAATTCACTTTATCGAGCCAAATAAAGGAATTTTTTTTACGAATGCAGCAATTTTATAGAGGGGAATTCAAGGCATATGTACGTCATAAAGTTACATTAAGTGCAGGCTTTAATTAGATCTTGGGCAAACAATTCTGCTAAGGTGCTTTAGAATAGTTTTTAAAGAATGAATGAATGTTCACTTTTCATTGCTCAAATAATTTACACGGGAACACTGTGTTCTTGATAAAGAACGGAAAATTGTAAAGTCACTAATCCAACGGTTATTTTTATTTTACGTGATACTACAAACTACTTTATGCAAGATATCCGATATTATTGAGCCACATGTCGCACCTTCCTGTCACGAGACGCTGAGGACGCAACGAAATTTATAAATGTGCGTGCAGCATATAAATATATGTATATTTGTTATACATTTGCAAAATACATGCATAAATGAATACGGCTGTATGTAGGTTAAATTTGTATTTATTTATTTATTGATGATTGCTAGGCTATAAAGTAAACATCCTAAAAATTTAATCTGTACTACAGGGCCAAACAATCACACAATCGTTCGTGACGAGAGGTCGAGAGGACAGGAGACAAACGCGCATGTACGTACGCATGCATTTGAAAATGAATGCAAGCTCGTATGTAAACAATGTTTGTGTATGCACTAAATGAGTGCAATCTCGTATGTAAACAATGTGTATGCACTGAGTGCAATCTCGTATGTAAACAATGTGTATGCACTGAGTGCAATCTCGTATGTAAACAATGTTTGTGTATGCACTAAATGAATGCAAGCTCGTATGTAAACAATGTTTGTGTATGCACTAAATGAGTGCTACCTTCATGTCGATTGACTTTGTTCAGAAATACCTGTCTCACTTAACTCCCTTTAAACTCGCTTACGTACGTTAGTTTTCCGCGCTTCCGGCACTCGAGTACTCTCATGGTCACTCAGGTCAAATTTCACGAACTAGGGAGTAGGTCAGAATTGATGGAGAAAGTTGACCCTCTTTTTCCCCTTGAAAGTACTGCAAGTTGAAGGGTATGGCACTTGAATGTATGGCACTCACATTCATCAATGAAGTTAATTCCTCTGATGTTAACTGAGTATGTAAGAGAATATGTGCTTGAAAACGAAATTCGCCAGGACATGATCAGTGAGACTTCTGGAGTTTGTTACATTGCATTCAAGAAATGCACCCCAGTAATGTCCCATTTGAAACCAGCAATATCCACGTACACCCAGTTGATTTTGCTTTGCTAGAAAGAAAATATTTAGTCCTGTATGCACCCGCCTTCTATTTACGTATGTCGGTAAATGCCAGTCATAAGTGCTAGCGAACTTTACAACTACTTGTCCAGAGCATTTGTCATAAATGCACCATGCATTGAAAATATATGAATCTCGCCTCCCCCCTTCCCCGACATAATCTAACTGTCAAGTATATGTTTCCAGTTTTTCACTTTTAGTCATTCAATGCCAATTTTAAATATCGCACCCACAGCATGTATTACAGGTTCGCATGTACATGGCTACTATAGTAAATGTATAATACATTATAAATTATTTTTTATTTCAAATTGAAATGCAATGACATTCGCGAGGGTGTTGACCTCTGCTCGCCACATTGGTACTGATATTAATGCAATTGTTGCTTCAGTTCACGTGGCGTCTTTGAGCCATGGAATAATGTATTTTACCTGAAAGCAAGGCTAAAACATTAAGAAAAACAGCAAAGGCGAGGATCAGTGTAGAAAAATGAATCAATAATTCAACAGTCAGAAAGATACAAAATTTTCAATGCGAATGAAAATTACTGGAAACCCAAATATCAACGTTGAATGTGTCAACATTTCACAAATATTATTTTCTATATTAATGCTCGGACACGATAATATACACTAAGACTGTGTCTGCTGCAATTAATAAAGTGTAGAAGGTGTAAAACAGTGTGACGCCAATGCCACTTAGAAAATGAGTATTATTATTATTAATTAATCTTTCATAACTAATTATAAGTGATGAGAATCTTAATTTCTGTTATTAATAATTCTCCAGAAGACACCACACACCTCTCTAATTTGGCGATTATGTGGGCGCTTTTCTCTCTTCCACGACATTAAAGTCAAACATTTACCGTCACACAATGTTCCGTAGGTGGATAACTGTTTTACTAAAAGAGAAGACAAATATGTCTTTAATCTATATTTAGCAAGCCCTTATCAACCCACTTTCTTCTCCAAAATAAGGTTATCAATATGTATAAGAAGGTCAATAAATTTAACAATACATTTATTAAATTAACAATTAAATATACATATCACACAGATTATTTGACATTATTTCTATTAAACCACATTAAAATAATTTTTGTACTACACAATCTTATATCCAAAAATAGAATTCACAATTCAATACAAATCATGGGATAGCTCTTATCAGAGAACAGAAATAGAGTTATTAGACATAAGTGATAATACTTTCTATGTAGCCTGAATTGGGCACTGTCTCAATAGTTTTTGGTGTGTTTTTGTAACAAAGGCACAAGTTTATTGTCTGCCATTATTATGCCAATTCCATGTGTCTCTCACAGGTTGAAAACACTGTTTTGCTGCTATTCTGTCGAAGGTTAAACTGTTAATTCACTGTACCAAATCCTTCAAGCAAATAACAATTGTAGCATTTCTGGTAACTTCCCTGTACCAGAAATTACTATTGTAATAAGATACATCAATGGACTGTAGTGCACTTTTAAACCTATACAATGCAGTAGAGGCTCCCAAATCTATCATGGTCTTCGAGGTTTATAACTGGTATACCAGGAGATTCAATATATGAGAAGAAAGGCTACATGTCCAATGAAGTTAACAGTTGCCTTTTATGACCAAATTGCTTGCCACAACAAATTCAAGTAATCAGGCAATAAAATTCTCTAAAGCGGGTAAACTTTTTAATCTCATCCCATTGGCTGGTCTCCTTCTCGTAAATCATAATCATTAGATTACAAAAAACTACTCACCCAGTTGGAATTAGTTTACTTTACATCAGCAATTTCTAGCTTATTCTCAACTCGAGTGTTTACTCCAACTCTGACACTTACAAAAATATCATAAGGATTGCCCAAGGTAGGGTTACTTTGACAATATAACAATTTGTATAGAAACAGGGATAGGCAAAACCATATGAACCCATTATTCACATGGCAAATTATTGCATCAGTGTTGTAGCGTATGATCGCCTACAAAGCAGATTTTATACCCCGTTCTTTCTTTGTCCCATGTACCCTTTCGTTTGAGCATGGTGAGACTGGATTTGTCTCCCTTTGTTGATCGACTCGTCTTGGCTGCCGATCTCCTGAACGCGCCCCTCGTGACTGACGGTAATCTTGTCAGCAATTAAAATGGTCGTCAGCCAGTCTGAGTGCGATCACGGCGCATGTCAGTCTCGCATCTTCTTGAACTATCTGTACTAAATACATTTTTATCTTTCCCTTAAAGGAAAATAGAGTCTATGTGGAACATTGTGCTTATCAGACAGGTGCTGTATCGGATATTAATTAAGGATAGTGCTCCCGCTTCAACGACATACTAAAAACACGATTATTCGTTCTTTGTTAACCATAAGTGCGTCCACTTGATTAGAAGCTATCCGGAATTCATTTATGTTGTTTGCAAGTGACGGAACTTGATTTCTTCTCTGGATAAAGCGTGTTTAAAGAAATTACATCAAACACGTGCAGCTCTTTCAGAAAGAGGATTTCATATTATCAGCATGCGCTTTAGAGAACATTAAAATATGTTTGGGTGTGGTGAGGGGTGGGAGTGATCTCTGTCAATAAACATGCAGCATTTAGTGAATTTCATATCTTTCTTCCTTGTCCAACCGATGCTATGGGTTATAATTTAATATATACTGTTTTCATAAACAGAACAGTGATAAACGTGGACTGTAAACTATGAAGTAAATCGGGCTCTATATCAATTTGATATTCGTGTTGAAAGAGTTTAGTCACGCATGCACACACACACACACACACACACACACACACACACACACACACACACACACACACACACATACACACACACACACACACACACACACACACACACACACACACACACACACACACACACACACACAAGAATGGCTTTGATACGCTAAATCTAGGGTGAAATATTTATCATGAACAACTGTTTATTAGAGATAAGCGAACAAATGATCAAATCAAATTAATCCCCCCCCCCCGCCTCCTCGTTAGCTTACTAATAAATATTACGGTAAGATAGATGTCATTTTTGAAAGGGATACCACATCATTTGGTATGACATTGTAATGCATATTTTCTGTTAATGGACTACATTTTCAAATCATCACTAAATGGGCGAAGGACAATGCATTGTCAGTGTCATAAAAGGTAGGTTCTTAACCACTCAACTCGAATAGCCCTATTTCGAGTTCAGTTTTGCTTATTTTATGAGTAAGTTATTTTGCACCAATCTTTATTTCACAGAGATTTGAATACTTATCACTTACTACTGTGTGTACTGCAATCTTTAACACAAACTTCTACTGCTGTGTGGATTTAACATCAAGCGTCCTCACATTCTTCTTACTGTTGTTGTTATTTAATCTACATTTTCAATTGCTATATTTAATTATTTGTGATAAAAATGTGGTTAGTTTAGATTTCTAGATAAATATATGGTTGTCGCAAATAACCACTTGCACTTTAACAACAAGGCCAATGACGACACCAAATGGCTGAAAGTTCTGTTGTTCTATGTTGTATCATTGCGTAAAATCTTAACAACCCGATTCTGCATTTGTCAAGGGATATCAATTCATTACCAATGTGCATCGTCAAATCTGGCAGGAATGATAATGCTTATAATAATCTCACAGTTATATATAATATAGTATTTTTTATATTGAAACATATCAGCTGAGATTGTGGTCTTGATTAAATCTAACAATAATGCTTTGTAAATTACCCATGGATATTATGGAATTCTAGAACATTTACCAATGCAAAGAATGCGTTGGACGTTGTCCTAGAACGTCTGTTTGTTGTTGGACAAGATTGTTAATTTTACTTGTATTAAGACTTCCAGGGAATGTTTTCGAATTATTCAATTTAATTAAACTTGGAAAGACAATGAGGGTCATGCATGAAAGACTCTGTCAGAATGGGAACATATGAATATCTTCTGCTTCTGGAATTAGTTGTCGTAAATGCAAACGTGAACATGCTCCTAGCGTTTGGTTGAAATGGCACATTGCTAATATTGCATTGTTGAATAATGTTCGCCCTATTATAACGAGCCAGTGGTCTATACATCAAAGTAAGAGTCTGAGTACTAAAGTCTGAGCTGTACTCCTGATAATGATTTGAACATCACGTGACAATGCAATAGAAGTTGTCTAGTCCAGACATACAGGTGTCTCAGCATTTCTGCAACAAAGATACAGTAAAAAATCAAAACTGTCTTCAATCAGTATGTGTCACTGTCCAACAACATGAATATACTTGTATATCATTATTACAACTTTACCTCGATATTTTGACTTCTCAAATAAATTTTACAATTTAGTTCAATTCTAAGTTGTTTTTTTTTCCAGTCTTCTTTTTCGTCTTATCACTTGGACGTTCTGTTTAATATTCTGAAATCTACGCACAATTCTAATACACTGTACTGACAGGGAGTTCCTGTCATGAGTACTATACATGGTGAAATCTTTCTCACTTTCAAGTCTTTAAACGTTTCACATAATTCTAGCCTTGTATAGTCGTTATGTGTGATATATAACCAGTAGTGCACAATCTTTAATGTCGCACACAAATAGTATTGCTTCAATGAATGAACTCATCACTTAGTTATACTGACTTTTGTTTAGCGCATAATCTTTTTGTCTGTGAATGTTATATGTGTTTGAGAGGGAGAGGCATATATATGTCAGTCTCGGTTAATATCTACTTATGTTGGTGTTGAGCCTGAAGCAGTCTGTAGTATGCGCCTTGTTTGTTGATCAACTGCTGGTGGCTGCCAATCTCCTGAACGCGCCCCTTGTGGATGACGGCAATCTTGTCTGCGTTCTGAATGGTCGTCAGTCTGTGTGCGATCACGATGCATGTACGCCCTTCTCGCGCCTTGTCCAGCGCATCTTGAACGACCTGTTATAAATAACGAATAAAAAATATATCTATTAAAAAAAAAAACCAACAACATACACAAACACACTAACGACAGTCGTAACAACGAGCAGACTTACAACACACAAACCAAACAACGCACGAACATCCCATCCCACCCTCCTTGAATACCAGTGAAAGGAGGAAGGCCTCACAGGAATCCACCAAAAACTGAAAACATCGCCAAGATGAAAAGTTTTACATCAATTCCTGCGGGGCTAATAGAGAGCGGTATCATCATCTTCAATCATCATTAAACAATGGACTTCTTTGCCACTTCAATTCAAGTGATCAGACAATAGATGTCTCTAAAGCAGGTAAACTTTTAGATCTCAGCCCATTGTCTGGTCTCGAATAGGCAAATTTACTCCATCACATATAGCATGATTGAATATATTTATATGCTTGGGAAAAGAACAATTAACTACACTACTGACTATTTATGTACAAGCGTATTTCTTATAAATATGATATTGCTGCACAGCGTTGATGAGTGTCACAGTAGAAGGGAGATAATCCAACCAAAATTTATTTTTCATTAGTTATTTCCCTTAGTACGATCACAGAGAAATTGCATTTTTATTTTATATAGAGAGTTGTTTATTCACACTTTGTACGTATGAATGGATATATATATATATATATATATATATATGCGTTTGTAAGCGTTTGAAAATTATATATTGAATAAATATTTATATTGAAAATTATTAGATTGTGAATAAATAAATAAATATTGATTTATCAGTTGTTAAAAGTACAGAGGATAGCTCTTTAGATGCGCCATGGAATAAGATAGACAGTGCGACATGAATTATGTACATTCATTGTGTTATTCCTCGCAATGGGAACTTTCCTACATCTGAATTATTCATCTGAAGCTTCGTATTTTCATCATCGATGTTCAACTCTGAATAAAGGTGAGTACTGTATAAATTAACTTGGAGCATTTACTGGGGTTATATTTAGATTTATAAGTATTAAAACTCATTGAACACTGACTCTAAATATATTTCTTTAAGAAATTGAGAACATTTTGAATAAGTGTTTCTTTATTGTAATTATATACATAATAGTATGCATATGTTTGAACGACATAGCTATAGTTGGAAGTAATTGATTGCTTGTTATCTTATTTATTTCTTTTTTTAAATTTTCATTCATCATCACTTCCCACCCCAGAGTGTACGTTTGTGAATGTCTTTACTAACCAGCGCATGCAAGAGGAAAAATCCCCCTCTGATAAATATTTTTTTTTCTTTCTCAAAATTTAGCTTGACGACTTTGTTGAGAGAGAGAGAGAGAGAGAGAGAGAGAGAGAGAGAGAGAGAGAGAGAGAGAGAGAGAGAGAGAGAGAGAGAGAGAGAGAGAGAGAGAGCAAGTGTGGTTTTGTCCTGTCTTTGTCTTCTTGTTGTATTGTCTGTACCGTCTACACTCGAACAATCCCATTTGCACACTCGCACGCATACACACGTCAACAAACGTAACACGCACACAGAATAAAAACGCTGTAACTCAGACAAATATCATCGTTGTCTCTGTGTGGGATCCTGTAATTTCATCTACACATTATCCTATGTTGATGTTGCCAATCACCCAACCCCACTTTCGCTAGAGAGGGCGATCGTGACTGATATTATTCATATTGGACACAAACGATGTAAAACACAATGACCTCTTTACAAGCCCATAACGTCAGTCTAGAGACAGTGTTTCAATGCTCATTGAACACTGACTGAAACATTCTGTTTCTACCTTCAAGCAACTAATCCACACAATTTAATTAGAAATTATTAGAGGATGTATTTGTAATGCAAAACTTTAATGGACCAATAAATCATATTTACTAAATGCTATAATGTAATTAAAAACCACAAATTTGAACAAAAGAATTCTAAATGCATACAAGTTAGACAAACAATAATTATTTTCACTCAGTATTTAAGAATACACTTTTCTAAAATGCATTTCTGGGGGAGAAGGATACCGCAAATTAACGATCACTTTTGCATAAATTAGTAATTTATGATAAATAGCAAAAAAGAATCCAATACTGCAACAAGTTGTAAGTTTAGTAGCATAATAGTCTAAAATGTAATATGAGTAGTAGGAAGACATATTTGGTGTTTTCTGGAAAGTTGAACAAATTCCATCTACAGGTTGATTGGATTTAATTGTCACTGAAATATAAATCCTTTAAATCATATACAACGCCTAGACAAAATGCTCTTTCCCTCTTCCATTTCTCTCAAACACACACAATGCATGCATAAACATGGTGAACCACACACACACACACACACACATATATATATACAATGCATTCGTAAACATGATGAATCGTACACACACACTCACACACATAAATAGAGCTGGCACAGAGTAAAATCTTGTAGCACGCCATTATACTAATACTCACCGACAAACTAAAATGAATCCCTGTCCTGTAACCATGGAAATCTATGCACACAAAGTTCACTAATATAGTTTAGAAAAATAATAAAGCAACAACTACAACAGAACCCCAAAGTTTCTTTAAGAGTTGAAACACTTTGAGATCATAGATGAAAGTACCCGCGTGAGAGATCGTATATGAATACCCACCATCAACAACAAAACTCGTACCTTCTCACTCTCCGTGTCCAGGGCGGACGTCGCCTCGTCCAGCAAAAGTATTTTGGGACGTCTGAGCAAGGCTCGTGCTATCGCTATCCGCTGCTTTTGGCCACCACTCAGTTGTGTCCCTTTGTCGCCAGCATTAGTGTCATAACCCTATTTTATAAAATCAATTGTCTCCCTTAGTAGCCAGCAGTTGTGTCATAGCCTTATTTGCATCATTTTAATAACTCATTTAATGGACTCAAATAAGTTTAAAATCCTTACTTAAAATAACAAATCTGAGCACCTACAGGAAAGAAAAAAAATATGCAAAAATTAAATATGTTTAAAGAATTATAAAAAAAATACGTAAATAATTTAAACATTGATATGGTAACCTCACTTGATTTCGAATGAATATCCCATAAACAAACATGCACATTTATTAGTCCTCAGATTGTAACTTAATTTTCTTTATTTCTTTGCATGAGACAACCAAATATTCAAATAATCCAACTAATCACCAGCGGTAAGCTGTCGATAAAGGCATGGATGTTGGCATTTTGGGCGGCTTCGATGATTTCAGCCATAGGAACTTCCCTTGAGTTGTCACCGTACGCAATATTGCTGGCAATGCTTCCATCAAAGAGTGTAGGTTGTTGAGAGACAATGCCAATCTGTTGACGCAGCCAGCGGAGGTCAAGTATCCTTAAGTCATGGCCGTCCATATACTATGAATGAAAAGGTAAGGTAACACAATTTTATAATAGCTATTTTCATGCGTGGAGTGATTTCTTTGAGGAAAAAAAAAGTCCTTTTCCGATATGCTGTTTGCATGTAGCATGAGGGATCTGTCTGAGATCTGTCTGAGATCTGTCTGAGATCTGTCCGTAAATAAGTCGTAGGGTTAATAGTTCTTCTGTAAATAAGCCTGTCGTTAATAGGTCTGTCTATAAATAAATAAATAAATAAATAAGTCTCCTAGTAGGTCTGTTTATTATAAATCTTCCTATTAATTTATCTGTCTTTAATAGACCTGCTTGTTAATAAACCTCTGTGTTAATTGGTCTGTCTTATAATAAATTTACATGTTAATATGTTTTATAAATAAATCTGTTCGACTGCTAATAAGCCTATTTGTTAAAACGTTTGTTTATAAATCTGCTCATTGCAAGTACACACAGATACACACGCACGCGCGCACATAAACTTAAATGCACAAATCATGAAACACACTTGCTCACTCGTCTTACCAAGAAATTAGACCTACTCTGGAGACTTAAACTGTTTTTGTTTTTGTAACACCTCTTGGATTCATGTCTAAGAACGTAGCCCACAACTGGTTCCTTTTCCAACTATAAAAATCACCGCTTTTAACGGGGAAAGGTAAGAATGTGACACATCAGACGTACTTCTAAATACTCACGATAGTTCCGGAGTCAGGGTCGTAGAACCTCTGTAGAAGCTGCATGATTGTAGATTTTCCACAGCCGCTAGAGCCCACGAGTGCCAGGGTTTGTCCCGGGTCCACAGACAGTTTCAGGCCGTTCAGCACTGCAACTGTCAGTCTAGTCGGGTAGTGAAATACGACATCCTGGGTATCAAGTCCACCCTTGCAATCCTCCTTCATAACCAGAAACATGTGCGTATGAAGGTGGTGTTTCATAAAACCTAATGTATAGTAACATATGTGACATAAGGAGGTGGTGTTTCATAGAACCTAATGTATAGTAACATATGAAGGTGGTGTTTCAGAGGAGCTAATGTATAGTAACATATGTGACATAAGGAGGTGGTGTTTCAGAAGAGCTAACATATAGTAACAGGAAATACTGACTTGCTCTGTTTCACACTCTCGCTCGAGAAATGTCATGACTCGGACTCTTTTCTGTGTTTAGGACAACCAGGAATAATTTAATAAAGGTGTCATGCTACCTAGTTGATGTCGAGAATGCCGTTAATAGCAGTTTTTTTAAATCGATAACAAAGACTAAGAAAATGATGGACCTGTGGACTCTGCACAAGCTGGAAAAATGTAAAACAGAAAATCAGGCAATCTTGTGTTTGTAACAGATGGATAACTATCACCGATTGTATGAAAGTGCGAGCAGTCTTGGTGTGTTTGTATATTTGTATATATCTATACGAAGGGGAGAAGGTAGAAATTATTTATGGAAGTTCAAAGGGGATCTAAAACTCTATAAACGAAGGGATTTTTTTTTTAAAAGAGAA
Source organism: Sinotaia quadrata (assembly GCA_028829895.1). Lineage (NCBI taxonomy): Eukaryota > Metazoa > Mollusca > Gastropoda > Architaenioglossa > Viviparidae > Sinotaia > Sinotaia quadrata. The sequence continues at coordinate 17,728,955 of CM054180.1, forward strand.
CAAAGAATGAGTGTTTGTATATGAATACGCATGATTAAACTCCATAATATAAAGTTGTTGTTTTTTTTAATAAACAACAAAGAAAGATGAGAAAAGAGCAAAACCGAGGACTTTCAACAGTGATGGTAGTTTATTTTCTTTTGTACACAAAGCAAGTAAACACTAGCTAAATACTTCATACAAACACTTTTCACAATTAATATATTTCAGCCATATTTTAAAAATTCAAACACACCAGAGTTATCCCGCCTTCTTGATCAACATCTAATTTTGGTTTCCTTTCAATAAGAGCGAGTAGTCTGGCTGCCGCCTTCTTTCCTGCCGAGAAGTTAGAAGTAGCGCTCTGACGTCCAGCCATAAGTGCTCCGAATGTTAAAACAGCGAATACCCTTAGAAACAAAATACATAAAATGTGAAATTAAGAAAGAAACAAAACATAATGCCTGTAGTGTTACATATCTAATATTGAGGTTATTATGCATCTAGATGTATTTGGTTGAAAAATGGTTTGCAGAGAAAAGAAACAAACATTTATTTCGACAAATGGTAAAACGACCCAGTGGCACGACATTTTCTAAAATGACAACGACTGCAGTCTAGGCCTATTTAATTTTTTATAAGGTGAAGTGAATATTACATTTTAATTTTAAGAGGAATTATATTTTTAAAATACATATTGTCTTGTAAATTTAATGACTACAATATAAGTTTATATCTGGAAAAATCAAACTAGTTACACACGCACACGCAGACATACACAAACATATGCATATATGTATAGATTAATATTTTTTATCTTATTTCTCAAAATCGTTTCTATAGACATTCAAAAACAAATGCCCTTAAAGCATGTTTAATTTAAATGTCTTCAAATGTATTTAATGTAGTTTTATTGCAATTTAAAGTATTACGAACAAAAAGAAATGATTTTATTTTAATTCAATTTAAAGTAACTCCGCGATTCTAAATAAATGTTTGGGATTAGAGTTACCTAAACACTTCATAGAACTCCATTTCTCCATTGGCCACAAGTTCGTACCCTAATCGAAAGGCACCCGCATAAGCGAAGATTACGGTACTGTTGGCCACACCAAAGGCAATCCCGAACAGATGTGAGGCTGTAGTGTTCCCTCTGTAGATAACAGTGCACACATCAAACACCATGCAAGTTGAAAATTACAATAAAAGGACAAATATTATTTTTATTGAGTATTGCTTGCTCTAGATTTTCGAAATCTTTGTAAGTGGTGTAAATGATAAAAATAGAAAGAAACTCGTGTGTCAGGAACAGCCGGCCACATGTATCCTGTTGATAAAAAAAATTTAAAAGTGTAGGATTGATTTTAAACTGCGCACGTGTAAGTGTAAGTCATGGTCCTCGAGACCAGTGCAATATTTAATTTAGATCATACTTATCAAATAAAGATATACGTGGTAAAGAAAAGTTTTTAAATACTTAATTTAGAACATACTTATCAAATAAAAATATACTTGTAAAGAAAAGTTTTTAAATATTTAATTTAGATCATACTTATCAAATAAAGATATACGTGGTAAAGAAAAGTTTTTAACAACAAAAAATGAAGGATGTATATTCGGGAATGCGAGTTCCGACATTTTTTCAGGTTATTTCTCTTTTCGCTTCCGTTAGTTTTAAGCCACAATTAAGCCAGCTCAGTCACTCCTTAGACAGACTGATGAAGCTACTGACTTCAAATGGCAGGCATTAAGTGTATCTGGAAGTGAATAGTTTTTGATATCATTACTAGTGACTTCAAATGGCAGGCATTAAGTGTATCTGGAAGTGAATAGCTTTTGATATCATTACTACTGACTTCAAATGGCAGGCATTAAGTGTATCTGGAAGTGAATAGCTTTTGATATCATTACTACTGACTTCAAATGGCAGGCATTAAGTGTATCTGGAAGTGAATAGCTTTTGATATCATTACCGTTCGTTAACTCGACAGAAAGTAATAGCTCTGAACAATGACTGTTTAACGGTATTCGGAAGTCGAGTTGCAGCATGGGAGTCGGAAAATTAGTAATGAACATAGACGCTGAGAACGATGGAAATGCATGAATGGACGTCAGGTTGAGATGTATGAACGTATGCAGACCTGTGCATAAGAGGAATCGTAAGCCAAGTGTTGCCTGTAGAAACAATAGGGACGAGGTGACGTAGTAGTCACGTGATAAATCGTAATTGTAATTTAATGCCATTTTAAGAGAGATTATCTTGCAGGGAGGGGAGGAAATGTAACTGTTTAAATAAATTAATTCGAGAATACAGAGTCAAAGAGTGACAGTTTTCTGGAACAGAGAAAGACAGTAACATAATTCAATTTTCTTCATTGAGATAATGTTAGAAACCCCTCTGAATAATCTAACATGAACTATTTATTAAAAGTTTGAAAGATATTACTTATAAATTAAAATTTATAAAATGTATTTAATGGTTTATGTAGCCCACGCGCGCTGTCCTCTAAAAATAGACTACATGCAAGCCTACATTCTAGAAAGGCTTACCCTCATCCCCCAGGCTGGAAACATTCCTCAGTGTTCCAGATGCTCATTCTAAACTAACCAATCAAAGAGCAGCTCAAGATTAGTTGAGCACAATAGTGTGTCTTCTTTTCAATAAATGAGAAATACATTATTATCATTTGAATCCATTGTAATTGCAAGGGATGCCTGGGAAAGAGTTAGTGGTAAAATGGAAAAGACATGTGCTCAATAAATACCACTACTAATTTACTAATTACATGTATTATACTTAATATAATGTCTCGTCAGTTGCTAATATCAGGCATTATTTCTCCTGTATGCAGCATCCTAACATCTTTACTGAATGGTTGTGCATTATACATAATCTAGCATTTCTACTAGATTGCTGTGCATAGTCTAGCATTTCTACTGAATGATTTGTTTATTATACATAGTTTAGCATTTCTAAGGAATGATTGTGCATTATACATAGTTCGACATCTTTACTGAATGGCTGTGTATTATGCACAGTCTAACATCTCTACTGAATGACTGTGCATTTTACACAGACTAACATTTGTACTGAATGGCTATGCATTTAAATTAGGAGAGAAAATGAAGAATTACAACGAAGAATCACAATCTTTAAAGCAAAACCCGCCCCGTTAACAAATAAAGGTAAATTTATGATATCTGTGAAAGGTGGTGGCTAGTTATTAAACGAGCAGGCAATGAAACTAATCAAACATTAAGTTAGAAAATAAAACCCAACAAAATAGGAACTTGTCCCATAGAATTAAACATAACTTCATAAAGAAAATCAGTGGTATATGGCTTCATACCGTGCATCGCTGTCAATAAGCTTCTCTAACTTGTCAACAAAAATGCCCTCACAGTTCAGACTGGACACAGTCCGAATGTTGTCAATGGCTTCAGAGCAGACCTGAAGGAAGACGTTTCAAGGACAGAAAGTAAATGTACGCAAGCAAATGACATTAATATCTTTATAATATATATATATATATATATATGAGTAGTACAAAAAGAGAAAAAATAGAAAAGTGCCAAGACCTCAGATTAGAAATTCAGAGACTTTGGAATGTAAAAGCAGAAGTGATACCTATAGTGATAGGAGCCTTGGGGAACATAACATCTGAATTGGAAGGCTACCTGAATAAACTCCCTGGAAACCACAGACTCGCTCCACTACTCAAAACAGCGCTTATTATTATAATTATTATTATTATCATCATCATCATAATTATTATTATTATTATTATTATTATTTAATGCTGCTGTTAGTCATAAAAAGCGTTATTTGAGATATCATAAATGGTTTTTAAGACATTTCTGCTCAATTCCATACTCAACACAATGAAATGGAATTTATGTTTAATGATGTCTGTTGATTTTTCTAGTAACGCCTGTTTTTCGGTATGTGTCAAACCAAAAAGCATTATAGTTAAAGAAGCGAGTGATTGAAAGAAAAATTCGAACACACAAAATAATGCACATGCATTTACAATTAAATTAGTACATGTTTGAATACCTGTCACGTGACCACTCTTGTCATTTATCTACCTTTCCTGCCTCACGCACTTTTGATTTCTCAGACTTGGTGTTGCCTTCGGCAACACGCCCTTGGACTATTCCAGCTGTAATCAAGATTGGCATAAATGCCAGTACCAGTAAAGACAACTTCCAACCGTAGAAAAAGGCGATGACTATGGCACTTATGATCGTACACGTCACTTCCATGGTGTTCCCTATGCTAGACCCTGTAATCTGCATCGACAAGAAGAAAAAATAAAATAAGTTTATTTCGCTTTGCAGATGCATTTTCTAAGTGTGATTTTAGGCTTCTACACATGCACGCAGAGCAACAGCTACTAAATAGATAGTGTTGACGTCATTCGATTACGACAGATTGGTGTTTATTAGTACTTTAATATATAATCGGTACTTTAATATTTATTATATCTATTTTGTAGGTGTGTACATTTAAAAGTGATGTATAAAGTCATTTATATATTTATTAAGTTATGTGTACACAAATCACTTACTCCCTGAACAAGAGCGGCATCTATTGCAAGATTGGTTGTCAAGGCGCTGACGTGGTTCTTTGGATCGTCAAAGAAACTCATATCCTGAAATGAAAATATTCCGAAACACGTCACAGTCGTGACTATAAAAGTAACTGTTAGACATTAAAAAAAGACATTTGTCTTTTCCACTGTAAACTATCAGCTTATGATTAATATGCCGCAAAATTAATGAGCCATGTCGCTGATTACTGTTGCTACAATTAGTACTGAAAGAAAGGAAACATCGACTCTGATGAGGCAGCAACTTGGATGTTTATCCAAAATACCCCAAATCATTTTGACTTCATACAATTGACACTTCGGGGTTTTGGTGACGATCTTTCAAATAAACTTCAACACTAAGAATCATCATTCAAGATTCATCGATAGGTAATGGAACTTATTATTACATATTTAGTTTTTTAATTTAAATATTTAAAACAAATATTAATTTTAAAATTATTCTGTTTGTTTCACATTAGAAGCACTTTAATTTTTCAAAATCCATTTATAATTACAGCCGCTTTTCATTTTTTAGTAAGCTAATCTATGTCAAAATCGTTTAGCTGAAAATTAACCCGACAGAGCACGTATTTCGTAACTATGTGATGCTGTCGTGCAAGCGGTTAACAATGCAGTAATAAATAGTTTGTCACAGTTAATTATCAGATCTCTCTGATAACAAAGTTCACTAGCTGAAAAAACATTTAGTCTGCCTTTCCTTGTAACTTAAATGACTAGACTTAACGTGTATACGTCATTTTACTTTTATAACAGTACATCCATCATTGTTTGTATTTTATTATTTATGAAATGCGACCGGGCTAAAATTAATGCCCTTGTCTCTGGAGAGACTGACATACATAGATTGAGCTGACAGATGTTGTAACTATTCTACTATTGCAAGGTTTTTTCCCACCTGGTCAACAGCCCCTTGAATACGTTTGTAGTTTGTTGTAGTTAGCCATTATAGAGGGCATCTTTTAGTTTACAATGCGAGATGTTATGGGCCAATTATTATTATCATATTATTATTTGCATTAGTTATTTTAGTTTTTAATGAGATATATATATATATATATATATATGGATGGATGGATATAGAGAGAGATAGATAGATAGATAGATAAATAGATAGACAGACAGACAGACAGATAGATAGATAGATAGATAACAGACAGACAGACAGATAGATAGATAGATAGATAGATAGATAGATAGATAGATAGATAGATAGATAGATAGATAGATAGATAGATAGATAGATAGATAGATAGATAGATAGATATTGAGAGAGAGAAAGAGAGTGAGACTAATGCTAACTAAACATTAATTTCTAAAGTCCTTGACCTGTTTCAGGAGTGAGCGAAATCAAGACTAAAGCTAACTAAACATTAATTTCTAAAGTCCTTGACCTGTTTCAGGAGTGAGCGAAATCAAGACTAAAGCTAACTAAACATTAATTTCTAAAGTCCTTGACCTGTTTCAGGAGTGAGCGAAATCAAGACTAAAGCTAACTAAACATTAATTTCTAAAGTCCTTGACCTGTTTCAGGAGTGAGCGAAATCAAGACTAAAGCTAACTAAACATTAATTTCTAAAGTCCTTGACCTGTTTCAGGAGTGAGCGAAATCAAGACTAAAGCTAACTAAACATTAATTTCTAAAGTCCTTGACCTGTTTCAGGAGTGAGCGAAATCAAGACTAAAGCTAACTAAACATTAATTTCTAAAGTCCTTGACCTGTTTCAGGAGTGAGCGAAATCAAGACTAAAGCTAACTAAACATTAATTTCTAAAGTCCTTGACCTGTTTCAGGAGTGAGCGAAATCAAGACTAAAGCTAACTAAACATTAATTTCTAAAGTCCTTGACCTGTTTCAGGAGTGAGCGAAATCAAGACTAATGCTAACTAAACATTAATTTCTAAAGTCCTTGACCTGTTTCAGGAGTGAGCGAAATCAAGACTAAAGCTAACTAAACATTAATTTCTAAAGTCCTTGACCTGTTTCAGGAGTGAGCGAAATCAAGACTAAAGCTAACTAAACATTAATTTCTAAAGTCCTTGACCTGTTTCAGGAGTGAGCGAAATCAAGACTAAAGCTAACTAAACATTAATTTCTAAAGTCCTTGACCTGTTTCAGGAGTGAGCGAAATCAAGACTAAAGCTAACTAAACATTAATTTCTAAAGTCCTTGACCTGTTTCAGGAGTGAGCGAAATCAAGACTAAAGCTAACTAAACATTAATTTCTAAAGTCCTTGACCTGTTTCAGGAGTGAGCGAAATCAAGACTAAAGCTAACTAAACATTAATTTCTAAAGTCCTTGACCTGTTTCAGGAGTGAGCGAAAGGTCATCCGTCGAAGTCGTGCTGTCAGTGCAGAGCCGGACTTTGCAAAACTGTAATTCTGAGAAGATAGTGCAAAGAAATATTTCATTGTATGCAAAAAATTCTATTTTCTCTTTTTGGTAGTCTGTTTGCTTGCTGGGATGTTGTTTTAAATTATTTGTGTTTGTTTTCACTAGTAATTGTCAGGTTAGAAGGAACAGTACGAGCCACAGCATGTTTCCAATCAGAAAAATAAATAATGACAATGAGAATTAAACTGACCTTTGATATGTAAGAAGTCAAATACCTCTCCCAAAATAAGTTCTAACCTGAAAAAGTCTCAAATTGGCTATAGCAACGCCAGTTCCGATCATGACCATTCCAAGAATAATGGTAGAGTGAAGCTGCTCCTCAGCATCCCTCATCTCCAACACCTATGAGATACAAGTGGCAGTTTCTTCTTTGCATCTGAAGAAAGACTCTACACTATGTAAATGTAATGAAAATGTTTATAACAATCAATAACTTTTATTAATCAACGTAAACCAAATACAAAAGCAACAAATGGAAAAATAATAATTCAAGCAGCTGGATCTTAAAACCAGCCTGGAGATGTCTTGGAGTTTGAGTAACTAGGTCTTAGAGTTTGTCTGGAGATGTCATAGAGTTATGTAACTCGTCCTTATATTTTGCCTGGAGATGTCATAGAGTTATGTAACTCGTCCTTATATTTTGCCTGGAGATGTCATAGAGTTATGTAACTAGGCCTTAGAGCTTGCCTGGAGATGTCATAGAGTTATGTAACTAGGCCTTAGAGCTTGCCTGGAGATGTCAGAGTTATGTAACTGGGCCTTAGAGCTTGCCTGGAGATGTCAGAGTTATGTAACTGGGCCTTAGAGCCAGCCTAGAGAAATAAAGTATGAGTAACTAGCTTTAGAAACAGCCTCGACATGCCTTGGAATACGAGAAACTGGCCTTAGAACCAGCCTCGAAATAATCTTAGAGTATGTGTAACTAGGCCTTCGATCTAGTCTCGAAATATCTTGCAGTATATCTTGCAGTAACTAGGCCTTAGAGCTACACTGGAAATATCTTGCAGTATGAGTAACTAGGCCTTAGAGCTACACTGGAAATATCTTGCAGTATGAGTAATTAGGCCTTTCTCAGTAGGGCATAATAAGGACTGACTGCGACTGATAATAAAAATAGCTCTGTCACGCATGAATATACCTAAACATAAACAAATACAAATAATTACCCTCACTTAAATACACACACAAAGGGGTATGCGGGGGGTGGGGTGTTTGAGTGGGTAAATGCATGTGTGTGAGAGAGAGACAGACAGACAGAGAGAAATGGAGGGAAAGATGTGTTGTACGTCAGTCGCAATCATTTTGTTTTATTTCGTTTACATCTCAATCATAACGAAATAAATAGTGAATGTTTGCAAAGATGAGTTCATAACAAACAATAATCATAATTCTTTTTTAAAAAAAGAATAAAAAAGACATTGCCAGTTTTCATCTTACATTGCTCGCAATGCAAACTGTGGAAAAACGCTGTTATCTTTGACTGAAACAATTTATAAAGAGCTTACCTTCATGAACTCACTCCGAACGATGGCATACGCTGACTGAAACAATTTATAAAGAGCTTACCTTCATGAATTCACTCAGAACGATGGCATACGCTGACTGAAACAATTTATAAAGAGCTTACCTTCATGAACTCACTCAGAACGATGGCATACGCTGACTGAACAACTCCTAAGATTGCTGAGCACACCGTTCCTATTGCGATGGCCACGCATTCGGGTGCGTTCAGTCGAACAACACGCCACAGACTGATGTCTGGACTTGCTTCCTCTTGCTAAAATGAAACCAGATAATGGTGACTCCGAACTCTAACGATAAGTGTTAATAAAGAAGCGATAGGAAGTTATCAAAGTATTTTTTATACAGGTATAAGTTGTTTGGCTAATTATGTCGCTCGAATCCACTTTTGCTTGAGATGCATATGTGTGCGTGCGTGCGTGCGTGGGTGTGTGTGTGTGTGTTAAAATCTGTCGACAATTTTCCATTCAAGCAAGTATTAGTTACTTACGGTTGTGTCAGAAACTTTCATCTTCTCTATCGGCTGGCAGGACTGGAGACTTGTGACAGAGACATTCGCCATGGCCTGAAAGTTCCTTCCGCCAAGGAAATTAAAACCGTCAGTAGGCGATTCTCCGATTTCAGCAGCAGCTGCCAGAACATACACAAAGTGTGAATGATGGTTGATGTGTTCAGTGGGTATGGCTAGCACATTATCCATACATGCAACAGATCCCTAATGAAGTAACAGCAATGTTATATCTTATCTGTCTTGGACCGTTTAGTTGTTTGGAGTGTCGTCATCCTGTCATCTATGTGGACCGTTTAGTTGTTTGGAGTGTCGTCATCCCGTCAACTATGTGGACCGTTTAGTTGTTTGGAGTGTCGTCATCCCGTCAACTATGTTATTCCTTTTCCCTCCCAATCCCTCGTATTTTCTCTCTCAATATGTAAGTGTGTGAGAGAGAGAGTATGGTTTATGTTATGGGTTACATGTTTGTGGTTTGCTATTCTGTGTTTTGTGTTTAATATTTATGTAGATAAATAACACAAATTGCATAATGCATTCAGACTTTATACTTTTGAACTACCCCTCCCCCCACGCATATATGCATGCGAACAGCCTCACTCAAGATTTCTAGAATACACCTTCAAACGCACACTGACGTAAGCACACATACAAATACTAGCACATCTCAAACACACTAGCACATACCTTCAGAGACACTAGATTGTAAACAGCTCCAATACACATGAAAACCTACATGTAACCACATTACCAAACGTACCAACACCCAAACATCAAAATACTCGAACACACTGAACAGAAGGCACGAACAAAATGGTTAATAGGCTTAACGCGCTAACACACACACACACACACACACACACACACACACACACACACACACACACACACACACACACACACACACACACACACACATTCAAATACGCGATGGCATACACTTGCCAGCGTACATCAATGTACAATAACATGCACACAACCCACAAACATAGCCGCACACTCAAACAGACACACTAGCATGCATACCCTTCAACACACACTTTTAAATATATTACATAAAACACACGCGCGCGCGCGCGCACACACACACACACACACACACACACACACACACAAACACACACATACACACACACAAACACACACACACACACACAAACACACACACAAGTACACACTCCCTTATACTCCACCATACATTTAAACAATACACTAATACATACACTTGAACATACTTCACATAAAGATCCACAATAGTACACTCGTGCAAGCACTGGTATATACATGCAAAATGGACACAGACACACTGGTAAACACGTGTAATACGGACACAGACACACTGGTAAACACGTGTAATACGGTCACAGACACACTGGTAAACACGTGTAATACGGTCACAGACACACTGGTAAACACGTGTAATACGGTCACAGACACACTGGTAAACACGTGTAATACGGTCACAGACACACTGGTAAACACGTGTAATACGGTCACAGACACACTGGTATACACGTGTAATACGGTCACAGACACACTGGTATACACGTGTAATACGGTCACAGACACACTGGTATACACGTGTAATACGGTCACAGACACACTGGTATACACGTGTAATACGGTCACAGACACACTGGTATACACGTGTAATACGGTCACAGACACACTGGTATACACGTGTAATACGGTCACAGACACACTGGTAAACACGTGTAATACGGTCACAGACACACTGGTAAACACGTGTAATACGGTCACAGACACACTGGTAAACACGTGTAATACGGTCACAGACACACTGGTAAACACGTGTAATACGGTCACAGACACACTGGTAAACACGTGTAATACGGTCACAGACACACTGGTATACACGTGTAATACGGTCATAGACACACTGGTAAACACGTGTAATACGGTCATCTGGTATACACATGCAATATGGACCCAGACACACACATACGATAAACTCACAACATCTAAGTTAAACACTTATATTTAAACAAACTCTAAGCAATATCTCTCACCTTTTGAATCTGATTCTGCTCGCATCTACATACAAAAAAAAAAAAGGTTTAATAAGTTATTTCAGTCCATTTTTGTTTCTTGGGGAACAACGGGGGGAAGGTAGTTCAAAGTGATGTTATTATATAGTATCATATTTAGTACAATGCTGAGTGATTTCATAATATTTGTAAACAAGCAGGTTATTGCAATACAGGGTTTCTGATCAGATATATATATATAATTCAATTTAAATTAAAACTTCTTACAGAGTTTTGTGTTTTTTCAACGTTTACTACATTCTTGAAGTATCTTTCTTTGTTATGTGAAATTAGAAATGCTGTTTATATTTCCTTTTTATTTACTAATCATTATTTTTCGATAATTTGTATATTTAAATGTAATATTATATTTAATGTCTACACATCTATATATTTCAAATGTCACTGTTGATTGGATAGTGAGGGCAGATGTGATGAAGCAATGTTTACGATCACTTGAATGAAAGAGAGATAGCTTGAAAAGAGGACTTTTAAGAAATTAGCATGGACGGCTTGTTGGTTACCAACCCAAAGCTTGCAAGTTCTACATTGTACTCATTACGGAAGGACGAGGGAAGCAGAAAGGCAAAACCTTTTAATCAGGAATTTTCTCAATGGGAATCGGAGATAAGTAACTATCGCAAAGTTCTTTTAGTCGCTGAAAAGACTGTTTGTGATTACTCAGTTTATTGATTTAAGTAACTGGCTATGTGCAGGTGATAATGAGAGCAGAGGTTAAATTAATAAATGTGGAGTTGCCTATAAATGAGGCACTTTGTGTAAATATGGCATATGCGGTGTTATTTGTAAATATGGCATTATGTGTCAATGTGTTGTTATTTGTAATTATGGCATATGTAGCCCATACATATGTATCTGTTGAATGAGGTTAATGTTTGGTCATTACGGTGATTCATTGTGATAACATAGGCTGCACCATTTTATTTTTTATATACACCATAAGGTGTGCCATTGTCGCTGGATATATTAATTAGATATGTTCAAATAGGAACAAACATTCTTATATGTAAATACTTTGTGATGGAGAAAAGTAAATGCTAATTTTGACTGTTTGAAATAGGAATTGTGTATTTTTATTTAGGTTGACATTAGACGTATTTTTTGTATGAAATATAATATAATCATCCATAACTAATTACAAGTGATGAGAATCTTAATTTATGTTATTAACAATTCTCCAGCAGACACCACCAACCTCTCTCACTTTGAAGATATGCAGGCGCTGGAAACGTTTTCTCTCTTCCACAACATTTAAGATAAACATTTACCATCACACAAATTTCCGTGGGTGGAAAACTTCTTACTAAAGCGAAGATAAATGTGTCTTTTAATATTTAGCGAGCCCCCATCCACCCACTTTCTTCTCTAACTTAAGGTTATCTATATGTGACATGCCATATGAATACTTTTATATTCTAAGCATATAATAACAATCTAATAACAATCATTTCATAGGGCATTCTCTTATATGTATGCTCTATATCTCTGCAATAATCTTGCTGTATTCGAACCCAAGTATTATCTTCCTGCATGTTTTACATGTACATTTTCTGCCCTGCATTTGAATATATCCTTCTAGATTACATATTTACCTAATGGGGTAAATTTATTTGCACACACATATGGCATACATTAAACAATCTGAAGACAGAAAAATTCATAAATCGTATATGAATGGGGACATTTCAATGGATATCGATATTAAAATAAATACTTCTTACTACACAAAAGCATGATCCTAAATGTTTCAAAGTGTCGACATTGAACTCAGCCATTACGGTATAGATTCAAGGTGCACAGAACAATTGTAAATTTAGTAAAATTGTATGCATTAAAGTGAGATTAAGAGCACAATTAGGTAAAGAAACAAATTCTTTCCTGACAATCTTTAATACGAATCAGCAAAAGAGTGGATGATTGCTATTTGTATGACTTAATTCGAACTTTCATTAATGTTTATAAAATGGGTCCAAACGAATCAAAATATAATATAAAATTAAATAACAGCAGGACCTAATTTTACCTGTTGCTTGATTAGCTGGGCGTAAAGTCCGTCCTTTGCAATGAGCTCGTCATGGGTGCCCTGTTCCACGTTCCGCCCATTGCTGACTGCCACGATCTGGTCAGCATTACGAATGGTTGACAAACGGTGAGCGATTACGATTGTTGTTCTGCCCACGCCAGCCTGATGTCAAATAGTTCATGTAGTTCATGCATACAGAGGGCAGTTCAGCACAATCGCATGAACACACATCTGAATACGCACATAGATAGATGGATGGATGGATGGATGGATGGGTGGATGGATGGATAGATAGATAGATAGATAGATAGATAGATAGATAGATAGATAGATAGATAGATAGATAGATAGATAGATAGATAGATAGATAGATAGATAGATAGATAGATAGATAGATAGATAGATAGATAGATAGATAGATAGATAGATAGATAGATAGATAGATGGACAATTTATTGCACTCTGAAAACATACCTCTTTCAATATCTTTCCTGCTGAACACTGCACAACATACACCTTTCAGTGCTGACATAAGTATGTATGCTTTTTTCATGCACTTTGAGCAGTAACCTCGCTTACATAGTTCTGAAGTCATCTACCGAATACAGTTTATAGAGTGTTCTAGTAATGATGGACACATTCTATCATAGCATTGTTCTCATTTTCAGGGCAGACACCATAAATACTTGCATTATTAGCCTTCTCTGGAAGAAAAGCTTTTTTCTCCTGGTCAAGGGATGATGTCATAAATACGCACCTTTCCTAATAATAGCCTCGTTTAAGTGCTGACGTCATAAACACGTACCTTTTCTAATGCATTCTGGACGATAGCCTCGCTCTCGTGGTCCAGTGCTGACGTGGCTTCGTCCAGTAAAAGTATACGTGGGTTTTTCACGAGGGCGCGAGCAATGGCGATTCTTTGCTTCTGACCACCACTCAGCTGTGCACCGCGCTCGCCAATCAGCGTGTCGTATTTCTGAAAGTTGTGCAAACAAACCCTATCGTCAGAACTGTAACCACATTCTATTTTCCAAAGATAATTATTGGAACATACAAAAGCGTATACTTCTCGTGTATTTGAAGTTCAGACACGAGGAAAGACAATTACAGAAGTAGCAATGGGGTGCGTGCCCCTAACTGATCGTCGTATTAGAGCATTTGAGTGTGGGAATGGGGAATGCGTGATTAAATGGAATTTTTAAAAATATTAGCCTAGACACAAGTGCCTGCATTGACCAATGACTTTCAAAACTATGAAAGTCATTCAGATTCAGGTGATGGCTGGAACAAGTTGTTCCTTTTCTCATGGAGAAATAGTGAATGGCAATGTGTTGATGCAGCAGTTTAAATTTCAGATCTCTTGGACACTGGTGGGCTGGAGCCGATGGCTCTTGCTGGAATATTGGTTCAAAGTGGAGGGTCCTTCAATGGTGCATTTTAAGGACGTCAATTTTCCTTTCGTTCCTGGAATGTGCAGTCTGCACAAAACTGTACATCATAAATATGCTCGAGCTGTAGAGTTCGTAAACAATGTGGATGAGCAAATGTTCTCTCTCTTGGACTGTTTTGCGACTCTTGTGCTGAGACATGAATAACGGTTGATTAGCTTTCATTAATTATTAAGTGCTTTCGCCCAAAAGGACTGCTTTAATTTAATGTAATATATTCTAGGGAAGCAAACCCTACATGAAATGTGACAACTGGGACTTGTTAATGATCTATTATATTCCTACCATAGTTTAAGAATACATTAAATGTAATTTAGTATATACTGTATATTAGACTTGTTAACCATCTATTATATTCCTACCATAGTTTAAGAATAAAAAATTAAATGTCTCACCATACATCGCATATATCAAGATTACGAAAATATAAAGATATTTTTATTGCATTCATATTTCGAAAAAAGTTCTAAAAGCTTTCTAAAGTTCACAACTAAAATAATATATCTCCCTACCATGGGAAGTACTGTTATGAAGTCGTGGGCGTTGGCCTCTTTAGCAGCAGCCTCTATTTCGCATTGTGTCACGTTAAGGCACCCGTAGCGGATGTTCTCGGAAATAGAAGCAGCGAAGAGTACAGGTTCTTGGCTGACTACACCAAGTTGCTCTCTCAGCCAGCCGACGTTTAAATCCTTGATGTCGTAGCCATCAACGAGTATCTGACGCACGATTCATGATAAATTTGCATGTGCACTAAGTTAAAAATAATGAGTTATTTAGATGCAGCCAATAACCAATATGCACATAACACTGACAAATGCAAATTTCTAATCGGATCCCTCCAAAACGGCGCTGTGGAAAAGAGGTATGTTTTTATCCTTGTTTTATATAAATGTACAACACATCTATCTATAACGTTTACTGTTTAAGTATTGCTATGTGCTTGTCTGCTCGTTGCTTCAATTCACTTTAATGAAACGTAATAAATAGCAGTGCTTTATTTACAAGTAAACAGAAGTGCATGAATAATGTAAAACCAGTGAATTAACATAACATCAACTCAACAGTATAGGAAAGTGAAATTAATATTAATATAAACATCAATTCAGTATGATGGGACAGTGAAATTAACATTAATATAAACGTCAACATGATGGGAAAGATACGTTAACATTAATATAAACGTCAACATGATGGGAAAGTGAAATTAACATTAATATAAACGTCAACACGATGGGAAAGTGAAATTAACATTAATATAAACGTCAACGATGGAAAAGATAAATTAATCATTTATATAAATATCAACTCAGCATGATCATAACAGTGAAATTTTCATTGATTAATCATAACAGTGAAGACAATATTTATTATCAAGAACAAAAAATATTCAAGAAATCCTACCCAATAAATGCATAATATAGGAAAAGAGTGACATCCCTTTGAAATGAAATATTTCATTACTTGCATTCTCATTTGCTAAGGAAGAAGAAAGGCACTTACGAGGAACAGTGTCAGTTCGTTGAAATAAGGAGCTTGTGAGTTAGCGGTATATTTTCACTGTATTAATTTTTTTAAAATATTCATGACATCCAGAAAAAAGTTTTGAGAAAATTTAGGTCACAAAACGTATTATATCAAATAAAGAAATGCTGTACTGGAAATTTAAATGATGAGAGTAAACAGTGTGTTTATGCATTTAAATCACACCAAACTATTCATTATTATTATGAATAATTGTAACCACTATTCTGTCAATCCTAGATAAGAGATAGCCTATATGCAAAACCTCACAGCAACCCATTCAATATGACTTTCAGATACTAGATTCTCTTTATGTAAATACTCCCAGTCAGCAACTCACTTAAGTTTTGATACTAGATAATCTTTATGTAAATATTCCCAGTCAGCAACTCTCTGTAAGTTTTTAATAGATAATCTTTATGTAAATATTTCCAGTCAGCAACTCACTTAAGTTTTTGATACTAGATAATCTTTATGTAAATACTCCCAGTCAGCAACTCACGTAAGTTTTTGATACTAGATAATCTTATGTAAATACTCCCAGTCAGCAGCTCACTGTAAGTTTTTGATACTAGATAATCTTTAGGTAAATATTCCCAGTCAGCCACTCACTGTAACGTTTTGATATAAGATACTTTTTATGTAAATATTCAGTCATTTACTCACTATATACATGTATTAGATTTTTTTAATGTAAAGATGCCGTCATTCACTCTTTGTAACATTTAGATTGCTAGATGTTTTTATGTAAATATTCCCGGTCATTCAATCATTATTACTTGTGGATACTAAATACTATTTGTAACGTTTCCCAGTCATCCCCTCATTGTAACATTTAGATACTAGATACTCTTTATGTAAATATTTCCAATCATCCACTCACTGTAACGTTTTTGATAATAGATATGCTCTAGGTAACGATTAGCATAGTGAGCATGCTAGTTATTACAGCCATAATGTTCGACTTACCTCCCCTCGATCTACATCATAAAATCGCTGAAGCAGCTGCACTGTTGTGCTTTTTCCAGAACCACTGGATCCCACAAGAGCAACAGTTTGACCTGGGTTCAGTGTCAGGTCAAGGCTATTGAGCACCTGTGTAGTAAGCACGTGAGTTAATATAAATCGCCGGTGTTGAATGTGTTACCTGTCCTGTACAAGACTGTGCATCTGATTTTCAAAGTATTTCACACCTACCTCACATGTAACAAGCCATAACAGTCAGTCATACCATCATCATCGTCGTCGTTATCGTCATCGTCTTCGCCATTATCATCATCTTCATTATTATTATATTTATTGCCTCTTTCCACGACTTCTGTTTGACTGCTAGTTGTGATCCAAGGTCTCAGAATCTTACCAAGATTCTGGGAGATCCAAGGTTTTACCAAGGATGTGGGCACATTCGAAGAGTAGTGAAACTGCTTTGAGTAGTGAAACGAGTCTGTGGTTTCCAGGGAGTTTATTGAGATCTTACAGTTCAGATGTTATGTTCCCCAAAGCTCCCATTACTATAAGTATCAGTTCTGCTTTTATATTCCATAGTCTCTGAATTTCTAATCTGAGGTCTAGGTATGTTTCTATTTTTTCTCTTTCTTTTGCTTTATGATTCTATCACTTGGAACAGCGACATCAATGATTGTCATATGCTAATGAAAATGTCATTGTATTGTTATTAAGCATTGTTAGATTAATGGCTATCAGGAAGTGGCAACCAATCATGTGGAAATCTGATATTGCACACACATAAGCAACCATTGTCGGCAGTCGTAATGGTTAGTATAAGTAAGGCACCAGTCCAATAAAATTAGAATTCAATCATAAATACAATCCATTATCATATGTGTTTTATACCCGTGGGATATACACACAATTACCGTGCCTAGAATTGTAATTTTAAAAGATGTTTTAAGAGAATTTTTATTATCTTTCACATAGTACTAAAAGGTTAAAAAATTGGGGGTGGGGCTAAGATGATCAAAATAAGTCAAAGTAACGTTTTCATCCACCCTTCTTACCTGAATGTCTGGCCTGGCTGGGTAACTGAAATGAACATTCCTAAACTCGATGATGCCTTTCAGGTGTGGGGGTTTGAGTCCCTTCTTAGAGCTGACGTCAATCACGGGTTGAAGGTCAATGGTTTGAAAGACCTTCAGAGCAGCAACTCGTGCATTGGAGAAGGATGATAAGTTTTGGAAAGCTTGACTAAGCGACATGGAACCGATTATAAATCCGATGAAAACCTGCAATGTATGAATAGTTTTACATGCCAATGTGAAATCAGAGCTTTGGAAAAGTGACAAGAAATACGTTTATGCAAGAGGAAACGCTTTGCGTGACTAAAACATAAAATCGTACTTCAAATCAGCCAGAGTTTTAAGAATTCATTCTGAATGATTTATGAACACGCAGCTTTATTACTGTATCTTCGTTAAACCACACACCCCTGTCGTCACTGATATAATTCCCAGTCAACATTAAAATATTGGTCAAATCAGCAATTCCTTAATACTACTACTACTACTACTACTAATAATAATAATAATAATAATATGATGATGATGATGATTGTGGTGGTGCAGATAGTCAAATGCATAATTTGTGCAACAGCAGCCAATCTTTTCATGCAGATAGTCAAATGCATAATTTGTGCAACAGCAGCCAATCTTTTCATGCAGATAGTCAAATGCATAATTTGTGCAACAGCGGTCAATCATTTCATGAGGTCAGTCATATAACATGTTCAAATGAAATGAGTAAAGACCTGAACGATTGAACAGGAAAACGGAAATGTGTATACGGTGTGCGGTTATGTAATTGACGTTAAGATTGTGTGTCTTATAATGCTGACACAAATTGTTGACAACCGTCACCTTGTTACTTCTCTTCCTCACTGCTGTGTCTTAAATATGGCTGTCAACTTGAAGTCCATTATTTTGCGACTAATGTCTGTCAGTATTTTGTAATGCATTGTCTGGTTATTTGCGTAACTGTTAATTCTGTCAGTGTGTCTAATCTATTGTTATTGCCGATTATGAATTTCTTTTACAACAATAATCGGTGGGGAGGGAGGGGAGAGTCAACAGGTCAAAATGGCCATCCATAGGATAAATTCACTGGAATAAAGCCCAGAGGTTAAGGTTAGTCATCGGCGTTTATGAAATAAATAAAGGAACTCATCGTCAATGATTATATAGGTGTAAATTTTCCTGGACCATCGTCTGGAACCCATAAATATGTCTGTCTGACCAGAGCTAAATGACAAATGTATTTAAAGGTGCCCCACACCTAATAAATCCCTGTTTGTATCGGTAGAGCACCATATGACATGTTTTTCAATTGTACAGACACTGAGCATACTTACAGGATATATTTTTCCTGGTTCCAATCCTTCCTTCTGAATGAGAATCATGCCATACCAAAAAGCCACAGCAAAGGATGAATACACAATAATCCAAAATAGACCCATCCCAAGCCCAATCACCAAGCCTTTCTTAATTCCAGCCTTCTCAGCGCCAAGCAACCTCTCGTCGTAACTACAGATACATTTCGTTCACAGAAAGATAGTGAAATAGACACGCAAATATATTGATGAGTGAATTAATAGATGAGATAAATAGATATATAGATGAATTAACACAGACGTACGATGGGACAGATGGATGGATAGAAAGATAAGTAGATATATAGATAGATGGATGGATAGATGGACAGATAGATAGATGGAAGGATGGATGGATGGATGGATGGATGGATAGATAGATAGATAGATAGATAGATAGATAGATAGATAGATAGATAGATAATTAGATAGATAGATAGATAGATAGGTAGAGAGAGAGAGAGAGAGGAGAGAGAGAGAGAGACAGAGAGAGAGAGAGAGAGAGAGACAGAGACAGAGACAGACATCAATATCAGCATAGAGACGTGATGCCAGTACATCAATATCAGCATAGAGACATGATGATAGTGCATTAATATCAACAAAGAGATAATAGCGGGTACAGCAATTTTAACGAAGTCACGTACTGGCCTATCAGTGTATACAGAGCCACGAAAACCACATCATACTGGCCTATCAGTGTATACAGAGCCACGAAAACCACATCATACTGGCCTATCAGTGTATACAGAGCCACGAAAACCACATCATACTGGCCTATCAGTGTATACAGAGCCACGAAAACCACATCATACTGGCCTATCAGTGTATACAGAGCCACGAAAACCACATCGTACTGGTCTATCAATGTATACAAAGAGCCACGATAACTGGTACAGCAATATAACGGGGCCCATATTGAAGCAACAATATACTAAGAGCCATTATACCCATTCAATATAAACTAAAAACCATTATACCCATGCAATAATATAAACTAAGAGCCATTATACCCATTCAGTAATAAAACTAAAAACCATTATACCCATTCAGTAATATAATAAAAACCATTATACCCATGCAATAATATAAATTAAGAGCCATTATACCTATGGATTAATATAAACTAATAGCTATTATACTATTGCAGTAATATAAAATAAGAACCCTGATACTAGGTGCAACATATTTCTCTTCAATCTTCACTGTCTTTGGCCCCTTGTGACTGCAGCCACACAAACGATTTCAGTACACGTAGTGTCCACACCGCCAAGCCGCTATATGCCTAACATAAACGATAGAGAGGAAGAGTAAATGAAATCTGTTGTCATTATTCCTTAAGTCGTACCGTTTTCCTTCCTTCTCCTGTCCCTGGAACGCCTGTACCGTACTTATGGCTCGAAGTGCTTGTTCTGCCACAGAGCCGGCCTTGGCGTACGCTTCAAACTCTTGTACAACTGTGGAACGTGTGAACTGCACGATGAAACAAACAAGAAATGACAAGAAGACCTGTACAAAGCAGATATCTCGCATGATTTAATGAAATCATGTCAATAGCAATTTGGTTAAAGGTTAATTTGTTGAAGAAAGTCCTATATTGTAATCACTTTGATTTTGACATAACTGGATTCTGGTCATAAAGGCAATCATTAGCTTGTGATAAATTAACTGACTGATAAAGAAATAAATGACTTAGAAATATTTCGTACATATTGCTATTGATCTATGATTTTAATTACAGAATGTTTTATGTAATTGAACCATTTTTTTATGCTCGCTAATTTGATTACATTGTATATTATACTCCTGAATTTTGATTGAGGCAATATTTCTTATGCTGCGTGTGTATCGGGCTAATGAATATTGTTGCAGGATTTGTAAGCTGAGAATGTGTATAAGGGAGAAAGGAGTTTAGAGATGAAATATGCCTGAAACGTAGCACTATCTTAATTTAACTTTTGCAGAGAGGAGCACTCCAATTTTGTTTTGTATTTGCTTCAGATGTGACTACTGACTCTACTGGATCATGCTGGTGAGTGTATCCAGCATTGTCATTGAACATATCAGTAAACATGTTGCTGTAAGTTGATTCCCATTAATTCTGTTCGAGAGCCAATACAGAGAATATTGAGGCTTGAGTTGGTCTCAAGAATTCATGAAGCTTACTTTGAACATTCCTCATTGTGTGCTTCAGTAACACAATGAAGATTCAAGAACAATACATTAATATACTCTATCGATGTTGTAGATTGTCTTTATCAATGGACAATGGTTTTGTAAAAATGTTAACTTGTTTCCATTTGTGTGCGATTGGTCTATATTTAAATATGATATTCAAAACCAATACATGTCTATTGGGAATTGTGTTCAGGTTCTTGAGTACCCTAGCCGACCACTTGACATCTATAGAGTATCTTAATTTGCCAGCTTGCGAATAGCAGTTGCATAGCTAAAATTAAATAAATAATCGTGGATGCAATGACTGATTGGCAATTGTGCTATAAATGACGTTAGTGACAAAGGTCATTTGATATACCCTGAAAGTTAGGATGCTTGTGCTGATGTAAAGAAGACTAAAGGAACCAACGACAAGGTACAGCTTCCACCCCTCAATGAAGGCCACCACGTTTGCCGCTACAAATGTCGCTAACCACTTCAGGAGAATTGCCACATTGTCACACATTCCATCACTGATCTTCTGTATGTCTCTATAAAACAACAGAAGCACACATTGAACCCGTCAATATAGAGAAGGAATATTTAAATTTAAATAGTCTTCAAAACTACTACTAGACGTAGTACTCCGTAGTATTCTAAGAATAGCACATTACAATATTATCACCTACAAACACCAACACACCAATAAACAGAAGCACAACAATTCTAAGAATAGCACATTACAATATTATCACCTACAAACACCAACAGACATACAAACAGTAAAACACACACAGAGTCTAAGAATAGCTCATTACAATAGTATCACCTACAAACACCAACACACATACAAACAGAAACACACACATTCTAAAAATAGCATGTTACAATAGTATCACACATTCTAAGAATAGCATCATACAATACTATCACACATACACACGCACGCCAAACACACATGCACTTATTGCACACACGGATTTCACACAAAGACCACAATGGCAGTAGACCCTCACTCCTTCATAGTGTGTGTTCTTCTCTTGTCTACCATTACGATACTCCTGAAGCATTTGCAGATATATGCGAATTCAGACAGAGTTCATTGTGAAGTCGAAGAAAAGTTGCTGCTGCGCACTCATGCAGCTCCTGGGGTGTTTACTAATATTTTAAATTGATTTCAAGGAGACTCTCTCCCCGTTGTGTAAATTTGCACGTTTGAGTAAACGTCACGCTAATCAAGCACACGTCATTTTCGGTTTGGATGAGTTCCTAGCTGTAGTAAAAGTAGGTACGCTGCGCTTAGTACAAGGCCAGAGAGCTTAGGGCATGTTAGCCCAAGGAGGCACGCTTCGCTTGGCTTAGTACAAGGCCAGAGAGCTTAGGCCTTAGAGCATGTTAGCCCAAGGAGGCACGCTTCGCTTAGTACAAGGCCAGAGAGCTTAGGGCACATGTTGGCCCAAGGAGGCACGCGACAAATATTTTGTTTGGCACGCGGAATGCAGTGAGAATGTTTAATTTTTTTTTTGTTGCAGTAAAACATATTTTAGTTTATATTAATGAAATTATATTATTTTGGATCAGTTCTTAATTAGAGATTTATTTTTAGATCAATGAAATTAATTTGTACCTGCTGAAATGAAACGTACTCGTCGATTGGTTTATATATTTTTATTTTATATTTAATATGTGTGTGTATTTCCTCAGGAAACTTTAGTTTATATTTTATATGTGTGTGTATTTCCTCAGGAAACTTTAGTTTATGAAGGGTTGGGCATGGATGGGGGGGGGGAGTGGCACTGTTATTTCATTTATCTAATAATACAACATAGTTTTAATTGAACTGCATTTAGCACCATTAATGCGTTGGTAAATCCGAAATGAAGAGTGAATTAAAAACTATTCAATTAAAATCTTCAACAAAAAAATAATAAAAAACACACGCATAAACCTTACATACTCAGAAAATCTAGAGTTAAGTTCTCCTGCCTCGTGCGTATCAAACCACCCCATGTCCTGCCTCATGACTGCACGAAAGAACAGTTTCCGAATGCGTGCAACCTGCCGTCCGCCCGCCCAGGACCATGTGAAAGCAGTGGCATAGGCACAAACAAATGTCGCGCATGCGAGGAACAGGAAGTAATTGATCATTGGTTCCATGTCCTGTCGTAACATATCGCCATACATAGGGCCGGCGGAGAAACTGCCATCGACAAAAGTGAGATGCAGAACTATGAATAAATATTGAAAGAAATAAACAAGGAGCAGAATTAATACTATGTCAACATTCCATGCTATTATTTTACACTGGTTTTAAAGTATAGAACCATTATTCTATTTTTAAAGATTTGTTTAAAATATAAATTATCACTTTTGATTATAAAACTACTGCGTTGTCATTATGTATGGGTACGACATAAAAGACAAAAAAGGGTGTACTGTAAGCGAAATCTTCCATAAAGTGCTAAACATAACATAAAAACACATTTTTACCATGTAGAGAGAACAGATTTAAATTTGAGATTGCTCTGTGGAGAGAAAAGAAAGCTTGTTTTGTTCTAAATTATTTTTATTTTAAATCAAATGTAGCTTGAATGTTCATTTTCTCGCTGCAACAAGCCAGGTTAACTTTCAGTTTGATTTTTTTTATATTTGAATACAAGCCAGGTTAACTTTCAATTTGATTTTTTTATATTTGAATATTTAATTATACCTTCTCATTAATAGTCTGAAACCAAGTAATAAGGGCTGTACCAAGAGAAGATGAACATTAGTGATCAATTAAGCAGCTCGAATAAAAAAAAAAGGAATATAACTCATATGCTTTTTTTCCCCCAGACTCACTTTGCTTTCTTCAAATCTGTCACAAAAATTGTGATAACCTTGCCAATAATGATTGTGTTTACTGGGATTGAGCAGCCTGCCAGTACTGCCGCCACTGAACCAGTGACCATTGCCAGAATCTCAACACAGTCAGCATATCGGAACTGAGGGTACACATGAACATCATATCATTTCTTTTGTCCACTGAATAAAGGACGGTGACCTTTAGGCATGAGTAAAAGAACAATCAAGCATTTACCCAATTCAAAACACAAAACACCTGTTAGCCAATCAGAGACACTCTAATCAATCACATTGCAGTGATAAAAATATCCTTTATACCTCTTACAGTTATTTGGAAAATTTATAAACATACCTGTTAGATTGAAAACAGTATTGGGTAAATTGCACATGAGGAGTTATCAAGCATTTGTCATCTTTGAAACTCTGCACTGTAAAATGAAGACGTCAATGTAGTGCTGCTCAAACACATTAACTAAAATAGCAGTGCTTATATTGAGAGGGAAAGTTGATAAAGCATTAGCATGTGCATTGTGGAGAGAGAGGGAGACTTACCAGCTCGAAATTTCCTACGGCGTTACGTGTCTTTCGGTGGTTTCTGCAACCGTTTATTCTGTCATCTTTCCTTTCCTTATGAATGTCTTCAACATTATCATTGTCCTGCTTCACATGTATGGCGTTGGAGCGATGATGATTTCCGTTTATTTCACTATCCTTCATTGTATGTTTCCTTTTTTCTTGGACAAATAAAGCAGGCTGCACAGCTGCACTCTAACTCAGGTCTCGCATGGATGATCACAGGCAATGGAGTATGTTTTCTTGTTTCTATCATTTATTAGTATCTGTTTACACCATTGTTTCTCTCACCTATTTGTATTTGTTTCCACCATTGTTTCCTGCAAATACAATAAAAATATTAAGCATTGTTTTCCTATCATAATTTAAATTTGTTTAAAAACGCAACATTCAAAAGCACAGCATTATGTAATCTTTCTCAACGTTTCCTGAGAGAACGACAAATGGAGGAGTAAATTTGCCTATCCGCATTTCTAGATGTAATTTTCAAATAAATTGTTAAAGTGTTAGTGACCCGACCTTGGGTACTCCTTATGATGGTATTTTTGTAAGTGTCAGAGTTGGAGTAAATAACTCGAGTTGAGAATAGGTTAGAAATTGCTGATGAAATCCAAACCAGTTCCAATTGGGTGAGTGGTTTTTATTATTCTAAGATTACGATTTACGAGAACGAGACCAGCCAATGGACTGAGATCAAAAGTTTAACTGCTGTAGAGAATTATATTGACTAATCACTTGATTTTGGTGGGGCAAGAAGTCTGGTCATGAAAGACAGTCCTTAGCTTAATGGTGAGTTAACTGACTTTAATTGAGAGAGAATGGACTTAGAAATATTTCGTGCATTTGGCTATTGAAGTATTATACTTGTGTTCGATGTAGAGATATATTATGTGTAGACTTTTATTTCTACAAATGTATGAACTAAGATGCTCGTATATAGTAGGCTAAACAATTTACATTGTTTCTAGAGTATGCACTCATAAAACTAAATGCTGGCTAATAAATATTGTTGCAGGAAACTGTTAAGTTGATACTTGAATGTAAGAGAGAATGGAATTAAAGATGAATAAACTGGAAAATTAGCATTTATTCCCTGATTAAATTTTACAGTGGATAAATAATCTTTCCTTGTCTTTGTTTACTGATTATAAACTGCTACGACCATGGTAGATGTGAGAAGTATCTACCAGAGTGTATAAGTGTAAGGAATAAACTGTCCATTGTTGTATGATGGCAAAGTATCGACCACCATTTATCATCACCATTCTACAAGTGTCCTGCCAACCACCCTCCATTCCATTTATCATCATCTTCAACTCTCTCAACAACCTTGTGCCAGGCAGCGAAATCAGCCTAGGTAGGAAACTCCCATCATCCTAACTAATTAAATGTATATACTCTGTTAACTGTTCGATTTTATTCTTCCTGCTTTGTATGAACACTGATCTTTTTTCCAGCCATCATGTATCATTTGCCCTAAGTCATAATGTATCATTTGCCCTGTGACTTCTAAGTCATCCAGTGTGCACTACGCCAGGTCACATGCCATAGATTGTATTTTATATATTGTATAAAAAAAAAATAAAAAAAACCCACCTCTTAATCTCAAAACTACTTGACATTCTATATTAGTATTATCTTTTCATTAGTGAACCTTGAAAATTATTTGACTCATTTCTTAACCTGGCGCATTTTGTACATTTGTAGGGCGTTTGGTGTTCTACCTAGTATTGAGAAAGAAACCTGACTTCAACCTTTATCTTTACTCTTGTTCTGTTACTACGTTTGTTTTAATAAATTACTCGTAATTAATGTTGATCTAGCCCGATCTACATCTCGCTTATCTATATACTACGAGATCTAAATATTACTTGCCCTAGAACCTAGCGTTATGCCCTAAAAACTAGTGTTATGCCCTAAAAACAGTTTTGTGGTCTAAAGGAAGTAGATGATAATAAAGCGTGTAGGATCAGTTCGTGATTAATTCAATAACTGCTTGTACTGACATTTCTTGCAAACATTCTCATTCAATGAAAAGCCCATGACTAGTACGGTCAACCACAAATAAAATCATGTGCATGTAGATTTTCATTTCGCGGTCAACAATCCGTGGGATAAATCAAAGACACTGCACTAAGCAGCCTAAAACATTTGCTACAAAGAAAATAAAGAGATAATAGAGTAGAATATTTACCTAGTTTTTCTTTCTTCGTGTTGAGATGCATCAAATAAATCCAACGGGATTTTGCTGAACGTTAAATGAACATAATCGCATCTCCCATAATGATTTTCTTTGTCTGCATGTAGTAGTGGTAAAGCCACAATAAATATTTAAATGACCTATAGATTCTTGGTATTTTGATAAAATCGTAGCGTCTCGGTAATATCTGCGCATGCGCAAATGGATCTGCAAATTTTGGTGCGCTGGATTCGCTTAGTCTCGGTTACTTCACTATGGAGAACAAGAAGGGTGGTAGTGGTGTTTCCACTTTGCTCTTTCGTGTCTGATAGATCTTTGAGTGCTTTGTGGTATCTGTGTTTTAGAGTGTTTTCAGTGTGTGCTATTTTGTGTTTGAGTGTTATACGAAGTGTGTCTTTTCCGTTGGACATAATATTAGATATTGTTGTAATGGATTGTATTGTCTCCAAACATATTTTGGTATCAGTTTAGTTTTGTATCTAGACTTGGGGGCCAAGAGGATTTGAATCTGCAAACGCTTCTAACTCTACATACTCAAATTATCATGGATGACGTCAGCTTGCATCAAATTTCCTCCAAGCATTGACGTCATAACACGTCATTGTAATATCACAAATTAAATTCCCAGGAAGAAATCAATAGAATGACTCTGGTATATGAAAAGAATATGTGCTAATGTCGTTTACTTATTTTATGTGTATTATCCGTCCACTATCCATATCCTTAGTTGTCCACGAGGATGTAGATGTCTAGACAGAGCGACGCAATTATTTTTTCAGATTTAACATGGATCAATATACAACCACTATCTTTTAAAAACACATTGAAAGTGTGTAGTTTAATCCTCGAGAATGTTTGTAGAGTGATTTACACAGAAATGAGCCGAATAAGATCTATTCGTAAACTTACAAGTGAAACCATAATTTCTTCGTTTTATTTTCTTTCAGCAACCATCTCGCAGTTTGCTCTTCTACGCCTACTTAGCTATAAACATGAAAATCCAAATTGTCGAATGTCAAGTAAGATCCTGACGTCAACGTTGACATTTTAACACTTATGTTGAAATTTTAACACTTATGTTGATATTTTAACACTTATGTTGACATTTTAACACATTATGTTCGCTCGATTTTGTTGCTAAACATCTGGCATGACTGAATCTATCTAACTTGTTTTCAGTACAAAATTGGTTTGATCTAATGGGACATCACGGGGGTAGGGGAAGGGCGGAAGAAAGTGTTGTACTCTTGTTTGACTGTTCAGGGTGTAACACATCTTGTACGGGGACCTTCCTTTCCTCGCCTACCTACTGTCGAAAGAAAAAATCATCTACGGAACAAGGCACTGATCGCCAAAATCAATCGTTCGGACAGAGGTTTCAGCCCTGATAAAAGCTTCATTTACAAACGACATTTCAAAGACAACTGCTTCAGAATAAGTCAGTCTGAAGTCATAAATTCTAAATTGAATCTGAATCAAATGTCAGTAAAACAAAACAACAATATCCATGTAAGTCAATAAAATAATACTTATGTAAGTCAATAGGACAATACCTATGTAAGTCAATAGATCAGTAGCGCGACAAAATCCATAAAACAGCAACTGTGCAAACTTGATTAAGATTCAGCACTGCGAAATTTATTAAAATATTACATCTTGGAGACTGTGTTCAATAAAATGCCTACATTGCTCCGTTCTGTTCTTTTGTGTGTGTGTGTTTGTTTGTTTGTGTGTGTGTGTGAGAGTGTGTGTGCGTGTGTGTGTGTGTGTGTGTGTGTGTGTGTGTGTGTGTGTGTGTGTGTGTGTGTGTGTGTGTGTGTGTGTGTATGTATGCGCGTGTTTCTTTGATTATATATTGACGTGATTTAAGTAAATTATTGAGGCGTGTTGTACAGATATTTGTAATAAAAGTATGTATAATTATTATGCATCTGGTCATGAGTTTATGAATATAGTCATTATTGCTAGCATGTTAAACTATGTGTGTGTAATCGCGTTACAACTCCGCAGAGAAGTAAAGTATTTAGCTGTTACCTCCCTTCAAAATACAAGATTATTATTGTTCATAGTTTTCAAGGGACAGATTTGTCTTGAAATCTTCAAATAAACTTTGTGGAGTTCTTTGCTAGCTGAATAATTATATTGTAAATATATGCAATTTGAAAACGCAATACTATTTTAAATAAAATGTGTACATTTACTTCATCTTTCCATGTCTTCTACGAAGAGTCTAAACATTTCAATAGTAAAAATTGTGTTTATTGGACCAGCATAGTCTGTTGCCACTTTCATCGTGAAATCTAATATCAATGCTATTATTTCTAGCCAACAAGCAATTTGACACTGAAAACAATTGTGGATAAATTCATGCCAGAGAGTAACGAACGCTAGAAACGAACTTTGAATAATCAATATGTTTATTTATATATCTGAATAATAATTTTTCTGCTCATTTTAAGACAATCTGTCTATCTATCTATCAATCTATCTATCTATCCATCTAATTGTCTGTCTTTCTGTCCTTACGATCTAACTACCTATCTGCTTATCTGTTTATTTCTCAGCTAGTTAGTCAATCAGACTTGGATAAATGCAAATATTGTAGCTTGTGCAATATGTATTGTAATAAAACATATTTGTGTTGATCCTCCAAATGGTAAATGTGAAAGTTATGTGCGAATATCAGTCATTAGGTTCTGTAAAGGACAGATAGATAGATAGATAGATAGATAGATAGATAGATAGATAGATAGATAGATAGATAGATAGATAGATAGATAGATAGATAGATAGATAGATAGATAGATAGATAGATAGATAGATAGATAGATAGATAGATAGATGGACTGATATATGGACATGTGTGAGTGCGTGCATGTGTGTGTGTGTGTGTGTGTGTGTGTGTGTGTGTGTGTGTGTGTGTAGTGTAGTGTCAATCAAGTATAATAATAAAAGACTACTAAACTAAACTCTTTTCAAACTTTATTTTATCTGGAGAATAGACAATTGTCAAAATACAATTCGCTTTGTTTCATTTCAAGGGGATTAAACGTGAATGGTTCTGTATAATGCTTCCTTGGGAACACGTTTTCAAGTTCATGCACTCTAGTGTCCAGAAACTTTCATACATTTGACTCTGCAGTTGTCTTTCATTCAGCTGGAATGTCGGTCACAGAGTGCAGTACCAATAACCCCCTTTCAACTACGAATCAAAGGTTGGTAACTTTATTCAGCAAGTCAGCAAGCAATCGATCGCTATTTACGGTCAGCTGAATGTTACCTAGGAAATACAAACTTTCCTAAAGTTCTGTGAAGAGGCAGATCTCTAAACACAAAACTTGTCAAGCTTTCCATTTTAATTGTAGCATCTCGAATGTAGTTCTTTCAGCAGTGTGGAGTCGTTTGTACATGTAGTAAGATAGCAGTTGATGCAAAAAGAAGTTCACTGTGAAGTAAAAACAGTGTTTACACAAAGATGCATGTCATTTCAAACTTAGTTTGAATTAAACAGACTTTTAAGAAAAACGTTAAAAGGCACAACTGCTTTATTTTTACTTTCGATTACTAGCATTAAATACCATAAGTATCTCATGGATACCGTGTTAACTATGGAGAGTTCAGCGAGAGCACACCATATCCAACTGTGTGTGATAACAAATGTATTCATCAAATATATTTCTATTTCAATAAATGTCTGTATGACTCTATATCTGTAGGTAGGCAAGTCGGCATAGTAAGATATATAAAAACAATACTCAGAGGTAAGCACTCGCAGTTATTGTTTACAAACTGTCACAAGAAACGTGTTTCTCTTTGTCTTGCTTCTTCACATTGTTAAGCATGAACGAAATAACAAAGTCTGGCAGGAGCACAGTAGTATAAAATTTTATCGGCAAACTTCCCATCGCGTCACTCATCTGTGCTGCACTTGAAGCAATTTGTAGTATGCGCCTTGTTTGTTGATCAATTGCTGGTGGTTGCCAATCTCCTGAACGCGCCCCTTGTGGATGACGGCAATCTTGTCTGCGTTCTGAATGGTCGTCAGTCTGTGTGCGATCACGATGCATGTACGCCCTTCTCGTGCCTTGTCCAGCGCATCTTGAACTATCTGAATACACACACGTTCTATTTATAAAATCTGCTCTCTCCTGAATGCATGCATTTGTAATGATAATAGCTTTGTATTGCTGTAATTTGAAATTTTTGTTTCAAAAGATTAACACATTTAATAGCAAGTAGAATATTTGCTATTAAGAATAAGGAATAATGCCAAATACTTAATTATTATTAATACGAACATTTTATGGTCTTTGAAGATTTCTGTTTTAGAGTGATTGGTCTGAAGTTATATATTTATAGTTAGATTAGATTTATTTTTTAAATAGTAACAGAAAAATTATGCTGGTTAGAACAGCAATAACTACGGAAATATATACTGGAGACAGTTATGTGAATATCATAAATTGGATAACATGTACGTATATAAGGCCTCCATCTCTTTATTAGATAAGGGCACTGTAAACAACCTGCTGGCTTAAAGAACAAATTGATAAGAATACATCAGTTAGGTACGAATGTATTTAGAGACATGTCTGCAGCTACTGTCGAAACACTGAGAAATTGTGATCTAGGTGAAATGCAAAGAGCTTTACGAACTTAAAGGTGCTAAGAAAGATATAAAACTACCCACGTGCATGTATTTATTTTTCTACTGGATAATCCCATGGCTTCAGTCATTTTGGTTTTCAGAATTTGTTGCTTAAAGTAAAATTATTTTATAGTACATTTTATCGCCAGGATGATATAAACGTATATTTATTTTATATCTAAGTGTCATGGGAATCTGGTGTTAGTATGACAATTTTTATTTTAAAGCTGGACTGAGATTTCGTTTCGAATTTGATGTGCACATTAAAGTAAAAGTAGAATATAAACTGTTAAAAAACAGATGCTCTTCGTATATTGGCGAGACTTAATTAAGGTTTCATCTCTTTCATGACGTCATTGCAAAAATTAAGAACTAAACACATAGTATATATTTACTACAACCTTAAATCTAATACCCAGAATGAAAATGTAATAGATGTGAATCGACGAAGTGTCCACAATGCTGAGAGGTTCCGAGTGAATCCACGAAGTGTTCATAGTGCATGGAGGTCAGAGCAATTTGTAACCCGCCATGCAGCACCGTGTATAAACACTGTCTGTATGCATGCACTTTGCTATTTTTAGGTCGACTGGTGAACTCCCTTATTCGCTTTACTATTTATGTAGTTTTAGATCTACTGGGGAGATTCGTTATGGGATAGAATAATGTTATATATAGTTATGTCTTGATTCTAGGCCAGATGAAAGAATGTTATTATATGTATGGATTTATTTCATTCAAACAAAAGTTGATTTCTGTGTAGTGTACTATAATCCTATTTACTTTCAGCAACAAAGGTATTGTGAATAATCATGGTCCTATTGGCGACAATCAGCAAGTCCAGAATAAATAGGCATAATCAAATTTCCTCAGAAAAATTCTTGCACTAAAAAGGACTTAAAAATAAACACATTAGTCTTGTATTTCTTCTTGGAGTAATTGTACAGTTTTCTTCCTCATATTCATTTATTAATAAACTTTTCAATCCCTCTCAAATAAAGTGTAAGAAAGAAAATGAATGTACACAAAATTTGGAATGCGAACTAGATGCTGAATTAAAAATAAAATCCGTACCTTCTCACTCTCCGTGTCCAGGGCGGACGTCGCCTCGTCCAGCAAAAGTATTTTGGGACGTCTGAGCAAGGCTCGTGCTATTGCTATCCGCTGCTTTTGGCCACCACTCAGTTGTGTCCCTTTGTCGCCAGCATTAGTGTCATAACCCTATAAAGATAGGATAAGTAAGTGGTCATAATAATACTTAGGAAATAATGAGAAATACATAAAAATATTATAATTATTTATTAATGGTAGGGGAAATACTTGTAAATATTATTATTTATTAATGGTAAGGAAAATACATGCAAATATTATTATTTATTAATGGTAGGGAAAATACATGCAAAAATTATTATTTAGTAATGGTAGGGAAAATACATGTAAATATTATTATTTATTAATTGCATGGAAAATACATGTAAAAATTATTATTTAGTAATAGTAGGGAAAATGCATATAAATGTTATTATTTATTAATGATACGTAAATACATGTAAATATTATTATTATTTATTAATAGTAGGGAAAATACATGTAAATATTATTTATTAATGTTTTATGAAAATACATGTATATGTTATTATTATTTATTAACGGTAGGAAAACATGTAAATTATTATTATTTATTAATGTTAGGAAAACATGTACATTATTATTATTTATTAATGGTAGGAAAACATGTAAATTA
Organism: Sinotaia quadrata; assembly: GCA_028829895.1. Classification (NCBI taxonomy): domain Eukaryota; kingdom Metazoa; phylum Mollusca; class Gastropoda; order Architaenioglossa; family Viviparidae; genus Sinotaia; species Sinotaia quadrata. The sequence continues at coordinate 17,762,580 of CM054180.1, forward strand.
TTATTATTTATTAATGGTAGTGGAAAATATCTAAATGCGCAAGAGAAGGAAGGTAAAGTGATAATGAATGTGGGATTTGTATCACTTAGAATGACTACTATATTGTAGATTATTAAAAACGTACCAGTGCTATATAAGTGAATATAGGGAGATATATATACAATATGTATGTGCACGTGTGTACAGGGCCGTCTTAACAGCATTTTAGGCCCATGAGCTTAGCAGTGGTCTGGGTCCCCAAACTATACAACCACTCACAGGAATAAAAATTGACAGCAAGTCACAACATATACAGATTAAGATGGGGCCCCTGGCAACTGTCCAACGTGCCCATACCACACCGCATGTAAGTGTATACATGAAAATATTTACGTGAAGTTCACCTGTGGTAAGTTCTCAATAAAGTTGTGGATGTTGGCGTTTCGGGCAGCTTCGATTATCTCACTCATAGGAACTTCTCTGGTGTTGTCGCCGTAAGCAATGTTGCTGGCAATGCTTCCATCAAAGAGTGTTGGTTCTTGTGAGACAATGCCAATCTGTTTCCTAAGCCACCGGAGGTCAACCTCCTTTAGGTCAAATCCGTCAATCATCTGGTAATAAAATGAAATTTTATTTTTTTAACAGAAATCTTATGTTTATAAATACTAGTAAAGATGCGTTCAGATTACAATTACCAATTGTCGACAGGTCATCTGTATACACATTTCTCAGACTTAATGCGCTATATTAGCGGGGGAGGGGGTTGTCGTGTCTCTAATCATCAGAAAGAGCACATGCCGTTTGTTTTCTTGTTGTTCTGTTACAATGATGATGATGATGATGATGATGATGATGATTGGTGGTGGGGATGCTCTTATTAAGATAAATGTGTTTGATGATCGCCTGAAAAGTTACAGTCTTTCCCCTTAACTCTTTCTTTCAGGGTGTCAAGTCGCTCTCAGTCATCTGTCTGGAAAACTGAATTTCAGGCGATGCATTCACTAATCATCAAGTTCGTGTCGTATTTGCTGTGTACGAGAACATTTTCACTATCTACACCAGTCGTGTTAATTGTGACTGCTATGCAGAGAGACACGAATATGAAATCAGATGATTTCACACAAAAACATTGTTAGTAGTGCATGTGTACTCACAAGACTTCCGGAGTCTGGGTCATAGAACCTCTGCAAAAGCTGCATGACTGTAGATTTTCCACAGCCACTGCCACCCACGAGTGCCAGAGTTTGTCCTGGTTCCACAGAAAGTTTCAGACCATTCAACACTGTAACAGTCTTTCGTGTCGGATAGTGAAATACAAGATCCTGAGTGTCAATGCGACCTGTGCATGAGTCCTGTGCCATGGGGGAAAAAAGTTAATAATTTTCAATGTGCAAAAAACCCCAACTATTTCACATAATTAGCATATGGAAGAGGGCGCCTAATCATAACAAAATTTTTAAATGGCAGCTCTCCTTTCATCGAGATTTCTGTTCATTTCACAAGAGTCATTCACAATTTTGTTTTTTTCTTGATGTTATGGATTTGTAAAAGAATATATTTTAAAATCTATCTTCTTCAAATTGTAAAAGTTTCAAATATTTACAATTTATCTTTGTGATTTGATTGAATATGTGTAAATAATTTTAATTGTTAATCTTTATTGCATATTTCTATCAGGTTAACTAATTATTCATTCAGTAATGTGTCTGTGGCAGAGCAAATTTCCCTATATCTAAACCAAAATATTATATTGCTTTTTTAATGTCCGTGTGATCCGACCGTGGGCATTGCTTACTGATAGACTGATTGATTAATTTATTGTTTGATCGAAAGATCGATTTAATGATTTATTGAATGATTTCTAATTAAATCATTGGAGGAATCATTCATTTAATAAATGACTGAATATCCACTAAAGCGAATGGTTTAATTGAATCAACTTTTCATTCAATGCTTTTCCTCAGGAGCAATTACTGTTATAAGCAAGATGCACAGATATAGTTAAACTATTTCCCCAATTATTTCTCAAAGCGAAAGCAAGACAAGAGATTTTAACACACCGGTTGCAATCCGCCCTCCTGAGTAATATCTATTTTGGGCGTGAGGTCGATAATGGAGAGCAGTCTTGCCGCTGCCAGCTTCGCCTTTGTGAAATCTACGCCATATGAACTCTGGCGTCCAGCGCTAGCTCCACCAAATATTATTGCAGCAAACACCCTATTGAAAATAAATACAGTTTAATAGTTTGCGTAATATTATTTTATTGTCAATATAGTATTGCAGCAAACACCCTCTTAAAAATAAATACAGTTTAATAGTGTACTCAACATTAAATTATTTTTAATATATTATTGCAGAAAACACCCTTTTCGAAAATAAATATAGTTTCAGAGTTTACGTAACACTACATTATTGTCAATATATTATTGCAGCAAACATATTTTTAAAAATACATTTTGTTTAACAGTTTACGTAACACTACATTAGTGTCAATATATAATTGCAGCAAACACCATTTTTGAAAATAAATACAGATTAAGTTTAAGTTTATCATTATTTTCAATATATTATTGCAGTAAACACGATTTTTGAAAATATACACAGTTTTAATAGTTTACTCAAAAACACTTACAACAGTCCGCTAAACTATTATCATTGTAAATAAATGTAAACTCTTCGTATACAAAACACAATGACTTTTGAAACTAATTAACATGTACTACATAAAACGATTCAGAAACAGGAGTATAGTATGATTTAATGTGTATGTGTTGGTTACTGTTATCCCTTGAACTCTTGTTCTTTTAAGTGGTGAGCTAAATAGTTTTCTTCAACATTAGAATGAAAATATCACCTGAATACTTCATAGAAATCCATTTCCCCAGTGGCCACGAGTTCCGTACCAAGCTTAAAGGCTGCTGCGTATGCATAGAACACAACACAGTTTGCAATTCCGTAGGTCAGGCCAAATAAGTGTGCTGTTCTGGTAATCCGTCTGTAGACAAGAAGACAATGGAGCAAATGTACAAGAGTAGAGCAGAATTGGCTAAACTTAGAATAAGCTCATGGTTAGGTGTGATCAGAACATACGTGCAAAATGTTCAATCAGACATTGTCTAAGCCAAGCAGATATGATTCGTGGAATCTTTCCTTTAATCTGCTGTAAATGTACAGGTGACAATAGTGCCAACATAAAAGAAAGAATGTCAGCATTTAACAAGTATGTTGTGTTCGTGAATTTTTAATGCAATATTATTAGATCATTAACTCTGGTTTTCATAAATTACGAACGGACAAAAATAGCATTTGTAGCAAGATGCATTTTGGGGATTTCTTAAAAGAAATTATATGAATTAAAAAAATTACACGAAACCAAAATTTAAGTGTGTGTTTTTAAAAGTGTTTGCCTGCGTGTGTACGTGCCTGCGTGTGTGCGTGCGTGCGTGCGTGTGTGTGTGTGTGTGTGTGTGTGTATGATAGGTGTACGTGGTATGTGTGTGTGTATATATATTGTTCGTCTTGTGGTGTGTGCTTAGTGCATGGTTAGTGCGTGCTGTGGTGTGTCTGTGTGTTTATCATATATTATATATTTGACATTCTCCCTCACAAAGTAATTTTCATTTTCTGAAATTGCATATCTTCACTAGACTCAATGTTTACCAAGAAAACTATGCTTTGCAATTAGATTATCTTGAAAGCAGTGGGTTTTTTTGTCGAAGGTTATTTTTATTTCAGACCTGGAAAAAATTCACAACAAAGTGTACTCGGGGTGGCCAACATACTTTGCATCACTGTCAATCAGTTTTTCAAGTCTTTCGATGAAGACATCTTCCCTGTTCAAGGAGGCCACAGTTCGGATGTTGTCAATTGCTTCTGAACATATCTGAAAGAGGAGACGTCAAATGAAAAGCGAACAGATCTTAAAGAGAATGCTCAACTGTAAGAGTGAACATATCTGAGAGAGAACACTCAACAGTACAGTGAAAATATGTGAAAAGGAAGACATCACCTGAAATGTGAACATATTAGAAAGAGAAGACTCAACATTACAAGTGAACATATCTGAAAGAGAAGACTCAAGAGTACAATGAACATATCTGAAAGAGAAGACTCAAGAGTACAAGTAAACATATCTTAAAGAGAAGATATTAACTGAAAAGTGAATATATTTGAAAATAACTCAACAGCAACAGTGAACATATCTGACTCAGCGGTACAAGTGAACAAAATCTAAAGAAGGCATCAAGGGTACAAGTGAACATGTTAAATAGAAGAATCAATGGTACTAGTGAACATATCCGAAGGAAAAGACATCAGTGGTACATGCGAAAATATTTGAAAGAAAAAATATCACCGTTACAGGGGAGTATCTATGAAGGAAAGGACATCATCGGTACAAGGGTGTACAGCTGAGAAACATGTAGGTAAATGGCAGGTGTAGTGAAAGGCAATGGTAAAGTCTTTTCCACGAATTACTACAATACTCAGTCAGCAACATATTTTAGTGTGACAACAACAGCTTAATTCGGAAAACGAATTTGATTTCTTTCTGACAGTACATGAAATAATAGATAACGTTTTTCATTTCAAGAATGTTTCTAATTTAAGTCTTAGGTCAGTTAGCCTACATTGGACGTGACGTCACGTCGGTTAAAGACAAGGAGTACATAAAGAACAAAAACGTGATTTCTTACCTTTCCAGCCTCAAGTAATTTCGATTTCTCTGATTTGGCAGAACCACCGATTACCCGCCCCTGGATTGCCCCAGCAGCAATCATGATTGGCATGAAAGCAAGAACAAGAAGAGTCAGTTTCCAGCCGAAGACGAATGCAATCACAATAGCACACACTATTGTAGAAAATGCCTCCATGATGTTCCCCAGTTTTGCTCCTGTAGCCTGAATGCATAATATAGTCAAATTGTGAGTAGTCTACTCTTTAATTCTCTTATCATTATCTATATGTCTGTCTGTCTGTCTGTCTATCTATCTATCTATATATTTATCTATCTATCTATGTTTTGATGTCTTGCTTTCATAAAGGGAGTAAAAGATTTTGAGACTACTTACGCCTTGCACAAGAGCGGCATCACTTGCCAGATTGGTTGTCAAGGCGCTGACTTGGTTCTTTGGATCGTCAAAGAAACTCATATCCTGCAATAAGAAACAAAACCAACACCTTAGGATGCCAACAAATTATTTATATGGGAAAGGAAATAGACATGTTTCATTTCCTTCAGCAATATTCAGAAACGCCTATGCAATATTAGTAGTAGTAGTAGTAGCAGTAGTAGTAATAATAATAATTATTATTATTATTGATAATAATAATAATAATAATGGTGATGGTGATAATAATAATAATAATAATAATAATAATAATAATAATAATAATAATAATAATAATAACAACAACAACTAAGACACACCTCAACAATATAACGTCACAATCACCAAGAAAGATATCAAGTAGGTAAGATATACGGAAAACCGGAAATCCACAGACCTAGACCAAATACAATTATTCTGGCTGTAATAGCTTTCCTCCTTATATGGTAGATTTGCTGAACAACTGCAATGCATACTAAACAAACCAGAAACTTTGCCAGATTGAGTGATAAAAGGAAAAGAAACCTGATTATGAAAGATCCAGAGAAAGGTACAACACCAAACAACTACCATCCTATCAATGCCTATCAACTACCTGGAAATCAGGAATTATATCTGATAAAATCATGACTCATCTTGAAGCAAACAAACTTCTAACCAATGAACCAAAGGGTGCTAGATCAGGCAGCAGAGGAACAAAGATCCAGTTGGCAATTGAAAAGGCAATAATTATTGACAGCAAGAAACTAAGAACAGATCTTGCAATGGCATGGATTGACTATCAAGAGGCCTATGACTCAGTTCCACATTTGTAGATAATTGAAATACGAAATAGCACCATCCGTACATACCTTAATTCAGGAATGAATGAAAAGCTGTAAAACCAACCTCACATGCATCAACACAGAAATTGCAGACATAACAATAAACTGAGGAATCTTTCAGGATGGTTTCCTATCACCATTGCTGTTCTGCATTGCCCTAAATCCAAACAAATCATCCAGAAAACAGGATTAGGATATAAAAGCTGGACAGATCATCAGTCATATACTGTACGTGGACGATCTCAAGAAAATGAACGTGACATCACATCATTGATCAATACTGTCAAGATTCCCAGTAAGGACATTAACATGAAATTCAGCCTTGAGAAATGTGGAAGAATTGTCGTCCAGAAACCTTGGCAATATTATTATGTGACTAGAAAGTCGCGACCAGCTGCTTTATCTATTTCCATCACCGACAAAAATATAGAAATAAAGCAATTACAAAAAAGTGGAAATTAATAAACGAAAATGGTCCTACACCTCTATTTGTCAAACTATAAATCCTTATTTACGTCATTTAAAAAATGCACATTGCTTCAGGTCTATTTATCCTGTTGATGTAATATCAGACTGATTTAACTATTTGGGTATATTGCAAATTTTACAACACCAACGCCAAATTTTAATAATGGTTCACAATCAACAAATTGCAAGCATATATTCTAATGGCTCACTTAAGTGAAAACATGTTTATAATTGTTCACATTTAACTAAGTGGCAACATGTTTATTGATGGTTCACATAAGTAAAAACACGCTTTTAATGGTTCACATTTAGCTAGGTGACAACATATTTATTTTATGGTTCACATGTATCAAAGTGAAAACGTTAACTAAATCCTCACTTGTTTCATCATTGACTGGAATGTCATTTGCCGAAGGCGTGACGTGAGAGCGGCGCCAGACACTCCAAAATAGTAGTTCTGCAAATTAGAAAGAAAAGTCAGTCCTGGTATAATTTATTTTTACTTCCCCTTCGACGTTGTGTGTCCATAAATAAATGGTTTCCATTTTAATTGCATCTGGTCCTCATATATTAACCAGTAATGTCAAATTTTCTCAGGAGAAATTAATAATGCCGAGATGTTGCTTGGTCCTACAGAACTTAAACGGCACATCATAGTCACAGAATGAATGAATTGATATTGGCGAGGGATTTGGATGTGCGGTTTTTGTGACTGTTACCGATTTCACAGTTCGTGTCATGAATTAGGCAATAATTCCTCTTTTCTATGCCGGGTACTTTAGACGTTGTAAAGGATTTTCTGTTTTCGCATACATTGTTTTCATCTTATTTTGGGTATAGATATATATTTAAAGTGTTATAATAATGAACTGATAATCAATGGATAATCAGTAATGGGCCATAAGCGAGTGCTGTTCAATGACGGATTTTCGTTTAATTAAAATAAAATATGTGAATGATAACGACGATAATGACGACTGAAGGTGTATACATCGTGAACGACTAATGTTCACTGTTGGGAGGGGAGGGGTGAGGGAGTGATCGTTCTGTGATGCAAATGATGGATACTAATTATTTAAGCCAAGGCATGTGTGTGTGTATGGGTGGATAATCAATATGCACCATTAATGGCCAGTGTCGAACACTGGATTATATTTCTTTTGTACAATTTGGTATGAATGCATGATACTTGATAGAGAGGGTAAGACATATTATGTGGTCTTATAGATATGGTGGGTTTGCCTGGCTTCAATATAGGCACCTCATTTGCCTATCTCTCTCAGGTTAATACTGAAGAGTTATGTATACAGGTAGTTGATGTAAAACCTAAGTTATATTATTATAGTCAAAGTAAACGCTCATAATTAATAGAAGGAAACGTTTGCCTGAGTCAGGTCATTCTGGTAAAATCGCATGGACAATGGGTTATCAAATTTTAAATAATGACAGATTAGCATGAGGTTTATAAAAATGATCAAAGTAAACAGACAGTTAATTATTATAAGCATGTATTCTTTTCAAATCACCTTATTTGTACTCATTTAGCGAAATACACACACACACACACACACACACACACACACACACACACACACAAACAAACACACACACACACACACTACACACTTATAAAGACAAAATAATGAAAATATTGCACACGACAATATAAATAACACATAGCTCTCTAAAATAAATTTCTAACCTGGAAAAGTCTCAAAACTGCGGACACAACGCCAAAGCCAATCATGATCAGACCGAGCATCATGGCCTTTCGTTTCTGCTCGTCTCTGTCCTTCATCTCAAACACCTGTGAAACAAATTGTACTTGCCTATTTCAAAATTACGATAGAGGCATTCAATAGAAATTATACATACTTTTACTATTTAAAGCTTTCAAAAATCTGTCAAATTAGATCGTGTGAAATAAAAATCTCGAAACAGTTTACTCTGTTTATAGTTAACAGTTAGAGGTTTATAGTTAACAGTTACCGTGCAGATAGAGAACACTAGGTATATATGGCTAGGCTTATAGTTAACAGTTACCGTGCAGATAGAGAACACTAGGTATATATGGCTAGGCTTATAGTTAACAGTTACCGTGCAAATAGAAAACAATAGATATGTATGGCTAGGCTTATCGTTACAGTTACCGTGCAAATAGAAAACAATAGATATGTATGGCTAGGCTTATCGTTAACAGTTACCGTGCAGATAGAAAACACTAGATATGTATGGCTAGGCTTATAGTTAACCGTTACCGTGCAGATAGAAAACAATAGATATGTATGGCTAGGCTTATAGTTAATTGTTTACGTGTTCATAGAAACGTTAGTTTGTAGTTGGTTATGTATTCATTTGACTGTCATTTACCAGGTTGATAGTAAACAATCACTGTACTGATAGAAACACAATAGATCCTGATTCTATTTAGAAGAAAACTTCCGGTCATGGGACCGATTTAAGCAAGAGACTAAAAATAAAATTTAAAAAAACAAAAACAAAACTGAGCATTATAAAAAAGTGAACCATCTTTTGATGTAGCAGAGTCAATGTAAGTTGCCAGAATAGTATTCGAATGAGAGCTTACGAATGTATCACATTGAAGAAGATTTCTCTAATCCAAGTCACTTTAAATATATTATGAGTATCTGGTGCAACACACAATAACTCATGATATTTCAGCAAAGCAATATTTCTTTCTACCAAGAAGACAAGGACCTGAGTAATTAAGTTAGAAACAATTTCCTTAGTGCTTGTTAAGGAACAAAATAAACGGCAAAATATTTTTTTAAAGTATCTTAAAAAGAAACATTGTGTATACAATACTTATGACTGTTGATTTAAAAGTCATGTGCTATAAAAATAAATAAACCTTAATGAACTCCGTCATGATGAAGGCGAAAGATGGCTGCATGGCTCCTAATATAGCTGAGCACAATGTCCCTACTATGATGTACAACATTTCGGGCGCGTTCAATCGAAATAGGCGTCCCATGGGGACAGTTGGTACTTCTTCCTCTTCCAGCTAAACATAAAACAAAAAAACCCAGACAATAACAAACTTAACATTTACACTCACTGATCTTTGTAGCTAATGTTGAAATATGAATTAGTCTATGAACAGTCATAGTTGCTTGTCCACATTTTACTATTATTTTGTTTATTGCTACATTCGAGTATAAATGAACTACATGACCTTTTGCCGAGTATGCTAAGTACGAAATGCACTAGTTAATATACTAAGTAGGAAATGCACTAGTGAAGGACACAATACAAATGTACCTTTTTCTCTTTCTTCGATTTTCTCTGTTTTTGCTTCCTGTTCCTAGATCGGAGACTCAGGGTTCGTCTCAAGCCGTTGACTTCTGCTGTAGTCTGCAGCAATTCTTTATTGTCAAAAGCAGACTCTTCGTCTTCAACAATGTCGTATTCACTTGCATCTATGATGAAAACAAATCTGGATATTTGTGTGTGTTCGTGTCCATAACGTGTGTGAGTTCGTGTCCATAACGTGTGTGAGTTCGTGTCCATAACGTGTGTGTGTTCGTGTCCATAACGTGTGTGTGTTCGTGTCCATAACGTGTGTGTGTTCGTGTCCATAACGTGTGTGTGTTCGTGTCCATAACGTGTGTGTGTTCGTGTCCATAACGTGTGTGTGTTCGTGTCCATAACGTGTGTTCGTGTCCATAACGTGTGTGTGTTCGTATCCATGAACGTGTGTGTGTACATCTGCGAATTAATCGCTCATACTTTTTGTCCAGCCTAAGGTCTCATACTGTCCAGCCTAAGGTTCTCATATTGTTCAGTATCACAAAATTCAGCTCTCTCAACTTTTTCTTCATTTAATTATTATGAAATTATTTTCATATGTGGCATGCTGTTTGCTGTTTTGATCTCTTTTGGACACTAAACGTCTGAGAGACTACGGAACGTTACAGCTGTTAGTCCTAGACCTATAATAATTTTATATATATATTAGTGTCAATTCTACTTTTCAGGAGACTTATAGCCAGCAATGTCTTTTAACAATACACACACACATACACACGCACACACACACACACGCACACACACACACGCACGCACGCAGTCATATGCTACATCAATTAATCACATTGGAAAGCTTTAAGCATCCATTATAACTGACGAATTATAAAATATAAAATTTACATAAATACACATACCCTCTCCTGTCTCTTTCTCTGCTTTCCTCTGAAAGTAAATTATCATAAGATAATTAATTACCAATGTCAATGCTGTTCTTTTATGAAAGTAAGACAGAATCATTTTTTAAAAAATAGTAATATATTAAAGGCAGTGGAATAATCGTTCAATATAGGGTTGGTAACAACTCTGACATTTTGCACCATTTCGTTGATGCAAATACCCCTTGCAATAAGATGCGTTTGATTAGCAAAGCATGTCTGCAGTGATTTTTAGTGATTAGTGATTTTTATAACTGATGCCTATTTTGTCACAAAACTAATCTCATATAACGTGACGTTTACCAAGGTAAGAACATGTGAGCAATAATTGCATTTGGTGATTAAAATGGGATTTAAAACTCCATTCATCGTGCGCGCAAAGTACGAATGCTTGAGCATGAGTACAAGTACGTCAGCCGTACTTATTGTAATTTGGGTCGAGTGGTCACAGTCTTAGCGTAAGCGACAAACTAGAAATTTATTGCTTGTGTTGCAAATGAAATGGGTGAAGAACATTGGGGCCCATAGCCGAACAGTTCCATTTGAGTTGGGGCCACGTCAGCAGAGCAATTCGTACCGCAATCAGCGCTGAGTATTAAGACCCACTGCAACTGCAACGGATCTCCTGCTGAGAGTATCACTTTATCAACCATTCACCACATCCCCTTTCCCCATCCCCACTGGTCCAAACTTTATCCCTCCAGCACTAAATCGGTCTCGGCCGGAAGCGTCTCCCATAAACAGATTGAGCAAAGGTCCGTTAATAATATACCAGCAAAAGTCAGTCTAAACTAGGGGTAGGGTGGGGAACAGAATGAAGAAATGTTGGCTGAAAAGATATATGTCATGGAAACCTAATCATGATATCCAAATGAAAATCAGATGAAGTAAATAAGGACCCCGTTTTACCTGTAGTTTCATCAGCTGGGCGTAAAGTCCGTCCTTTGCAATGAGCTCGTCATGGGTGCCCTGTTCCACGTTCCGCCCATTGCTGACTGCCACGATCTGGTCAGCATTACGAATGGTTGACAAACGGTGAGCGATTACGATTGTTGTTCTGCCCATTCCAGCCTGAAATATAACACAGACTTTAGTCATCCGTGATCTATTGCAGTCCAGAGCTAGTTCTGGCAAGGGTAGAGTGAAAGGTCACTTAGTTTTCACAATAAATTATGTTCAATGAAATAAATATAAATAAATATATGGTTATGTCCTTTTAAATTTATATATGTAAATATTTCTGCTGATATCGATGTTTGTGGGATTTTAAAAAAACTAATACTTATATCTTTGTTTTTCAAAAGTTCAAACTTCTTTTTGCTGAATATGTTTTGGCAATCACAATTGAAAAATTTGCTTTAAAATCTATACACAGAGTGAAATTAGGTATGCATTAGAATGTTAATACGGTAATCTTTCTATAGCAAATAATCACCTAGCTCATTAATAGGTAGTTATTTAGATGAATGGTAAGACAGAGAGAACGAGAGATTTACAGTCCAACAGTAAGACAAACAAAACGAAAGACTTTCCGGCATATATATAAATGGACGGACGGAATGGCGGACAGACAGACAGATAGATAGATAGATAGATAGATAGATAGATAGATAGATAGATAGATAGATAGATAGATAGATAGATAGATAGATAGATAGATAGATAGATAGATAGATAGATAGATAGATTTAGGAGCAATCTATATTAATTAATTAAAATTGGTTGAATATAAATATATGGTAATGTCCTTTTACATTAATTATTCACGTAATTTTTAAATCTTTTATTTTTTTTGTTTTGCCGTTTTATAATATCCTGACATTAGTTCAAATCTTAATAATCTTGAATGATTTTCTTGTAGTTTACTTTGGAACAAATACATTACAAAACCCGACTCAAAAGTCAGTTCCAAATAAGTTCCAAACAGCACATAATTGCAGTAGTCAGTATAAATACGTTAAACAAATTCGGAAATTGCATTATAAAATGTACGGCTTGATGCGAACAAATTACCTCATACTAATTGCAAAATATTCTGTAAATTTTATAAATATAAACAACCAAAGTTATGTTTACAAATGCATTATTATGAACACAAGTGTCTCTTTCGTAGTTCAGCATTGACGCCATGCACATGTACCTTTCTTACAAGCACTCTGAAAATTAGCCTCGCTCTCGTGGACCATTACTGACGTTATGTACACGTAGGTGTTCTAATGTAATCTGGACAAAAGCCTCGCTCTCGTGGACCATTACTGACGTTATGTACACGTAGGTGTTCTAATGTAATCTGGACAAAAGCCTCGCTCTCGTGGACCATTATTGACGTTATGTACACGTAGGTTTTCTAATGTAATCTGGACAAAAGCCTCGCTCTCGTGGACCATTATTGACGTTATGTACACGTAGGTTTTCTAATGTAATCTGGACAAAAGCCTCGCTCTCGTGGACCATTATTGACGTTATGTACACGTAGGTGTTCTAATGTAATCTGGACAAAAGCCTCGCTCTCGTGGACCATTACTGACGTTATGTACACGTAGGTGTTCTAATGTAATCTGGACAAAAGCCTCGCTCTCGTGGACCATTATTGACGTTATGTACACGTAGGTTTTCTAATGTAATCTGGACAAAAGCCTCGCTCTCGTGGACCATTATTGACGTTATGTACACGTAGGTTTTCTAATGTAATCTGGACAAAAGCCTCGCTCTCGTGGACCATTATTGACGTTATGTACACGTAGGTTTTCTAATGTAATCTGGACAAAAGCCTCGCTCTCGTGGACCATTATTGACGTTATGTACACGTAGGTGTTCTAATGTAATCTGGACAAAAGTCTCGTCATCCATTGCTAACGTCTTAAACTCGTACTTTTTCTAACAATAGCTTCGTTTAAGTGCTGACGTCATAAACACGTACCTTTTCTAATGCATTCTGGACGATAGCCTCGCTCTCGTGATCCAGTGCTGATGTGGCTTCGTCCAGTAAAAGTATACGTGGGTTTTTCACGAGGGCGCGAGCAATGGCGATTCTTTGCTTCTGACCACCACTCAGCTGTGCACCGCGCTCGCCAATCATCGTGTCGTATTTCTGAAAGTTGTGCAACATTCAGCTTGTATTTAAACATGCATATATATGTGTGTGTGTGTGTGTTTCTCACGGGGACGGGAGGGGGAGGGTTATACATACCTCTAGTGTTTCATATTAGATGATATAATCCTCAAGAGTTTTGCATGCATTGTTTGAATGTTATATTTTACAAGATACCAACACAGACGACAATGTAAAAAAACATTTGGAGTTATTCTTTTACTAGTTTGAAATGCAGTATAAAGAATTAAATAATATGCATCTCTCCTGACTGTAATACTGATTTTCCACAACGAGTACAAAGCACTGTACATATAGTGTATTCGGAATAGAATGTATTCTATATATTGCATGAACTGTGAAATATATAATAGTTTGGAGAGCTTTTGATATTTTACTTAATTTTTTCATTGTGTACAATGATGTTTCTTTCTCACCAATGGCAATTCGGTTATGAAGTCGTGAGCGTTGGCCTCTCTGGCGGCAGCTTCGATCTCACTTTGCGTCACGTCAGTGCGCCCGTACCGGATGTTTTCAGAAATAGTGGCTGCGAAGAGTACTGGTTCTTGACTCACCACACCTATCTGCTCTCTCAGCCAGCACAGGTTCAAGCCTTTGATGTTTTTCCCATCAACAAGAACCTGACACGTTAAGATAATAAGTTAATATCGTTTCACATGAATTATTAAGCAATTGTTTTAATTAAATTCAGCAATATATTGAAGGATCCTCTTGTAAAATTGAAACGAATAACTTTCTATAGCTGCAGAAAATTGTGTACTTCGTCATAAAAAAAAAAAACCATTCGAATAATGCATTAATATATCATCACCATTTTCATTCCTCATTCTTTGTATTAACTTTATTTTATTATTATTTTAATTGTTATTAAACACCGAAAAGAAAAGTAATTAAAAGATTTTATGCATTATGTTTTTCCCTTTAAATTATTTTAAACGTATTTGTATTTAAAGAGATTATATAAGACTGGCACAGTTTATTTATATATTTATTCGTATAATTTATTTATGTGCACTTTGATACGATGTTCGCAATTTTAAAATAATGAAAGTTTATTGAAACAGAGAAACAATATTATGTTTTGTCTTTGTTTTACACAATCAATTTGGAAAAACAAACAAAAAGTGAAAATTTTAGCAAATCAATATAATATTATAAAATAATAAAATTATATTAAAATGCCTGTTTCTACTACACTGGCAAACATTGCAGACAATATTCTGCTTGGTCTTAAACTGTACAAAACAAGAACAAAAGTAATTTAAATTTTAAAAGAAAAATGTGCCACAGAATGTCTTCATGGATTTAGTGAAAAGTTTTACTATTTCAAGATTGTTATTATTTGTTCATTATTATTTATTAATAGTCCATTATTATTTTTATACATTTATGTTCAATATTATTTCATTATTATATATTATTAGTTCATTATCATTAATTGTTCCTTAATGATTATTTATTATCAACTCATCTTTATTTATTTAGTTCATTATTATTTATTATTATGTATTATTAATTCATTATTATTTATTATCGTGATTATTTATTATTAGTTCACTTATTTATTATTAGTTCATTATTATTTATTATTATCATTATTTATTATTCGTCCATTATTATAATTATTTATTATTAGTTCATTGTTATTTAATATTAGTTATTATTTATTATTATTCATCATTATTTATTATTAGTTAATTGCTATTCATTATTCGATTATTATTATTTATTATTAGTTCATTATTATTTATTGTATATTATTTCATCATTATTTATTATTCGTTCCTCACTATTTATTATTAATTCATTATTATTTATTTACAAATGGATTAACTACAGTTTACTGCATGTTGTTTCGTATTCGTTAAGTCATTTGACTTGAGGACAAGGTTTCTTGTAAACATATATTGTAGAGTACTTAAGAGGATATCATTTATCGTGTTACACACATCACACCGCAAGAACTGTACACACTTTATATATAGTCATACCCTTTATACAAACCACATATTCATACATTTTCTCACTCGCACAAGGTTTCTCACACACAAACACCCTGTATGTGCACCACTTCTCACAAATATGCACGTATGCACACATCACACAATCATAAATATATAACCACATAACCAGTAAAATATATGTACATAAATCTCAAAAGAACACACACGACATACAAATACATTTGTGCACACATCACAAATGCTTCTCATCACACACATACACACACGCTCTCTCTCTCTCTCACTCACTCACACACACACACACACACACACACACACACACACACACATATGTATATTCATGTAAAAATATATTTATATCACTAAAATGTTCACGCATTTACAGCTAAATTTTAGTCACACCTCTCCTTCTTCTGGATCGTAAAATCGCTGAAGTAGCTGTACTGTAGTGCTCTTGCCGCACCCACTGGCCCCCACCAGCGCAACGGTCTGACCTGGGTTCACAACCAGATCAAGACCCTTTAACACCTGCACGAGCACAAAGATAAGTGATTGTAACGGATTCATTTTTTTTTTTAATTGAGAACATTGCTTTTTATTCCTTTTTTCTAAAGTACAAAAGTAGAATTTTTCACTGAAAACTTTTGGAAGTGTTTAAGTAAGAGGATGAACTTTGGATTGTAATTGATTAAGTCCTTCAAATAACAAAAAATATATTTTATGCAAGTGGTTCGTCTGTTCCGTATTTCCACGGAAAAAAATATGGTTACCATATTTAACAAGAACAGTAACTAACTGTGAAAAGAAATAACAGCGTGAAGAAACGGAATATATCTTAGTCGCAAAATGTTTGCTTCATTATCAGTTTTACTAAAGCAATCCGATATTAGCTCGAATGATGATAAATTTGTATTTGATCTTTAAAATGTAAATGTCTTATTCATATAAGTAGACTGTTCAGTGCTATTAGAGTTTGAACAGAGCAGAATATTCTGTAAAGGATGAAATGCTAGGTCATATTACGCTTTTGTGGAAAGCGTATAAGTGTAAATGTTGCCAGTTCATTATTGTCATTTACAGCCCAAGGGGTCTGAACCATTAACAGCTGTCAATCTCACCTGAACGTCAGTCCTGGCTGGGTATCTGAACTCCACATTCTTGAACTCGATGACCCCTTTCAGTGTGGAGAGTTTGAGTCCTTCCTTGGAGCTAACGTCGATCACAGGGTGAAGGTCAATGATTTCGTAGATTTTCTGGGCAGCAGCGCGTGCATTAGAGAACGATTCTAGATTTGGAAAGGCTTGACCAAGTGACATGGAGCCGATAAACACGCCGAGAAAAACCTGACCGTTAAAATACTTTCTAATGACAATCTTCAAATTTGAAAAATAAATTGCAGACAAAACTAAAAATGCTTAGGAATAGGGAATAAACATGTAAAATAATGATGGAATAACTTTTTTCATTTCTTATGTACTTCTGTACTTCTTATTTAATTTAATCTATTTTTAGAAAGAAGAACAACACTGGTCTTGCTTTCATTCCATTCATTCCCTTTTCTTATTTAATTTCAGCTTCCGTTTTTCTCAATTCTTTCTTTGTCCTCATTTATACTAACCTTAGGTTTCATTATTGTTCTGTCTGGATTTCTATGTTTCTTTCTTATTTCCATTAATTTGTCTTACTTATTGTTATTATTAGTTCCTTTGCTCATTTGCTGGTTATTCTCATTGTTCTTTCTTATGTTTGACTATTTTTTCTTAGTTCCATTATTCCTTTTATTTCAACATTTCTTTTTAATTCCTTCGTTCTTTCTTCACAGTTTGTATTTGCGTAAAATGCTTCCTAGGTTTAAAGAGCATTTAAATAATAATGACTTCATCATCGCTGTAAAAAAAATTATAAAACCACCATTTGTAAATGCTTCTTTCGTCTTGTAAATTAGCCTGCTTGATCTTAATTATTATATATTATTCTTATTACCCTTCAAAACTGGTCATTATTTCACTTAATATATATATAACTTTTAATACTGTCTCGTTGTTCTTGTTCATCACAACACACAAAAGTGTCAACAGTGTCGACCTTAAAAAAAAATCCACTTACAGGAAATATATTTCCTGGTTTCATTCCATCCTCCTGGATAAGAATGACGCCGTACCAGAATGCCACAGCAAACGCTATAAAGATTATGCCCCAGAACAACGAGGTCCCCAGGCCGAGAACAAAGCCTTTCCGTGACGCGGCCTTCGTGGCAAAAGTCAGATTACTGTCGTAACTTTTCAAAATGGAAATACCCAAGAGGAGAATCGATTAGAATTTCATTTTTTTTTAAAACTTGGCAGTTAAAAAACATACTGTAAAATATAAAATGTGCAAAGTAGAAAGAAAAACTGAGCGCTATTTTAAATTGAATATGGTGGATATATAAGTAATGAAGTAGTAATCAAGCTATGTGAACTGGGAGGATAGACTGGAAAAAAATAGATAGGTGAATAGACAAATAAGCAGTTGTAACAGTGGACAAGGACATGCTGAAATTATTCACATAAAGAAACGAATAGGTATTTTGATTTTTGTACAGAAAGGTAGCGAGTCAGAGAGGTATTGAGGTAGTCAGACACAAAGGTATTGAGGTGTTGAGACAAGGTATTCAGGTAGTGAGCTAGAGAGGTATTGAGGTAATGAGACAGAAAGGTATTGAGGTGGTCTCGTATTGAGGTAGTGAGACAGAAAGCTATCGAGGTAGTGAGACAAATGTATTGAATTAGTGAGACAGAAAGGTACTGAAGCAGTGAAATGGAAAGGTACTGAGGTATTCAGACAGAAAGGTATTGATGTAGTGAGACATAAAGGTACCGAAGCAGTGAGACAGAAAGGCGAATAGCCTGAAAGGTTGATAGACAGGTGGACTTGATGACACTGAGTTAGATAGATGAACATATAAGTATGCTGGTGATCGGGTATCTACCCAAGTAGGTCAGTTTGCAAATAGGATAGAATAAAATGGTAGTAACAAAGTCAAAATTATCACGGTGGACTTAGGTATGTACTAAGGAACTCTCACTGATAAGTTAACTGATGTGTAAGCAGAGTATCCGAACGATCATTTTCAAAGCAACGGTGTTGGGAAGGTGGGGGTCTGAATGTTTTCGTGATGTCATTTATTGACGTACCGCTGCCGTTCTTTCTCCTGTCCCTGGAACGCCTGTACCGTACGTATGGCTCGAAGGGCTTGTTCTGCCACAGAGCCGGCCTTGGCGTACGCTTTGTACTCCTTCACGGCAGAACTTCGCATGAGCTGCGTGAAACAGAGAAGCAACAGTGATCTATCTCCCTTTGCCAGCTGCAGACATTTAATCATATTCAGTCTGTGTAAACATTCTACATATTTTGAAAATGTTTTTGGAGTTGCGCACTTTCTGTTCTTTTCAGTGATTTTTGTATGATGTGAAATGTGAACACAACTTAGCAACTGAGATTAAATATAGACAAGAGACAAATTGTATTCAATGTGCTGTAAATAATTAATACATGTTATGTGTATGATATAAAAGTAAGTATATTAATTAAGGAAGAAACTGGACAAGAACAGATATTTTCATGTTATGAAGGGTTACATGTAGCAATTCGAATTCATGTGTATTTGTTTGAATGCTGATATTTTGTTACTGGGGGTTAGCAAAATCGAATATAGCAATACTGGTTTTCTCCTTACGTGACTCTAGTATGTATATAGAGAAATGCTACTGAACGACTGTATGTTTACTAAAATGACCCTGGGCGCTAGCAATACGTGTACAAAATGCTCTCGGGGATTAGCAATGCGTACACACAACTGAGCACTAGCAATGCACACACAGAAATACCACTGAGCACTAGCAATGCGTACACAGAAATACCACTGAGCACTAGCAATGCATACACAGAAATACCACTGGGCGTTAGCAATGCGTACACACAACTGAGCACTAGCAATGCACACACAGAAATACCACTGAGCACTAGCAATGCGTACACAGAAATACCACTGGGCGTTAGCAATGAGTACACAGATGTGATGTGCTAGTGATGAATATAGCTGTGATGTGCTAGTGATGAATATAGCTGTGAGGTGCTGGTGATGAATATAGCTATGATGTGCTAGTGAGGAATATAACTGTGATAGCTGTGATATGCTAGTGATGAATATAGCTGTGATGTCATAGTGAGGAATATAGCTGTGATATGCTAGTGATGAATATAGCTGTGATGTGCTAGTGATGAATATAGCTGTGATATGCTAGTGATGAATATAGCTGTGATGTGCTAGTGATGAATATAGCTGTGATATGCTAGTGATGAATATAGCTGTGATGTGCTAGTGATGAATATAGCTGTGATATGCTAACGATGAATACAGATGCGATGTGCCAGCATGCGAACACACTACTACTGCCATTAATATACGAATATTTGTACCGCAATTTCCTAGTCATTAGCAACATTATAACAATTTCAGTGATTAGCAACATTATAACAATTGCTGAAATACTTTCTAATAAATATGTATTTTAAATATTCATACTTACATATTCATTCATGCTTTAATAATAGAAAATATTGCAATGATTAAATGCGGACTGATAAGGCGGACCTAAATGAGAAAATGGTACTGGTTAAGAATTTTTTCTTTAAATAAAGTGTTAGAAACCGGTGAGTTCAATTATTATTTATAATCATCATTCTAATTAAATTCTGAGAATGATGTAGCGATGATACAACGCATTCACAGAGAAAACGTGAATGTGAAAGGAGTATTTTAGACGAATATTCACGTGCATAGGGGAAGTAGCAAAACAAATTCTATGTTGCTTTGGGTGAAAAGGGTTTTGGAAATTACCGATGTTTTAGAGTCCTACTAAAAGGGTGGCCTTTAAGACCTTGAAAGCTATAGCGATGAGCGTATCCTTCCAGATACCCGAGCAGTCAAGACCTGAAAACTACAGGGGTGGGCATATCGTTTAGATATCTGGGCAATCTAGATGATGATAGGTAGAATTATGAAATTTCCTTACAGATACACAGACACTCAAGCAACAGAATGCTATAGTGAACATATCATAATAAACATCCGGACAATCACTATCGTGAAAACTGCAGAGATTACCAAGTCTTCTTAGATACCCGGACACTTATGACCCTGAAAATTACAGAGCTGAGCATATCGTTATAGATACCCGGATAGCTAAGTCTCTGAAAGCTATAGTGTTGAGCATATCCTTATAGATACTCTGACAGTTAGGGCTCTGAGAGCTACCGTGTTGAGCATATCCTTATAGATACCCGGACAGCTAAGGCTCTGAGAGCTACAGTGTTGAGCATACCCTTATAGATACTCTGACAGTTAGGGCTTTGAGAGCTACAGTGTTGAGCATACCCTTATAGATACTCTGACAGTTAGGGCTGTGAGAGGTACAGTGTTGAGCATATCCTTATAGATACTCTGATAGTTAAGGTCCTGAAAATTACGGCAATGAGCAAATATCTTTATAGATACCCGGACAGTCAAGGCGCTGGCGATGATGAAAAGTGGACTGAAGGAAAGCACGACAAGGGTCAACTTCCACCCTTGCGCGAAGGCCACCACGTAAGATGCGAACCAGGTCGTTACATATTGAAGGAACACGGCCACCTTGTCGCCCAACCCTTCGCTGATCTTATGCATGTCGCTGCAAGACAGACATACATACCAGTGTGCGTACAAATTGGTGTCATGGAGCTAGAATTAGAGACATGTTATGAACAGAAGAAGCACAAATTTACAGGTTCAAATGAAACAAAATGTGAGAAACGTAATACAAGAAAAAAGAGAAAAGAATGAAGATTTTGGTCAACTTCATCCATCCAATGATGAAAACAATAACAATAATCAAAATCGCATCTTTGCTAATTCTTCTCAACACTTATC
The DNA here is from genome assembly GCA_028829895.1 of Sinotaia quadrata. Lineage (NCBI taxonomy): Eukaryota > Metazoa > Mollusca > Gastropoda > Architaenioglossa > Viviparidae > Sinotaia > Sinotaia quadrata. Next base: position 17,784,190 of record CM054180.1, read on the forward strand.
CAATACTTAATATCTTCAGAAATGTGTGCACATCTGGCATCCTTAAATAAAAGCACATAGAAACAATTAGAAACTTTGACCTGATACACTAAAAAAGGAAGAGAGAAGATCGATAGATAAACGAACATAACAGGAACAACTATCAAGTTTGGCCCGCTGTACTTAAAAAGGAAGCTTTTACTTTAAAAACAAATACTATGTGTATGTAAGTGCATTTGTTTCCTGTTTATATCCAGAACATTTCCAAGGAAGCACTAAAACATTAGGAAGATAGAACTGTAAGAATAGTAATAGAAACAACAGTTAGAGAATTACTAGCAGCAACATTGTCGTTGTCATTGTTTTTATTGTTTTTTGCTGATAAATGCTGCAACTAAATTATATTGTCTGATTTTATGTGTTGGTGATTATTTGTGGACTTTTGTTTTATGTTTTTGTTGAGTATGTTCATATTTTGCTTCTATTTTTATGCTTTCTAAACTTGTTTTGGGTTTGTTGAGTGTGTTCATTTGTTGCTTTTATTTTTATGCTTTCTAAACTTGTTTTGCGTTTCTTGAGTGTGTTCATCGTTTGCTTCTATTATTTTAATGCTTTCCAAACTTGTTTTGGGTTTGTTTTATAGTTATATGCGTACACGTACAGAAAATATTTTCTAAACATTAGTCCACCAAGTAAGCGAATGTTAAGATAAACCAGAAATGTCCACAAATAATTTATTTTCAAGAACACACACAATAATTTATAGAATTGTAGCATAGAAGCTGCTGTAATATAACAGTCAACGTTTACAGTAAACCTGTATGACACTATCACAGCACAAGTAACATTGCAGTATACACTGTAAATATAACTGTATGACTCTTCTATATCAAAGCACGAGTAAACATTACAGTCAGCATTGTAAATATAAGTGTATGACACGTTCATATCACAGCACAAGTAACATTACAGTCAGAATTGTAAATATAATTGTATGACACGTTCATATCTCAACATAAGTAACATTACAGTCAGAATTGTAAATATAATTGTATGACACTTTCATATCTCAACATAAGTAACATTACAGTTAGCATTGTAAATATAATTGTATGATACTTTCATATCGTAGTTTACAAAGATATTTTTCAACATTATTTTCTTTTCATATATGTTAAGTAACCAAAACCTTACCAAAACATTTGTTATCAAATAAAATATTTTCCAAAGATTTACATTTATTATAGGCATTACCTCCATGTCTTAGAGTTGTAGTTTATAATTCAGTATAAAATATTAATGTAACCTTTAATTTAAAATTAATTAATTATATATTATACAAATTGTATTATAATTTTATTACTTAAACATTCATTGTTACTTAACATTTTTTTAAAAAAAATAATACAGAAAGTTACTGCCTTTTACAAAACGATTAATACAACAGTCATAATTCTAATTATAAATTTAGAGGTAATTAAAGCAATACTACTAAACTGTATGACTCTAACTCAGGAAAGTTTAGGATTAGTCCTATTTTCCCTTCTAACTGTTACAGACAGCTTATGTAATAACACAGACAATGCACACCATTATTCTTCAATTGGCATTATCCACGTCGTTTATCTCAGATTTCTTGGAACGAGTTCTATACATGAGCAAAAAGAGAAAAACGGTGGTATTTGCAGCCTTCAGACAGAACTTGTTATGTTACAGTGGAACTGACCATAATGTAGAATTATTACAAAGCTCTACGTCTCCACATGTTACGAATGTCAGTCTCTTTGTCACGAATACCGTGTTTACTGACTTGAAAATGAATGGTAACGACAAGAAATGATATTATCATTTTATATACTGATGATATGTCTGTCGGATTTGTATAACGTCCATATGTTTTCAGTTAATTTTGTTGTGTTGGCATATTCTGCCTGATACACAATATTGTCTGCCAGCATACTTATATTCTGAGATGATAAACAATGTTTCTGAGCTGATAAACAATGTTTCTGAACTGATACACAATGTTATCTGGCAGCATACTTAGATTAGAGCTGTATGTACTATCTGTTAGCATATTTAGATTCTGAGTTAATACTACTATGATCTGTCAACATAATATTATATAGATTCGGAGTGAATATAACAGTCTGTTGAAAGCAATCATCTGTGGAAAAGCGAGACGGGTCGTGGATATGACGTCACTAATGATACCTTGTGTGCTGAAAATGGCTCAACCAAAAGGTAATAATACCAGTTAGAATTTTGAATAAAACAGCATCTATATATGTATTTTCATTCATGGATGTTGATATATAAAAAAATGCATAATCATAATTCGACGTCAATTTAGTTCCAATTTATTTATAAAGACTTCATTTGCTAACATGATTCATTAATTGGTTTTACAAAATAAAAGAATTATAAATTGTGTAAAGAATTTACTCTGAAAATCTCGAGTTGAGTTCCCCTGCTTCGTGAATATCGAACCACCCCACGTCCTGCCTCATGATGGCGCGAAAGAACAATTTCCGAATGCGTGCAATCTGACGTTCGGCCGCCCAAGTCCACATGGACACTGCAACATAGGCGCTAGCTAGCGACACGCACGCTATAGCCACGAAATAGTTGATATCTGGCTCCATGCCGTCACGGATGAGTTGAGCATAGTAAGAGTTTCTAGTGAAGCTATCATGCAGAAATATGGGAGAAATACATTTTAAATATAAGTGTGTAATTAAGTATAATGAAAGTATGAAATTATTTTATTAGTTGATTGCTGTGTATATGGGTGGGGGATGGGGGGATGGGGGATGGGGGTGGGGGATTCAGTAATGTGATTGACTAATATGTTCGTGTGCTTTGATCTATATCGATTTTAAATGATTGCGATTTTGGAAATGTTTTAAATTATTGTAAAACTTTATATCGATGTGTTCCAATAGTATATAATATCGTTTTAACTCAGTACTTAACTTAATAGAACGTTAATTCTGAAGGAACTTTGCCTTGAACAAGTTTCCAAAGTACCGAGATATACGTACTAATCTATTACTACAGTAACAAATTGTATTGCTAGGGTTAATATCTAATCTATTAATGCAGTAACAAATTGTATTGCTAGGGTTAATATCTAATCTATTAATGCAGTAACAAATTGTATTGCTAGGGTTAATATCTAATCTATTAATGCAGTAACAAATTGTATTGCTAGGGTTAATATCTAATCTATTAATGCAGTAACAAATTGTATTGCTAGGGTTAATATCTAATCTATTAATGCAGTAACAAATTGTATTGCTAGGGTTAATATCTAATCTATTAATGCAGTAACAAATTGTATTGCTAGGGTTAATATCTAATCTATTAATGCAGTAACAAATTGTATTGCTAGGGTTAATATCTAATCTATTAATGCAGTAACAAATTGTATTGCTAGGGTTAATATCTAATCTATTAATGCAGTAACAAATTGTATTGCTAGGGTTAATATCTAATCTATTAATGCAGTAACAAATTGTATTGCTAGGGCTAATATCTAATCTATTAATGCAGTAACAAATTGTATTGCTAGGGTTAATATCTAATCTATTAATGCAGTAACAAATTGTATTGCTAGGGCTAATATCTAATCTATTAATGCAGTAACAAATTGTTTTGCTAGAGTTAATATCAAATCAATACGATGTATCGCTATAGAAAATATCAAATCTATTAATACAGTAACAAATTGTATTGCTAGAGTTAATATCAAATAAATACGATGTATCGCTATAGAAAATATCAAATCAATACGTTGTATTAATATGGCTGATAGATTCATATAGAAATTATCAAATCAATAACTAGAATTAGTTAAGGAAATATCAAATCAATAACTAGAATTACTTAAGGAAATATCAAATCAATAACTAGAATTACTTAAGGAAATATCAAATCAATAACTAGAATTACTTAAGGAAATATCAAATCAATAACTAGACTTACTTAAGGAAATATCAAATCAATAACTAGACTTACTTAAGGAAATATCAAATCAATAACTAGAATTACTTAAGGAAATATCAAATCAATAACTAGACTTACTTAAGGAAATATCAAATCAATAACTAGACTTACTTAAGGAAATATCAAATCAATAACTAGAATTAATTAAGGAAATATCAAATCAATAACTAGACTTACTTAAGGAAATATCAAATCAATAACTAGAATTACTTAAGGAAATATCAAATCAATAAGTAGAAGTAGTGGTATTATAGAAAGTATCAAATCAATATAAAGTATGCAATTATAGAAAATATCAAATCAATATAAGGTATACTATTACAGAAAATATCAAATCAATATAAGGTATACTATTACAGAAAATATCAAATCAATATAAGGTATACTATTACAGAAAATATCAAATCAATATAAGGTATACTATTACAGAAAATATCAAACACCATGCTAATGTAAAAAGTGAAAAGTGTACGTAAGTTAATTGAAATGATGCAAGACTTACTTAGATTTGAACATGCTTTCCACAAAGACATTGATGACATCGCCAACCACAAGCATGTTTATAGGAAGTGTGCATCCTGTTAACGTAGCCATCAGTGACCCGATTACCATCATCAGAATTTCCTTCCAGCCAGCGAAACGAAACTGAAAGCAATTTTAAGAGTATGATTGCTTTCGTTAGGAAAATCAACAAATATATCATGTTACAAGTTAAATTGACCAAATTCAATCGGTCAGTCAATGTCAGTTAAACGGTTATTGTGTCATTCAAAAAAACCGACCAAAATATGTATTCTCCCAGATATTCAATGTTTTTCAATCTTCAGCCAAGCAATGCGCTTAATCAATCATTTAATTCGTCAGTTAATCAGAGTGTGAAAACATGAACTGTTTGTTGTCTCTGTGTAGTGACAACAGTTGGTTCTTTCGATAAATTACATTCTCAAGGGCAGTGGTTAGCGTTGTGAAATCATGTTGTAGACAACGTGTATTAAAGACAGTTACATCCGGGAGTTGCCAACCAGAGAGTGAAGGAGCAAGGGTTTGTGACGTCAACCTGTTAATATATGCTAATCAACGTGCTATCTATTTAAAGGGTCATGTAGTTAACAGCAACGGTAAGTTGAATGCCTATCAGAAAGTTCATGAGGGAGGGAATATCTTTCGCAGTGATGAAGTATATTTTTTGTAATTGTTTTTTAAAAAACAATTAAGTTTTGATGGACGGACTGTGTGTTTACATTGCTCCAGTTTACCTGCAACTGCAACAAGACAGAGTATATGTCTTCCTTAACAAGCGGTCGACTGACTTACGGTTCCATTTCTAATCACAGAATGATGGGGAGTGATTTCAGTGATTTTCAGGAACGGGGAGGAATAATCCATGCACAAATATATTCTTAAGCTGTAGGTAGAGAAAATGAGAATGTCAGTTTATTTAGTTAAAGATAGAGTAAGTGGGGATGTCAGTTTATTTAGATACAGGTAGAGAAAGGGAAGGTGTCATCTTATAAAACTGCAGGTAGAGAAAGGGAAGGTGTCAAGTTATAAAACTGCAGATAGAGAAGAGTCAAAGCCAGTGTTTTCAAAAGTTAATTGATTTTATTTAGCGTTTTCGGACTGAAAAAACGGGACACACTTTATCGTCACATTGACAGACAATAACTTTTATTTACAATTTCTTGAGTTAAGAAGGGCCTAAGAGTCCGCTGTAAGCAGTCTTCACGTGATTCGCCTTGAGCTGGACATCACCCCACCACCCCTACCCCCTCTCTCCCGCCTGTTCTCTCCAATATGTTTAGAAATTGTGCAAGTTTTTAAATTCGTTGAAAAAAGGAACACGCTCCTATGTCAATACCAGAAATCCGGTAAAAGGAAAAAAAACACTATGTGTGGCCTTGAGGAACGATAATTACTCTGAACATTTATTTCTAAAATGTGAATCGGTTATTGTAAACATTGATCGACAAAAAAAATGCTATATGCTATTGATTACTGTGATCGTTGATTTACAGGATGAGAATTGGTTGTCAACAATGGTTTGCAAAATGTGAACTGGTTACTGTGAAAATGACTAATAATATGTGAACTGGTTACTGTGAACAATGATTTACTAAATGTGAATTCGTTACCTAGAGCAATAATTTACAAAATGTTAACTGATTACTGTGAACAATGCTTTACTATGAACTGATTACTGTGAAGAATGAATCAGAAACTGAGAATTGATTACTGTGAACAATAATTCACAATATGTGAATTGGTCACTGTGAAAACACGGCTCACCATCTCGAACGTTCCTACGGCCGGCTGCTTCTTCCGCTGGATTCCACAACAACCCTTCCCACCCTCCTCCTCGTTGTCAGGGTCGTTAGTATTGTCCTCTTTCGCGTTATCACTGTTCGGTAGTCCATTGTGCTGGACTTGTGCAGAATGACCGTTCGTTTTATAATCATCAGTGTTATCTGCTTCAGGCACATCTAAGACAACATCTTCCAAGTCTGTTTTGTGCTGTCCGGATGACTGGTTCTTGAGGTCAGAGGTTGAGGAATATGATATTCCATAAACATTGTCTTGTTTCTCAGAATTGTTATTTTTCGGCATGATTATTATTTCCTGCAAAAAAATTTTAAGAAAACAAAGAAAAATAAGTAATAGTTAATGATAGATTCGCTGATCAACAACATCGTAACATCAAAGAAAGTAAGCAGTTTTTCCAAGAAGAAATTCATAATTATATCATATTTGAGACAACAAGAAAATAAAAGAGAACATAAACAAGGCAAACAATTCGGTTTGTATGGCTTGACCCAGAGGATTTTTTGCCTTAAATTTTAAATAAAACTCGCATCTTTTCAGAAATAAATAAATGTATCTGTAATAGTGAAAAACATATCCCTTACCTGTTTTTGTAAGTATATATTTTCACAAATTTAATTACTTCTTCTGCATAATCACTAATGACCATCCAGATGTGCTGTAGAGTTCATAAGAGACTTCAAGTCGTACAAATTATAACCGCTTCCAATTACAACTACCCTCTGCCAACTTCTTCGCTGAATCTTCACACCCATATGTGTTATGCCCCAAGGGTTTCGGGGTCTAAAAGTGTCACCTGGCTGTTTGTCTAAGTTAATTATAGCTAGGTCAAGGTGGTTGCTATCTCCGGAAATCCTGGTATCGATTCTACTGGAAAATATCCGATACCAGGATTTCCGGAGATAGCAACCACCTTGACCTAGCTATAATTAACTTAGACAAACAGCCAGGTGACACTTTTAGACCCCGAAACCCTTGGGGCATAACACATATGGGTGTGAAGATTCAGCGAAGAAGTTGGCAGAGGGTAGTTGTAATTGGAAGCGGTTATAATTTGTACGACTTGAAGTCTCTTATGAACTCTACAGCACATCTGGATGGTCATTAGTGATTTCAGTTCAGTCAAGTTAGAGACAGGGGAAAACGCTACCACGAGATACATATGTACGCATCCAAATGTATGACGTCAGATAACACAATCGATTAGAGCATATAAGTGCATCTTGCTTTTAAGGCCTTCTCACAAATGTTGAGTAAACAGTTTTGAGGGGAAATGTTGTCTAACAACACAGCTTGGAACATTTCGCGTATGGTGAAACAAGTTCTAACAAATCCATAAAACATTGTCTGTTGAACTCTTCTCCGTTGCTTTAGCAATGCATTTTCACATGATGTCACAAAACATGTATGTTTATCTCTTCTCCATTGCCCTACGAATACATGTCACATGACGTCACAAAACATGTCTGTTTAACTCTTCTCCATTGCCCTATGAATGCATGTCACATGACGTCACAAAAATGTATGTTTATCTCTTCTCCATTGCCCTACGATTATATGTCACATGATGTCATAAAAAATGTCTGCTTAACTCTTCTGCATTGCCTTACGAATGCATGTTATATGACGAAAATGGCAAACAGTGTGCAAAAGATGGAAAAGAGTTTAAATGACGTCACAAATTGATTACTGGTTCATGTATTATGTTGCTTACTGCTTGTCTTTCAAATAAAAAAAATGTAAATATACCACTATTGCAACTTTAAATCGGTAACTGAAATTGAAACACATACCAAATGCACGTATACATGAAGCTGCCGGCAAATATACACATATGCATTGCTTATAGAGACGGACGCCCGGACGGACAGAGAGAAAGACAGAAATCAGACAGACAGACAAAGATAGATAGATAGATAGATAGATAGATAGATAGATAGATAGATAGATAGATAGATAGATAGATAGATAGATAGATAGATAGATAGATAGATAGATAGATAGATAGATAGATAGATAGATAGATAGATAGATAGATAGATAGATAGATAGCATACTGCCAGAGATTATAACCAGTTGTCTAACAGCAACAATTGGATCTGGAGTTTTGCCATATTATGTCATTCTGAAAGTCTAGAACTCGATTTGACCATTCAAGATGGGCAGAGAACCAAACTTGGGGCTTGGCTTGACTGTGGTATTACCAGACCAGACAAAGGAGAAATCATGAGGGATGTCAGATGTTAGCAACAGACTACGTTGGTCTTTTTCAAGTAAAATGAAGCATCAAGCGTTTCATCCATGTTTACTTATTTTTTAATATATATTTTAAATAACTGCGGAAGTACGGCGCATGCTCACACTATAACGAACTGTAAAAGGCCTTATAATTCACCGAAATCAAGATGTGCAATAACAGGGAAGAAGCAGTCATCGATCAATGACATATTGTCACGTCAAGTAGAAGGCAGTAACGGAATATTTCACGGTAGACAGAAATTTTGTGCATGACTTCAAGTACTATTAGTCAAAAAAAGTGCAGCGCTAAAATTTAGGCAAAGGGTCTGTCATGTAGACATGTTGGCAACACGAGTCATGGTGTCCTGTTTCAGCAGGTTGGGGAACTCGGGCTGTACATGTTTGGGGGCTGAGGTTTTACGGGCGGGGGGGTGGGCTCCTCGGGTTGTACAGGTTTCAGGGTTTGAATTGTGCTGATTTGGGAATTCTGGTAGAGCAGGCTTTCGGGTCGGAATTCAACACAATTTTCTTTTGGGGGGGTTGAGCAGATTGTGGATATGATTTTACACAAATTGATTCCTATGAACCGCTAGCTTTGGGCAGGGAGAAAAGTATTAGCAAATTTAGCAAATACTGTGTGCATGTGAAGGACATACATATTATGGCGCCACATCTTTAAACCACAGATTTAGCGAAAATGTGCAGGTTAAGCTTCAATCGCACGTATGGAGGGGGGGGGGGTAGGGAGGAGTTCGAGTCTATGGTGAGCTTACTAGGGTGTTTGTATTAAACAGTCAACAGATGTACTAAACAGTCACCAGGTGTACTAAACAGTCAAAAGGTGTACTAAACAGTCAACAGGTGAAACAAAAGTCAACCAGTCGGCTGAAGAAAATCACCATAGTGAAATATGTAAATTAGACAACTGCATTACACAATAAGCAAGAGCAATTTGCCCTAAAATAGCAACCAACTTTTATATATAATTATAACTAACCACCACGTACTATAGTTAGTTACCAACATTAGTTTATACTAAACCATTGTACAGAGCAGTAACTAACTCCATTGCAACAGCCGCCAACCGCACTAATAAATTACTATCTAGATTAAACAACCGCAAACTGCGGTTATCACCCATCAGGTGCTTTAACATGTACACCATGTACTAGTCAGCAGCTGTTCTAAGCAGCTACCGAGGATCCTAAGCTGACAACTATATTGCCCACCGGCACAAAACAATCACCACCTGTATTAAATAGACACTACCTATAAAAACAGTCTCCATCTGTACTAACTAGTCACCCTGACGCGAAAGCGGCGGAAGCCGGAAGCGTTCCCCACATTAACAACAACTAACTAGTCACTACCTTTAACAACAGTCACCATCTGTATTAAAGAGTCGCTGCGTATTAAAAATAGTCACTCTATATAAAATTAGTTTCCATCTGCACAAAATAATAATCTTCGAAAATTATGAACACCGTACGAATGAAATAATCATTACATATAATTCTAAAGACAGACTTATAATTAAGGCAGGTTTTATTGGGCATAGAGAGAACCAAACACATGTGGGTCACTCCTGCACGTAAAGCCACGTCACGCCGTCTTGCTACAAACGTCTTCAGTGGACTAGACGTTGACCTATGAGCCGATTGTAAGGCTGCAATGAACCGTGAAGTTAATAATCGGAACACAATTCAGCGGGGGAGGTGTCCGTCACGGGGTCTTTCGCAACGGCGACTACCTTGTTGACAAGAGTTTATTATGTTGCTTACTGCTTGTCTTTCAAATAATAAAATGTAAATATACCACTATTGCAACTTTAAATCGGTAACTGAAATTGAAACACATACTAAATGCACGTATACATGAAGCTACCGGCAAATATACACATATGCATTGCTTATAGATAGATAGGGACGGAGCCCGGAAGGACAGAGAGAAAGACAGAAATCAGACAGATAGATAGATAGATAGATAGATAGATAGATAGATAGATAGATAGATAGATAGATAGATAGATAGATAGATAGATAGATAGATAGATAGATAGATAGATAGATAGATAGATAGATAGATAGATAGATAGATAGATAGATTCACCTGGCGAATAAAGTTTGACAAACCTCGTCTTCTGGTTTCATGAAGTCTAAGAAGATCGCAAAGCCTCTCCCAACAATATAACTTTGAATGAAAGTCAGCCAGACAAGTACCCCTTCTAGTTACCACAATTAACCACAAAGCTTATAGCTCTAAGCAGTTAAATCACAAACATAATGAGGGAATTAACGCTCAGTTTACACATCTTGACAGGTCCTTCCTGTCTGCACGATGTCGCCAAAGTCCTTCCATTAGCCGTGGAACGCAAAATACCTTTAGTACACGAAGGGTTGTTACACATGTCTCACAAATATAAGCGTCAATTGACTTCTTTTGTATAAAGTTAAAAGTTCTTCTGTTGACAGAATTCTTTTGTTCTCAGACTGAGGCCAATATTCCTTTATTCTAATGAAGATGTAATATTTGTAAGTTTTCTTTAATGAGTCTTTCAACAGAATTATCATCTACTTATTGGTGAGCTTGATATGTTAAACTTTGTTTTTCTATAGAAGAGTTGCACTTTTATTTCGTATCGTCACAGGACAACTTGATAATGCTCTACGGGAGTGGGGGGGGGAGAGGAGGGGCGCGGGATCTTTCCCATAGTTCACGGCCTTATTAAGCGTCATTAATTTTCTGTCCAATCGGTGAAAGGATTGCACGCTCCATCTTGCTGACTCGAATCGTTACATTTCCTGACCCCGGTCTCGTGATAGGCATTAGGTGAACAGAACGACAAAAGTCATGGGCTTCTCACGAACCAAGCCATAGGACAGCACTTCCTCTGAGCATAAAGCAGATTAATTCGTACTGATTGGCGTAAAACCGAGTCTGCCCTTCACCGAGGTTTGTGCGCATTCGCAGGATCGTGAAATTTTAGACCTAGCATTCCACGCAATGATGTGCAGATCTACCTGATGTTGAAAACGGGTCATTGGCTCATTAGTATTTTGTAGCGACGAAGTGTCTATCCGGGCATCAAATAACAGGGGTGCACAAACCGCGGACCCCGGAGGACTTTATTTCATTATTTGTGTTGTTTGGTTTTTTTCTACTGAGCCATCCATGTGCAATCTGACTTGCATTATAAATTGGAAATTTGGCACTCTGGCCTAAAACGTTTGTGCACCCCTGAAATAAGAGGTGAAGAATTTGATTGGTCAGAAAAATACAATTATATCTTTTAGAAAATAAACAAAATACAAACCCTTACCAAACACAGGTGCACAGTACGCACACTATGCTCTCGCTCTCTTTCTCTCTTTCTCTTTCTCTCTCTCCGTGTTAAAGCAAAGATCATGTGACAATCAAGCGGATTACGTCATGGAAGGATAGATTAATGTGGACAGATATATATAATGGAAAAAACATATTTTTTATCTTTGACGTACTGTGTCAGGTGTCTGTATTAAAATAATCATTTGGTACTGAGAATCTAACAGTAATGATATGCCTACATTCACGGTGTTGGCCTAGATTGCTCTTCAATAGGAGGGCCAATTTAAGGGCATTGTTAGAGTATAAGGAGGGCCAATTTAAGGGCATTGTTAAAGTATGAGGAGGGCCAATTTAAGGGCATTGTTAGAGTTTAAGGAGGGCCAATTTAAGAGCGTTGTTAAAGTATGAGGAGGGCCAATTTAAGGGCATTGTTAAAGTAGACAGATGGAACTCCGTTATGACGAAAAGGCGCCAGATCACGAAGAAAGTTCCCGAGATCTCTTTCCGGATTTGTGGACTTACTGGTGATTTACTGTAATATATACACACGACAAACTTCATGCTTACTTTTGTCTGATTCTAACTTGTCTACGTATCTATCTGTCTGATTTTTCTATCGCTATGTTTGATTTGTCTATCCATATGTCTGAGTTATCTATCGATATGTCTAATTTGCTAATCTATGTCATTTTTGTATATCTATGGGACTGTTTTGCCTAACTATATGTCCGATTTGTCTATCTGTATGTGTGTTTTGTCTGTTTCTATATATCTGATTTGTCTACATCTGTAAGTCCGATTTGCTTACATCTATGTCTGATTTGTCTTCATCTGTATATCTTGTTTGTATCTATATATCTGTCGCTAACTATAGATCTGACTTGTCTCTCTGTATATAGCGCTAACTTTGTTTACACGAGTACTGACGAGCTGCCTGTTTAACACTCAGCCGAGCACTTGGCTGACAGAATGGTGCAGAAGAACGACAGAATCACAGAGATGCGGACCAGCTAAAGGGTGAACGTAAAATGACGGACGAGAGCAACAGACAAAATATGCACTAGGATCGTTAATTGTTGGCCTTGAAATGCTTTCACTTGAAAAAATCTACTCACCTTCGCAGGGAACCACTAGAGGTGAAACACAGGCACTGACGGCTACACTCGGCTAACACCGACTTTGGAAATCGCTCAAGGAAATCAGGCAAAAATGTACATCAGATCCGCCAGTAGTGAATTACCAAAAGTCCATTTAGAAATATATTTCAAACGGTCCACCAACAGTTGAATGTATGAGTCCAACAAAGTAATTGATTTTTTAAAGTCCACAAGAAATGGATTCTATAACTTCGTTACATAATTCTTAGCGAGCTGTCATGCGAGAAAGAATGTTAATTTTAAATCACGCCAGGATATGTCGTATTCAAAGACCATTTCGGTGTCGTCAAATCGATTTAATTTGTATTATTTTTATAATTAATTAATTTATTGGACATACCGATACACACGCCGAATCCTCCCGATCACGCAAGTTAAGGAATTTGACTGCACAATCTCCCTCGATAGGGTCTCTTTATATATATAACTGCTTTAGCTTGCAATGTGAAGCATCTGATTACTGTAACGTTCTGGTTGGTTTCAGAGAACAAGGTGAAGAATCTATATTAAGCTGTGTACGGTGCATTTGTACTTTTGATCCGGAACCCACCCGTCGGATCATAGAAAAGGTAACCTTGTACCAGAAACAGATACACTCGCATGCAGTGCTAAAACTCAAGGAGATTCGCTCTTCAAACGCATGCACCCACCAAAGCACCCGGTAAACGTGCAAAATTAATATGACACTCGGAACACGCGTACCTAAGCAAAATTAATTAGTGAGAAAAAAACGTACTTGGTCCTTTGCGTTCCAAGTAGTGAATGACGATTTTAAGTATAAAGTATTTGTTTTTTAAAATTAATATCGTAGCGTGACGTAAGCAAAGACTGCCACTGAGAGTATATGGAACAAAATCGTATCAAAGAAGTAGCTGCTAAGTTTTAAATAACATAAACAACTGCCATATTAAGATTTTAAAATCCAGAACTTCTTGACAGACACATAGAACTTAATTTTATTATGTATTATGTGTACGTGTTTATTGTGTTCCCACAAAGTCGATTGTGAGTGGGGAGACGATAGAAATAAACAACCCTTTGCAATGGAAACATAGTAACTTCGTTTTAGTATATAATATAAAAATAAAGAAGTTTCTACTTTAAATACAAACTGGAAACGTTGTCTTTTTCTTCAAAATAAAAATTTACCTCTTTAGGTGGTGGGTTAAATAATTATTGCACATTCAGTTAGACATCAGTATCATGTTAAAATAGCATAGACCGGTCTCGTAATGAAGAATACTAACCCTTGTCAAATGCAACCTCGGCTATAATACTGGTTTTAAAACGGTTAATGTTTTGTAACCTCGGCTTTAATACTGGTTTTAAAACGGTTAATGTTTCGTAACCTCGGCTTTAATACTGGTTTTAAAAAGGGTTAATGGTTGTAACCTCGGCTATAATACTGGTTTTAAAGGATTAATGTGTCGTAACCTTGGCTATAATACTAGTTTTAAAAAGGTTATTGGGTTACCCAATACTGTTTCTAGAACACCACGAAATTGGAAGAATTAATTTATAAAACGTAAATTTTAAACAACAAAATAAAAAGCATACGAGAAGTTTTAAAAAGAAAATACTTTTCGAAAAACAATTTCAAAATACTTCTGCACATTAAAAATGTACATAAATGAAAGTTATTTATTATTCTATATGAGATAATATTTAGAATAAATTTCCTTATGGATAGTATTTATAATGGTTTGGGGAGGGGAATTTAATTCTTGATTCTTCACAGAACAGCAAATAATAATCGCCAACCCAAGAGTTCTATTTTGCTACTTTCATTCAGCTTTCTTAATACATTTTGTCAAAATTGAAATTTTCGATTTATTTTTATTCTCTCAGCACTCCCTTATAAACTTTTGGCAACTCACACAGATGAAATCAAACAAATAAATGTTAGAAAACAAAATAAATTGCAGATACTAACCCCATTTTGAGATAAGTCGGGTAAAGTGCAAATGTACTCGGGTATTCTAGTATGGGTGCAGAGCTTCGTTTTGATCCAGTCTTGGGGGAACGATCAGAGGAAGGTGGTATTAAATGAAAGATCCCTCTCTGCTCAGTGCGAACATAGTTAGATCTGGTTACATGACCGACTACTGTATAAGTTTTATGGCTTGCGTGTCCAACGAAGTTGTTTATCAGTGCTAACCAGCCCTGGGGACGGTAGCCGCTTCAGTGAATTCTTAGCTAACAATAATAGTACGTCCTGGTATGCGATCTCTCTATGTCTGTATCTTATGTACAAAGTTAGTTGTATATCTTTTCGTCTGTGGTTTGCAGTCAAATCTGTATATTAGTAAGTTGTTGTGTTTTTTAAATGTGATTATTTACCCAGATTTACGTATTTCGTTTGTTGTTTGGTCGTAAGTATTAATGTTTATATTGTCCAATATTTCGAACAAATTAACACTTGGGGTTCTTGTCTATTAATCTACAATCCGTGGCGACATGATGATGAACATGACAAATATAGCATTCATCAAAGAAATGTGCTTTAGAGAAGATCCATAGATGCGTGATAAATTTGTGAATAAGTGAAACCATGTATAAAGTTAATTAACATGATGAATTTATATAATTTAATCTTAAGGGTCTTAAAATATTACATTGTTGTATTTTTTATATATTATATCTGCCGAAAATCGTCAGCTTAAAGTAAATTTGGTGGAAGCTTGGACTGGAAGTGCTACTTCCCAGTTTTTCTTAGCTGTATATGCCAGGAAAGTTTTGGGTTAAAATACTGGAATCACCACTTTTGAAGTTTCCTTGAAATGTTAGTTATTGCTGAAATGCTTAATTGCATATCATTGACAGATCGTTAAGGTGCCGCTTTAAAAGTAGACTTGGAAACGAGCCAAAGAAGTCGAACCCGTGAGACATTAATTGGAAGCCATTCAACCAAAGCCAGGCAGGACGATCCAGAAACTTTCATGAATGGATGATAGTTCGAACAAAAGATTGTAAAGTTGCCAGAAAAAGGAACAAATTCGTCAAGTTCGAGATGAAAGATGGCATGATGTGTGCAAGTCACGTGATATATGTTGTAAATGCAAATTGAAAATAAATTAAACTTTAATTCTCTGAAATATCTATCACAAGAGTCTATTTTAGCACAAATTATTTCGTTGAATGTCTGCATAATGGTGTGTGGCAAAAATACGAGTGAATAAGGGTCATCTGTGTTTGTCACACTAAGAGAGATTGTGAATAAGGGTCATCTGTGTTTGTCACACTAAGAGAGATTGTGAATAAGGGTCATCTGTGTTTGTCACACTAAGAGAGATTGTGAATAAGGGTCATCTGTGTTTGTCACACTAAGAGAGATTGTGAATAAGGGTCATCTGTGTTTGTCACACTAAGAGAGATTGTGAATAAGGGTCATCTGTGTTTGCCAAACTAAGAGAGATTGTGAATAAGGGTCATCTATGTTTGCCAAACTAAGAGAGATTGTGAATAAGGGCAATATTTTCTGTGTTCGTCTCAAGAGATGTATTGAACTAATCCAACAGAAATCAGCTTAAGTTACAAACAGACATTAAATTTTTTAAAAATAATTATAATGAAGAAAATAGCTATATAAATGATTCTTCAATGACGTAATTTTGTGTTTTTTATGTGTAGTACTACACATCTAACATGACGTAGACATGCTTTTAGTCTCAGATTTATTAAATGTACCACAAGAGTCCAAGTGTCCGGAAGAAATAGCTGATATACATGTAAACAACGGCTAGCCTATTGGACCTGTTGCTTCTGTCACATGTCAGCAGCATGGAAGTGTCGTGAGATTAAAAGTACGTCCGTTTAGGTGTCGCGCGGTGAACTGTCTTAGTGTTGAACTGTCTCTGCGGTTATCTGTCTGCGTTTAACTGTCCGCTATTAAGTGACGCGCGATTAACTGTCTGCGCACCCATTAGACACATACAACTCCTAAAAGAACAAACATAAATGCACACAGACACACACATACAAAATACATTAGACACATACAATTCCTAAAAGAACAAACATAAATGCATACAAACAGATCCATTGCAATAAATAATATTTTATTTTTTAGAATACAAAATATAATTCTATGTACTGAATAAATACACATATTTACGATTTATTAACATCAGGAATACACTCACGTACTCATACTTTCAGATCACAGTCAGGTGACTCTCAGTCAACATTTCCCACTCAGAACCATGCATCCGAATATCTCTGCAGATAGCAGATTATTATTTTCTTCTTCGGTATGACTTTTTCCCCCACACTCATACGTTACAGCATCCTCGGTGAAATACACTGACCACATTTTTACTTAAATCGCCCTCTTGCAGCTGAGAATAATTACTACCAAAAGTTTTAATAATTACTACCAAAAGTTTTAATAATTACTACCAAAAGCTTTAATAATTACTACCAAAAGCTTTAATAATTACTACCAAAAGTTTTAATAATTACTACCAAAAGCTTTAATAATTACTACCAAAAGCTTTAATAATTACTACCAAAAGTTTTAATAATTACTACCAAAAGCTTTAATAATTACTACCAAAAGCTTTAATAATTACTACCAAAAGCTTTAATAATTGCTTGCAAACACCGGAGAGTAGTCTGCATCCAGTCTGCAGTTTTCGCCACTCCATCATCGTAACACTGGCTGTCTTCAACACCAAAACATTTGCAAAATGTTGTCTTCAATAGCCTCACACTTACATAATCAATAATGTCAATACAGAAGTGTCAAAGTAACGTATTTTGCTTAGTACCACTGACGCCGGCAAAGATCAAACCTAGATAGGTGATACTTGCATTGTGTAACGTTTGTACCAAGAGATCGTCAGTTCTTTGTCCAGTGTAACGTTTGTACAAAGAGATCGTCAGTTCTTTGTCCAGTGTAACGTTTGTACAAAGAGATCGTCAGTTCTTTGTCCAGTGTAACGTTTGTACAAAGAGATCGTCAGTTCTTTGTCCAGTGTAACGTTTGTACAAAGAGATCGTCAGTTCGATGTCCAGTGTAACGTTTATACCAAGAGATCGTCAGTCCGACGACCAGACATACTTTTCACCAGTATTTGCAGCGAGCGCTTTTTATAAAGTAAGATTACTGCTGTTTATTGTCTGCAATGGTTTTCAGTACTGAACTACTCTTAATAGAGAATGAAAATAGTTCCAACCAGGAAGATACTGCACTTGAGAGTTCACAATGTCCATTGCTGAAGCGAGTAATCTTTCCTCTACAGGAATGTGGCAGAAATTGGGGATCTAGATCTTCTACGCCTAATCTACGGTATTGCACATAGCACGGTTCACGGTTACATATTTTTAGAAAAAAAATCCGCTAGGAAGACTTGGCTTTGTTTAGCACCTGAAGCATCTTGTAGTATGCTCCTTGTTTGTTGATCAACTGCTGGTGGCTGCCAATCTCCTGAACGCGCCCCTTGTGGATGACGGCAATCTTGTCTGCATTCTGAATGGTCGTTAGTCTGTGCGCGATTAAGATGCATGTGCGCCCTTCTCGTGCCTTGTCCAGCGCATTTTGAACGATCTGAAGACGAATAAAAATATGTTTGTGGTAGTGTTAAAGAAAAGGTGGTTGCTTCAATGTTAAGAGGTACTTGCTTTAATGAATGAAAACACTAAATCAAGTAGTTTTATTTTAATACAATTCTTTATTTGTAACTTTAAAAAATAAAGCTATTATATTAAAAGAAAAGAGATAAGAGTTAGATAATACATCTCAACTTAAGTATGAAATAGAAATCAGCCGCCAACGGCAGTAGAGTCACGATACAAAATAGCAGTCTATCGAAATTAGACTCTTCAAGATTCAAGAAAAGGCAAGCATTGAAATTGCTAACACTTGCATCATTTATGCGATTTGTTTCAGTCATGAAGCTCTCGTGTTTGGAGATTTAATTTTAGCTTTTGTTAAACGTAGTGAGTTTCACATGAGAATGGATGCATGATATTCTTTGAATTATTTATAAAACCTTTACTTTTCTTCTGCCCAAGGCATTGCAGACTGCCATACATGTAGAGGAGAGAAAATATGCACAACGCAGAAACGCGTGCTTCCCAAACCCTGACAAGAAATGATTAAACTGGGTCATCAATGTTTGTGTGCGCTGACTACGTTTTTTGCCTCCGACTACGTTTTTTGCCTCCTCCATTACAATTCTGACCGGGAAGATATAACGAAACAGAAGTAGTCGTGCAGCACGCATGCGCAGTCCACAAATCTTACCGAATGCAAACCGAACACATGCGAACAGATAATTGTTTCTTTAACACAGTATTAACACAACAGGCAAACTAGCAGCAGACGTGTACAATCTTCGTACCTTTTCACTCTCCGTGTCCAGGGCAGATGTAGCTTCGTCCAGTAACAAAATTTGGGGTTTTCTCACCAGCGCTCGGGCAATTGCAATTCGCTGTTTCTGGCCTCCGCTCAGTTGTGTCCCCTTGTCACCAATATTTGTATCGTAGCCCTAATTGTGATAATAATTATATTAATAATAATTGTTTTGTGAAATTATGTGTCTCCAGGACCCTAAGTTTAATAATATAAAGACATTTCTGTCTTAGTTAATATCGCTACCATCCAGCATGCTTTTATTTAGTACTGAGGTATTGCATACTTTATTTTGAGGTCAATCGCTCGACAACTATTTGAGTATACAGATAAAAGAACAAAGATATGACTTCAGCGTAATGAAATACAGAGATATGACCTCAGCGTAATGAAATACAAAGATATGACTTCAGCGTAATGAATACAAAGATATGACTTCAGCGTAATGAAATACAAAGATATGACTTCAGCGTAATGAAATACAAAGATATGACTTCAGCGTAATGAATACAAAGATATGACTTCAGCGTAATGAAATACAAAGATATGACTTCAGCGTAATGAAATACAAAGATATGACTTCAGCGTAATGAAATACAAACGTAAGTTCAGGTGAGAGCATGCAGAAAGCGAAAGACTGAGAGAGAAACCGACATGACAGACTTTAACGGTACAGCAGGTTTGTATGCGACATGCAAGAAAAGTATTGCGGGTTAATTAATTATGCATGAGAGTGTTTGTATGCTTGTGGGTTTATTTTTATGATATAATTGTGCATGTGTGTGTTTGTTGTATGGGACATGTGTGTGTGTATGATCGAAAGCAACTGCATAAATTTCGTAGAGCCTATAACAGCGTGCCTGTGGCAAAGTTTCGATAAAGTTGTGGATGTTGGCATCTCTAGCGGCTTCGATAATTTCATCCATAGAGACTTCTCTGGAATTGTCGCCGTAAGCAATGTTGCTGGCAAAGCTTCCATCAAAGAGCGTGGGTTCTTGGGAGACAATGCCAATCTGTTGCCTGAACCACCGGAGGTCAAGCTGCTTCAGGTCATGGCCGTCGATCAGCTGCAAAGTAGAAAATAAAAGCATAAGTGGGGCTTTACCTAATATAGTTTCTAAAATGACGAAATAATTTAGTCAAGAAAAATAAAAACATTTTACCTCTTATGCTAAATCCAGCGTACCTAATAGACATCTCAACTTTTCCCCCATTCTTCCGACCTAGCACAAACATGGTTGCCACTGATTTACTGATGTCAACTGTTTAATTTCGAAAGTGGACTTATTCATGATTATATTATTAACAGATACCCAAATGAGACTTTAATCCAATCAAACACTGAAATGTCTTTGGACAGTATTCAAGAAAGGCAATGACAGCAGAAGTCAATGGAACCGTCAAAACTCACCACATGCCCTGAGTCCGTGTCGTAGAACCGCTGAAGGAGGTGCATCGCGGTAGACTTGCCGCAGCCACTGCTTCCCACGAGTGCCAGAGTTTGGCCTGGGTCCACGGACAGACTGAAACCATTCAGCACGGTGACCGTTGGCCGTGTCGGGTAGCGGAAGATGACGTCTTCCGTGTCAACGCGCCCAGTGAAATTCGACTTCAGGACAGAAAAAGCAGTAAAATCTTGTTTGGGTACTAGATTTGTCTGACAATAAATCATTACCTTCTCCTCTGGCGTCGTGTACATTTTAAAACTTATTTTATCTTGGTGGGAGGGGGTAAATATGGACAGAGTTCAAACATCCGCTGTTCGTGGTCGTCTCGGCAAGGATGGGTGTTAGGGGACTGCTTCTGGTACTAAATGGTACGAGTATTGCTTGTAACCCTAATTAAAGTGACTATGTGAAGTGTACAAGTTTGACCATTAAAATATTGCATAAATGCAGTGATGTATAGCTTTATATAGACTAGTAGATACAATGCATTGACGTATAGCTTTAATACACAGCATAGACTAGTAGATACAATGCAGTTATGCCTGTGACTGAAATACCTGCAGTGCACTGGCGAAGCGACTGAGCATGTAACATAGGTTCGTGCCCGAGTTACACTAGGTCACATGACCCCGGCCAAATCAGTCAGTCCATACATACTTATTATGGCAAGAGATTTGTGTTCATTCCCAAATGCGTTAAGCAAATTTATTCTTTTTAATTTTTAAATTATAAATTCGAGATATGATGGAATAAACCAATGACAGCACTTTTCTGATTAATTAATTAATTTTCTAATTTTGTACATCAGAACAACACCAACGTTCGTGGCATGGATTTATTTTTTTCGTTATTAATCACCTTACACAGATTGTAACATCACAGAATGCTCCAACAACGCGATCATAATTTAGGAAAGAAAGTTTTATGAATATCTCACACAAATCGAAAACCTAATGGCCGTCTCCCACTTACCAGCACAGCTAAACCAGTTTCAAAGTTGTCAACTTTGGGCTTCAGGTCTATTATGGCGAAGAGTCGAGCTGCCGCCATTTTGGCTTTGGTGAAATCTACACCGAATGAACTCTGGCGGCCTACGTTCGCGCCCCCAAGTGTTATTACTGAGAATACCCTGTCGAAAGCAATACACTGTCACAAATACGTGCAATTTCGATACACAGAATTAACGAATGATTCAGATATTTCTCAACAGGCACTATGTTACATTTATTTGTAATAAATATTACGATTTCTTATAAAGTTGCGTAAGTGCAGAGCGTGCGTGTGTGTAAGTGTGGGTGGATGCATATGTGTGTATGTGTGCGTTTGTGTATGTGTATATGTGTGTGTGCACGTATGTGCGTGCGTGTGTGTATGTGTGGGTGGATGCATGTGTGTGTGTGTGTGTGTGTGTGTGTGTGTGTGTGTGCGTTTGTGTATGTGTATGTGATTGTATGCACGTATGTGCGTGCGTGCGTGTGTGTATGTATACGAGTGTGAACTCTCAGTCATTTAGTGCAGTGCAAAACCTAATGAAGTGCACGCTCATCAATACTAAAAAAGAAGTAAAAATCACCGGAATACTTCATAGAACTTCATGTCACCAGTCACCACAAGCTCGGTTCCCAGCTTAAAAGCGGCGGCATAGGCAAATATGGTGACGCTGTTTGCTATGCCATAACACAGGCCGAACAACTGCGATGTTCTTGCGCTCAGACTAAAAGAGTGCAATGAAAGAAAACATATACGACTGAAACAAATACTTCTTAAAACTGAAGTAGCGAATTCAGTAGCACGAATTCATATAAATGAAAAAAAAAGAGTCGTATAGTTATAATTTTCCTAACCATTGCAAATAATTCCGAACGTTCAGAAAATAAATTACTCAACAAATTCAAAAGTGTACAATTCAGGCAGTCCAATGTGTCAATCACAGTAGTTTACAGATATTAAAAACTGACAGTCAAAAATATGAATTAACTACTGTTACCTTTTTACATATATTACTACCAGCACAAATGTTAAGTCAATTAAAAGCTGTTTTTCAAAGTGTTATCTCAGTTCCAAAAGAATTATTATTGTAGAATAATTAATCGTGCAATTAAATTACGCCATATTTTTTCTCCACGAGCGATGTCAAACATTGTGTATGAGGTGGCTGGAGGGGAGAGGGGTTTCACCATAAAGAGAAAATAAATGCAATCCATTTTCATACAAATCTGTCAAAGCCGAGAGACATAAATTGAAGAAGACGAATGAACAGGCCAACATACTGAGCATCTGAGTTGATCAAGCTCTCCAATCTTTCAATGAACACGTCTTCCCTGTTCAGAGAAGCCACAGTTCGGATGTTATCGATTGCTTCTGCACATAACTGGGAGAGGAAAGAGAAAATATATATTTATGTATTTAATTAATTATTTGCGTATTTAATTACTTATTGTTTGTTTGTTTGTTTAATTAATTTTGGTTGATGAAACTAGTAAGTAGGAACTAAAATCAGAAGCAAATAACTGGGGTTTCTGAATTTAATTATGGTCAGATATCGTTCAATGCGTAACACACCAGCCCCTTGACTTATACGCCATTAGAAATATTTTTTAAATTGCATGTGAAATAAAATGTAGTGGCCGAGAATGGTTTCATTCCGACCTGATCCTTATTGCAATCTAGATTATTAAAAAAGATACTTTTTGAAAAGGTGGCTATTTACCAAAGAAAATCACATTTACCAGGACAATTATACATTTATCACCTTGCCCATACGGGCTAATGTCTAACTTGACACGACTTAAAATAGTCTTGGGACTAGCAATCAGCGGGGATAGGGGAATTCTGCTCACTTATATAATTTCAATAGTAACATCTATAACCTTTGCTTTATCTCATTTATGTAATTTCAATGGTAACATCTATAACCTCTGCTTTATCTTGGTCAAGCGTATAAATGTCTGTGACGTACCTTGCCAGCCTCAACGAGCTTCCATTTCCCAGATTTTGGTGTACCACCGATTACCTTTCCTTGAACAATGCCAGCAGCAACCATGACTGGCAGAAACGCCAGTGCCAACAAAGCCATCTTCCAGCCAAACACAAAGGCGACGACTAAGGCGGCTACAATGCAACTGAACGCTTCAAGTAAGCTTCCAATCTTAGACCCCGTGGCCTATTGAAAGAAAATTTTATTGATGTTTTCTCTGTAGTATTTCTGTGGATAGCTTTACAAAACAAAAACGAAAGAGCATGGTTCGGGGTTCTCTATTTCTTACGAAAGATGACGTTTGTGTCTGTCAGGTAGTACATGTACTCGTGTACATACATTGTAGCCATTTATAATATTTATTATTAATATGACTAGTATTTATATGGAATAAACATTTCTATTGTTTATTTTGTAATTATCTTCCAAACAAAATGACCGGTAAAACTTACTCCTTGGACGAAAGCGGCATCACTGGATAGTTTTGTGGTCAAGGCACTGACCTGGTTCTTGGGTTCATCAAAGTAGCTCATGTCCTGAAATCAAAACAGCAAAGTCAACGCAAACACACTGACATGTATTTAGTTTTCATTTTAAAAACAGTCAATTCATCATCATCATCATCATCTTCTTCTTCTTCTTCTTCTTCTTCTATTACTATTTTTTCTTTGTTCTTCTCTAGTTATTATTACTATTATTATTACTATTATTATTTCTATTATTATTACTATTATTATTACTATTATTATTACTATTATTATTACTATTATTATTACTATTACTATTATTGTTTTATTGTTGTTGTTATTGTTATTATTATTGTATTAGTAGTAGAATAGTTGTAGTAGACGTAGTAATAGTAGACCTAGTAATAGTGGTAAAAGTAATAGTAGTAGTAGTAGTAGTAATAGTAGGATGAGGGCACTTCCGAGGGGAGTTGCTTTTAGTAGTGGGGGGAGTTTGTGGTTTCCATGGAGTTTATTTAGATAGCCTTCCAATTCAGATATTAAGTTCCCAAGGCTCTTATTATTATATGTACCACTTCTACTTTAATATTTCACAGAATCTGGATTTCTAATCTGAGATCTTGATATCTTTCTATTTTTATTCTTTCTTTTGTTTTTATGTTACTATCACTTGGAACAGCGACATCAATGATTGTTACTGTTCTGTTGGGTTTCTTGAGAACTACAATGTCTGGTCTTCGTACAGGAATCACTCGATCTGTTCTTATCGAAGTCCCTCAGTATATTGACATCTTCTGTTTAGGTGACTGATCCTGGTTGGTGTATCAATGCTCTTTCTGGGGTATTTACTCCATAGTTCTTACAGAGATTTCTATGTATCAGTTTTTCCACTTCGTTGTGAATTTTGGTTTATTCTGTTCCAGCCAGAACTTGACATCCAGATAGTATGTGTTATATTGGTTCATCCATGGTTTTGAGGAGTCTGCATTTGAAATCATTTGAGATTTTCATGATTTTTGTTTTGTTCGACTTCGTGTTTAGTGCTTGATTTTGTGCAGCTGCTATGAGTGCTTCCGTTTCTCCTTTCAAACCTTCCTCTTTCAACTATTTGTATGTTGATTGTTTTGCTGATATTTCATCGGCTTGTCGTGCGTACTGGCCACGAGAGGGTCTTGGCTTCAAACACTTGCTAATGCATGTTTCGTTGTTTTCTTCCATGTTTCCTTGTCTGCTTGTGGAGGTTGGGATAATCCACTCATATTTACTGCTTCTATCAGCGGCTCATCTTTCTGTTATTTCAGATGTAGTTCACCAGGCCTATAATCTCTCCATCAATGACATGTTTGATTTTCTTGAGACCTCGGCCTCCCATTTCCCGAGATACATAGAGTATGTCTACCTCTGTGTTATGGTGTATTGAGAGTAGTTTTTTTGTTTTTCTGTCCAGTTCATTTATTTCATTCGTTGTCCAATCTATAATACCTCCAGTTTAGCTGATGACTGGTATTGCATAAGCATTAAGGGATTGTATTTCAGAGTTGGCTTTAGAACTTGTCTAACCTGATATATATGTATATATGTATGTTCTGGACGATAATTCTTCCGCGTCTCAAGGCCGAATTTCATTAATTTTCTCACATTTTTTTAGATACATAGAGCCTGTCTACGTCTGCTTTGGGACATAAGGTTTTGTATTATTATTATTATTATTATTATTATTATTATTATTATTATTATAGGATCATTATTATGGGTGATTTTATATGATTAAAATCATTTTTTATTATCGACAATGATTTCAAATTTTAGTTCTTTTATCCTACATTTCTTTTGCTACCACTGATTTTTAAAGCATTAGTCTAACTATAGGAAACTGGAAAAAATAAAAAATAAATAAAACTGGGCAAGTATATATTTTGTGTAATTTTTTTTGAAGATTATTTGAAATAATTCATACAAAAATTAAAATGCAAATTCAAGAATTGCCTCAAAGAAACATTAAATATTTTGGGAAATAGATAGTAAACAAAATCGCCGATGTCGCATTTTTCCGAATGCAAATTTGTGCTCACCTGTTTAAGCATGGAGCTAAAAGTGATTTTTCGAAAACGCGCCGTCAGGGCTGCTCCTGATTTGGCAAAAGAGTTCATCTTTGAAGCCAAAATGAAACAAATATACACAACAATGAAAATTATTTTTAAGCATTCTCGCTCGCACGCACAAACACACAGACACACACACACACACACACACACACACACACACACACACACACACACACACATATATATTCAATTATAGACATATGTATTTCTAACAAGTAATCTCTGTTTAATTGAAATAAAATTAGTACCTTAAATAAAATGCCTTTGACCATGTGCAAAAATAATGGTTATAAATTCAATCTTCTAATCTTGTTATCTTCCGCTGCTGAGTATTATCATTGGATAGCATTGGATTATGAATAGCATTAGGCCATGAATAACATTAGGTCACGAGTAGCATTAGGTCACGAGTAGCATTAGGTCGTGACCATCATTAGGTCGCGAGTATTTTTAGGTCATGAGTAGCATCAGGTCATGAATAACATTAGGTCATGAGTAGTTTCAGGTCGTGAGTAGTTATTATATCAGGGTATCATTAAAAATAGATCATAAGCACTTTTTTTCCCGGAAACAGAGGCGACGAATTAATTAAAATTTTAACAATTTATTATATCACGTGATTTCAAAATAAATGATAGACGAAACCAGTAGAAAATTGTTTTTATATTTAGTGTAGATAAATATATGTTGTTCATATATTTTTAACAAAGTGTTCTATAAAAAAAATATTTTCTCCAAAATTTGTTGTTTTAGGAAATTATTGTTTTACATTTAGTTATCTTTCAGAAATGTCTGTTTATTCATGTCGACCACCAAAATATTTTAATTTTTCTAACAATGAACGGAGAAATATTTCTATTATGGCTCTCTTTTCTTGAGAATATATATTTTATATTTAACGCGCTACAATAAACCTATCTCTTGTATTCTCTCCTTAACTCTTACTTAAATAAATATGAAATGAATAAACTGATTTGTAAAAGAGAGAAGTACATAATGTCTGTACTAAAATTATTACAAACAACTACTACAGTCGAAACAAAATGTAATTCAAGAATTATCTAACCTGAATGTTTTTCATGATGGCGGAAAGCAAGCCAATCCCAGCTGTTGTCAGCGCGAGTATCACAGCCCGTTCCAGTTGTCGGTCTTTGTCAGCCATGCCAAGTACCTAAGAGTACAGAAAGTTAATATAAAACTTGTTATTAAAAGTAAATGCAGCTCCAATGAAGTGATGCGTTGTTATATTTCACTTACAATTTACTTACACACACATACACACACACGCATACACACATGCGCACACACATAAGTACACACCAGCTATTAGTGGTAATACTCGAAAGTAGTAGTTTTGTTCCAGAGAAAGAAAGATTATTGTCGTTATTCTTTAGTTGGCAGTGGCTGTTAGGAATTTGAGTGTGCAATTATTGATTAATTGGTGAATATAGTTATGATTTTTAATTTAAAGTTTTCTCTTTTATACGCTAAGTTGAACAGCGATTTCTTTACGTATAACAGAACGAGTTACTACTGTTAGCGAAACAGGGCAAACTATAAGTTCTATAATTGCTTCCATGTTTTTTTCTTTACGCGCCCATCTCTTTGCGCAAAGCCGAAACAAGAGTCTACTGTTTTGTGCGTATTGTGCCTGTGTGTAGATGTGTATAGTGTATAGATGTATATATATATATATATATGCGTATGGTGTAAAGATGTATAACTGTACATTCTTAATGTATATACCTCGCGCACAAACAACTCTAGAACAATATTGTGTAGATACTCCTTGAGAATCAGAAATGAATGTACGGACAATCAGACTAAATGTATCAAATTAACGAACTTAACTATTATTTATAAACTTATATGCATATTTCATAACTAAGAAAAATAAAAGTCTACTCTTACGTTTAATAGCTCGTTCATTATTGAAGTCAAAGCAGGAGTTATCAGCCCTAGGAAAAGTCCAGTCTTACGTTTAGAAATTCTCTCGTCACTATAATAAACTCTGAAGTTACCAGCACTAGAAAAATCCATTCTTACATCTAGATACTCGCAAATTAAAAGCAAAGACGGAAGTTAACAACACTAGGTAAAGCCTATTCCTACATCTAGAACTCGCTCATTAAGAAAGCAAATGCTGGAGTTATCAGCCCTAGGAAAAGTCCGTTCTTACGTCTATAATCTCGCTCATTACGAAAGCAAATGTTGGAGTTATCAGCCCTAGGAAAACGGAGCTGGTGGACCCCAGGACAAGCTGTACCCATTCCGGCGCGTTCATTCGAATGACTCGAAGTAACTGGGCTGGCGGGACGTCATCGCCTTCCTGGTGAAAAAATATATCATTGCTAGCTGAGAAATACTATTACCAACAAATTCTGGAAATTAATTATTGAGCCAATTATTTGTGAGGCTTACTTTAAAACTGTTTCTCTAATAAGAACAATATGCGTTGTCTCTCAATAGCAAACCTTGTTTGGTAAATGTATCGTGTGAACGTACCTTTTCTTTCTTCCTGTTTACTTTTGCCGCCTGTTTCCGAGTGCTTGGCCGAATGCTGAGATTTCGGCTTGCGGCGGAAACTGTCAATTGCCTGTTGTGGAATAGCTTAGCAGGTAAAACGTCATCATCGATAAGTTTGTCTTTATCTTCCACGATTTCGAATTCTGCGACAAAACATGTTGAAAACGGCACGAAAGTCGTAAATTCTCTTCTTGTGTATCGTACAAGTAATTAGTGGAAAGAGGATGAGATTTTTAGAGCAGGCGCTCGTTAGATGATAGTTTGGAGTGTTTTTGATGACTGAAGTTGAAGGGTATTAGATGACTGGATTTTTAGACATATGATGTGAGTGGTGTGGAAGTGTATTATATGACTGTCTTGTTTCAAAACAGTCCATTATATCTTCTTTCATACTAGACATAGCGACATCTGCTACGTAGGATAATCTGTTCCTAGCCATCTCATAAGAATAGTCGCCTTTGTTTTGCACATCTACGCTCAACACTCAGTATTGTAATAACACTGAAATATTGCGCCAACCATCGTCAGAATACAAGGTGAGTACACAATTCTTTGTGATGAGCGGTAAATATTTTACTCAACTTGCCATACCACAAGACGAGTACACAGTTCTCTGTAATAAGGGGTAAACTGTCATTTGTTGGTGGAAATGCCATTTCTGTTTTTGTGTTAATTATAATCTTTTCTGCGCATTGAAATGTGTGACGCCAACCCATATAATAGTTAATAGTTCTCTCTAAATCAGTCAGTTAACTCACCATTAATCTAACGGATACCCTTCATTACCAGACTTCTTGCCACACCTAAATCAGATGATCAGACAATAGAATTCTCTACAGCAGGTAATTTTTTATCTCAGCCCATTGGCTAGTCTAGCTCTCGTAAATTTTAACCATTGGCTAATAAAACCACTCATCGATTTATCAGCAATTTCTAGCATATTCTCAACTCGAGTGTTTTCTCCAACTCTGACACTTATACAAATACCATCATAAGGAGTGCGAAAGGTCGGGTCACTCCGACAATTTAACAATATATATATACAATTAATTAATACAATTAGAAATAGGGATAAGCACATTTACTCCACCACAATATGTATTTGGATTTGGAAAGAGCAGACGATTTATGTTTTCGTGCTAAAGTATGTCAGAGTTCGAGGATGTGTGTAATTCTCTTCCTCATCTTTTACTTCGCTAGGCAATCATGCAAACTCTCATTATTTCCGTTTGGTGTTTTTTTTTTCTCTCTCTAAAACCCCTCCACATACTTTTATACAGAGGCATACACATACTCAATCGCATACATGAACACACACAACACAAGAAGACATTTTTATACAAACACACAAATATTCACGCATATTTATACACAAAATCACCCGCGAGAAAAGTCTCCCTCTGACTCACACACACACACACACACACACACACACACATTCGCACACACATTTATATATATATATACCCTAATATACACGCGCGCGCGCACACAGATACACATAACATATGCACTGATATATCTACCTTCTCCAAACTCTTTCGTTGCTCGCGTCTGAAAGCAGAAACAAAAGCGGTAAAGAAATGAGACAAAGTGAAGCTTTGAAGCTATGTCATCTTAAATAGCGTACCTTTAAGACAGGTACGAGAGAATGAAGAAATGTGAAGGTAGCAGTACATTCAGGCATCCACACAAATAAATTCCATTCGCTGGAGGAATTGCATCACAGTACCACATCGGTCAGTCCTTTTATCCATTCTGTCATCACTGTTATCCAATTGAACACTTTGACAAAATCATGTCTAGTCTATGCACATGTCTTTAGAGGCACAAATGGAAGGTGGCTTCCATTTTCTTTCTTCCTTCCTGTTTCTTTCTATCTTTCTTTCTTTTTTTCTCTTTCTTTCTTTCTTTCTTTCTTTCTTTCTTTCTTTCTTTCTTTCAACCTTTCTTTCTTGTTTCAACCTCTCTCTCTCTCTCTCTCTCTCTCTCTCTTTCTTTCTTTCTTTCTTTCTTTCTTTCTTTCTTTCTTTCTTTCTTGCTACGTAAAGACTCTGCCTACACAAATGAAAATTAACCGACAATACCTCAATGGCACAATAAAAGACCTACATAAAATGTGTCCAGAGAATTAGCATATGCAGCCATAGAAGCCGTAACCCGTCGATACCTCTCAAAGCCATTTTATTATCCGTTCACATCTATCATGACTACCAAGTTCGTGACTAGCTGCTCCTGCGGAGTTGAACAATTCATTTCCTTCCTTTTAAATACA
Organism: Sinotaia quadrata; assembly: GCA_028829895.1. Lineage (NCBI taxonomy): Eukaryota > Metazoa > Mollusca > Gastropoda > Architaenioglossa > Viviparidae > Sinotaia > Sinotaia quadrata. The sequence continues at coordinate 17,815,368 of CM054180.1, forward strand.
ACTTTTAAATTGTTTTACCTGTAACCCTTTGTAACGTCTAACAAATTCACGACTATTCCTGCTTAGCTGAACTATTTTAGGGCCTGATCAAAGGCTGCATTAACTGGACATTGTAATCATGTAGTCCCTTGTAAGAGGCCCAGCTAGACCACCAACGCATGCTTACCTGTAAATTGAGAAGCTGAGCATAAAGTCCACCTTTTGCAGACAGCTGGTCGTGGGTTCCCTCTTCTTCTTCCTTCCCAAAACTAATAGACACGATCTTGTCAGCATTCCGAATGGTAGATAAACGGTGAGCGATTACAATTGTCGTTCGTCCAACCCCAGCCTGATAAAATAAAGAAAAAGTGGAACACAAGAATCGTACCGAATCGTAAAGCTCCGCCCATTTACTATAATTAGAAGCACTGACGTAATATTGACTCTGAAGTGAGCTAAAGCGCGAAAGCCTGAAAGTATATCAGCCGATTATTATGTAAATAACTGCAAGTGGTCGTGATTACTTCTTATACTAACCGAGAATGTTGCAATTGAGCCGAATTACGTAAAAAATAAAAAATAAAAAAAAACTTGCAACGCTTAGACTCAACATTAGTCCCAAGAAGTTAATAAATATTCACATAATAAATATATTTTAAAGAAACAATAAATATGCAGGGGTAAATATAATATCTATCTATGAATAAGCTGTTGTGTTCATTTAAACAGGGTCTTGACTGGAATTTTGCCTGTGGTTCTTGTGTTCATTTAAAAAGGGTCTTGACTGGAATTTTGCCTGTGGTTGTTGTGTTCATTTAAAAAGAGTCTTGACTGAAATATTGCCTGTGGTTGTTGTGTTCATTTAAAAAGGGTCTTGACTGGAATTTTGCCTGTGGTTCTTGTGTTCATTTAAAAAGGGTCTTGACTGGAATATTGCCTGTGGTTGTTGTGCCATAGGAGTATATCGTGAAAGAATGTCTTTCTAAGAAAGTTGTCGATTGCACACACTCGACCACAGCGTTAAATCGGCATACTAAACACTCAGACACAACACATATATGATGCTGGCCCTGACTAAAATCGTCTATAACATTATGTGCAAAAGTCGTGTGCGTGGTCCAGCAAGTTCTAAACAAGGGGAGATAAATAGAAGTAGTGGGATTCATTTCTTCGTCTTCCGTTACAAAAATGTGTCAGAAATGATATTGCTTAATTATTTATTTTAAATTATAAACGCAGTTTAAATGAAGAGAGTTCTTCTCTTTATACATTACAATATAATGTCCAGCCGTAAGATAAAATAATGGCGTCATAACAACATACGTTTTCTAATGCATTCTGGACAATAGCCTCGCTCTCATGATCCAATGCTGACGTGGCTTCGTCCAGTAAAAGTATACGTGGGTTTTTCACGAGGGCGCGAGCAATGGCGATTCTTTGCTTCTGACCACCACTCAGCTGTGCACCTCGTTCGCCAACCAGCGTGTCGTATTTCTGAATACCAGGACAAATCAGTTTAATGATAGTTTTAATAAAGTGTATAAAATTCAATTTTAGTCATGGATAAATTTATACATTTGTTAATGATACTCTTCAGACAGACAGAAAAAGGTGCCTGTTAGTTAAATAAAACAGACTTTGCTTTTGACGCTTAATATAGTTCACCAATTCATCTCAATTTATCCTTAGAAGTATATGTGGCAAAACGTGGATAAATAGATAGATAAATAGACAGACAGACAGAAGGACGGACGGACGGACGGACGGATGGAGAGAGAGAAAGAGATGGGCCATAATAATTATTATAATTGTACAAAGTAAGAGAAAACATTCCTTCATTGAATACAATTTATAGCTGTGTAGAGTAAATCTATGTGTACCGCGAATGTAATGCACGTACTGAGGAATGAAACGTTCTTAAATTAGTCCAGTGTTCACTCAATCCTACCATCGGAAGTTCTTGAATGAAGTCATGCGCATTAGCTTCTTTGGCAGCCATTTCTATTTCCGTTTGTGTGGCTCCAAGACGACCATATCTGATATTTTCCGATATGGAAGCAGCGAAGAGTACTGGTTCCTGATCGACTACACCAATCTGATCTCGCAGCCATTTTAGGTTCAAATCTTTAATGTCGTAACCATCTAAAGTTACCTAATGAAAGAAAACTTTGCCTTAAGTTTCGCACACATTATCTTGTCATAAATTAATTATTTGTAAAAGAAGAATTAAATCATATCTCTTTTCAGATTCTTATAATTTTTTTTAATCTTTCTGTAAACAAACCAAAGAAAATAATAAATTAGAAAATAATATTTTGTACCTGTCCTTGTTCCGGATCGTAAAATCTCTGCAATAGTTGTACCGTAGTGCTCTTGCCGCAACCACTGGCTCCCACCAAGGCTACAGTCTGACCTGGTTCCACTGTAAGGTTAAGGCCATTAATCACCTGCAACAAGTACATTCACATCCAAAATTTGTTTCGCAAGTTCGAAAGAAAACCTCTTTAAAAAAATCTTCTTCGAGAAAGTAACAAATCAATTTCAAGAAAGAAAAAAGACAGAAAGGCTTTTAAAAATATTTACATCAGCTAACTGCTCTCTGTGTAATTTTCTATAAGCACGGCCCCTTTCTATATTAAGCGCAATATCATTATGCCACTCGGCCTTCCTTGATAATATCAAAGCCAACTCAAACATTAGTGCACCCTCACCTGGACTTCTGGTCTGGCCGGGTATCGGAAATGCACGTTATTAAACTGGATTACTCCCTTCAGCTCAGAAATTCTTTTACCCGCGTTCGAACTGACGTTGATCACCGGTTCCAGATCGATGATCTGAAATACTTTCATTGCTGCGGCTCGCGCATTGGAGAAAGATTCCAGATTGGGCAACGCTTGACTCAACGATGTGGAACCGACAACGACACTCAAGAATACCTGTAAAAGATAAAGTGACCAGTATAATAAGGAAGGAACACTTCGTTCTGTTCCTGTGCATATTTTGGCAAGATCAGCTTGCTCTAAATACTATCAAGCCCAGTTCATGGGCTTTTTTCCTCTTGAATTATTTTATCTCTTGGTTTATCACTATTCGTAAATGAAGTTAAGCTTCTGTAATACACTTTTTAAAACAATGTTTTAATATAAGAAATTGTGAATTCTGAGGTGCTAAAGCATGTCTGTTTGCACGTCTATTTTGTGAGAATATAATCACTTGCATGTGTATATGTGGATACGCTTTGTTTGACTATTTTTGTGAATTTGTTAACTACCGTGTGTAGGCTATTTTTTGTGAGTGCCTTTAAGTAACTGTATTTGTTTGCGTGTCTTTGCTTTTCTTCTTTGCATGTTTTACTAGCATGTTTTACTAGCATGTTTTATTAGCATGTTTTACTAGCATGTTTTACTAGCGTGTTTTACTAGCATGTTTTACTAGCATGTTTTCGTGTTTGTATTATTTAGTCAATATGTTTACTTTCATTTGCATGTTTTACTAGCGTGTTTTACTAGCATGTTTTACTAGCGTGTTTTCGTGTTTGTATTATTTAGTAAATATGTTTACTTTCATTTGCTTGTTTTACTAGCGTGTTTTCGTGTTTGTATTATTTAGTAAATATGTTTACTTTCATTTGCATGTTTTACTAGCGTATTTTCGTGTTTATATTATTTAGTAAATATGTTTACTTTCATTTGCATGTTTTACTAGCATGTTTTACTAGCATGTTTTCGTGTTTGTATTATTTAGTAAATATGTTTACTTTCATTTGCATGTTTTACTAGCGTGTTTTCGTGTTTGTATTATTTAGTAAATATGTTTACTTTCATTTGCATGTTTTACTAGCATGTTTTCGTGTTTGTATTATTTAGTAAATATGTTTACTTTCATTTGCATGCATTTATGTGTTTGGGTGTGTGCTCTTGTTTGTATATATTGTGTGACTGTGTTTATGCGACAGGTTTTGCTTGCGCATTTGTGTGTGCGTATGAGTTATTTGGAACATTGATACGAAACGAATGGACGATAAGCAATAATCACAACCACTTACGGATAATATTTTTCCAGGGTCAAGTTCTTCTTTCTGACTGAGAACCACCCCGTACCAAAACGTCATGGCCAAGGACGCGAAAATGATGGCCCAATGAAAGGACATGCCCAGACCGAGAACCATTCCTTTTCTGTTTCCGGCTTTCATCGCAAAGATCAGGTTGTCATTGTAACTGCGGCAATTGATGAGATAAATACTCAGTTCGTGCGATCCCTCGCTATCGTACAAGGGGAGTATGTTTTCAATAGGATATAAACGTAGCAATTTAAAATTTAAGTTTTAGTCTACGCATTTTAATATTCTTAGAATATTTATAAGACCCAATGTCCATGCACACTATTGTAAAAGTGTTTAATATAAACAAGATGTTAGACAGAGGAGACATTACATCTTACAAGTTGTGAAATAAACACTTTTCTTTACACTATCAATTTCACGAAATGCTCGTCATATTATTGCATTTCTTCCCTATACTATCTACAGGTTGTAGCAATACAACCTTTGGACTCAAATGATGTCAATGTACTTTGGACTCAAATGATGTCAATGTACTTTGGACTCAAATGATGTCAATGTACTTTGGACTCAAATGATGTCAATGTATTTTGGACACAAATGATGTCAATGTACTTTGGACACAAATGATGTCAATGTACTTTGGACTCAAATGATGTCAATGTATTTTGGACACAAATGATGTCAATGTACTTTGGACACAAATGATGTCAATGTACTTTGGACACAAATGATATCAATGTACTTTGGACTCAAATGATGTCAATGTACTTTGGACTCAAATGATGTCAATGTGCTTTAGACTCAAATGATGTCAATGTCCTATATATTTTTTTAAAGAAACTTTCGCGGGGTTTAAGTACACCCAGTCGGACGGATTGTGCAACATACAGACTGGTGCAGAACATGTTTTCACAATATGCTGCCTCGTTCAAACCCCGCTTAAAACACATCTCATTCTGGAGCACGTATGATTAAACCCATTATAGTTAGCTTTACAGAATACAGCCAAATGGATTCATTTTACATGCATTAAGATCTGTGCTAAACTTATTGTGATTCAAAGAACAGTTCATTAATCGTTTACACACCGTTTTTCTTCCTTCTCCTGTCCCTGGAACGCCTGCACCGTGCGTATGGCTCGAAGTGCTTGTTCTGCCACAGAGCCGGCCTTGGCGTACGCTTTCAGCTCTTGAACGGTAGTAGTACGCATTAACTACAGACGTCCAAAGAGGTATACAGAGAGGTGTGCATATAAGTAAAAAGAGGCTGAGAGAGGTGTGTATATAGGCTGAGAGAGGCATTGAAAGTTTTGGGAAAGTATGACGAGGGATAGAGAAGTTTAGAAAGATGCAAAGAGGTTTAGAGGTATAGTATGCAGTCTAGACGTGCAAAGAGATATAGAGAGGTACAAAAAGTTATAGAGGTATATAAAGTTTGAAAAGGTACGCAGATGCATAGATGCAAGTAAAAATAAGATAGAGAGGTTAAGAAAAGTACAAAGAAGTATAGAGAAGTACAAAGAAGTGTAGAGAGTTTTAGAAAAATACAAAGAGGTATAGAGAATTAAAAAGATATACAAAGAGGTACAAATAAGTCTAGAGAGGTACAAAGAGGTCCAGAGAAGTGCAAAGATGTCTAGAGTAGCACAAAGAGGTATACAGGAGTCTAGAGAAGTATAGAGAGGTACAAAGAGGTATAGAGCTATAAATAGGTAAAGAGAAGTATAGAAAGGTACAAAATGGTATAGAGAGGTACAAAGAGGTAGAGATAGGTAAAAGAGGTATAGAGAAGTATAGAGAGTTACAAAGTGGTATAGAGAAATACAAAATGTATAGGGAATGCAAGCACATCATATTCTGTACATGGTCAACATCTTCCTAAGCATTCATGACCTTATTTAATGTCATTACATGGACTCTATACATTCATTACTTTATATAATCTCATTGAACAAGCCTCCCATGCATGTTGTATGAATGCAGGAAGTAGAGACATGTAGAATACTAATGTTCCTTCTTTACTTTTAAATATAATATTCATTTATGTTGGAAAGGTTCATGCTAGCAGGTAAATACATATTTAACTAAAAGCAAATAGCATCTATACTTGTATGCCACTTTTACAGGTAGTAAAAGGTTACATCTACCTTTGTTACACAAAGGTTCCATAATGTCTGTGTCTTTTTGTTTTTTGGCAGTTGTGTGTGCATATATCAGTATCTATCTATCTATCTATGAATCTATCTAAACATGAAAATTACAGTTTTAGACTTATAGCTCTGGGGTTTACTCATGGTGAGGCTTTTTCACATGACTGCCAGACAGTGACTGACAGAGAAAACACGTCTTATTTCATGTGCAGTTTCTCAGCAAGTGGTTGCAAAATTTCCCATGACATGGGTTTCTCCCACTGTATTCTCTTAGCACCCATAGGTCAGTTCCAGCTGGCCAGTAGATGGCCATTGGCTAGCTATAGTTGGTCAATATGCAACCATTGGCTAGCCCTAACTGGCTAGCTTCTAAGGAATGTTTGCATCATGCAATAAGCCATTTATCCAAAACAAGATGGACTCATGCATTCGATGGAACTTACACTATTGAATTCCACTACGAATGAATGCAGTGTCATTTAATTATGATGCTACTTCTGGCAATGTCTAGTAATCCATTTGGATGACTATTGTTATTTTCACTTGCATATTTACTCGACATGCAGTTATGATGTCTACCTTAGAATCATACTGTATAAATATCGGTTACATGAATAAGTGTTCCACAATTTATTAAAAAATTATATCATATATAAAAGTATATATGTGGAGTGTAAAGATAAAAGAAACATGTGAGAAATAAAGGGGTGGAAATATTTCTCACACAATCTATCTATCTATCTATCTATCTATCTATCTATCTATCTATCGTATGCTAAAGCACTACTAGATAGGCACATCTTCAAAAATACCCTGATAGTGACGCCATTGATACAAATAAATAGCGGGCTGAAAGCGAAAGGGACTAAAGCAAGCTTCCAACTCTGTGTGAAAGCCATGACGTATGCAGCAAGGAAGGTCGCCAGCCACTGCAGGAACACAGCCATTTTCTCGCATAAGCCGTCGCCCATCTTCTGCAGGTCTCTGCCAGACAAACAACAGCCATGTTTAAGATAAACTGCCACTGCAAGATAGAAGACAGCGCATGAGAAATATATATTACAGAAGAAAAGTTGTCAGACAAAAGTAAATAGGCAGGTATGGTTCACAAAGTTCCAGGATGGCTGGGTGAGTTATTAAAAGTGCTGTAAAATAATATTTCGTCAGTTTTCAAATGTATACCATAAAGAGCATAAGAGATAATAAATAATGTAAAGTGTCTTGGGGTTACTTGGCTTGTTTGTTTTTAAGTTTTAATTATTTTTAAAATATGTCCCATTATTAGTAGTATTGGAGTTATTTTCATTCTGTGTTATTGTTTAAGCATGTATACGTAGTCTTCTCAATGTGATAGCCCTCGTTTAAATTTCTGTGATGATAGATCATCGTAAACAAAAGAAGTTTGAAAAGAAATTTAATCTGATTTTTAGTCTGAATTTTTTCTATTTTTTCTAACCGTCCATATTACAAATATGCCATGCTGTTTTCTTGACTTTTGTATTGCAGGCAAGGAAAACACGTTTTGAAAATGCAAATCACTCACTCAGTGAATCTGGAATTCAGTTCCCCTGCATCATGTGTGTCGAACCACCCCATGTCCTGGCGCATGACAGAACGAAAGAACAGTTTGCGAATGCGTGCAAGTTGACGTTCGCCCGCCCAGGTCCAGAGAGACGCGGCAAAATAGCCACATGCCAGAGTGGCGCATGCCAAAGTCACGATGTAATTGACCTTGACAGCCATGTTTTCGCTTAAGTAATGGCAGTCACTTCCGTTTTCCGGAATGGTTTCATTGATCCAGGAAGTTGAGCTAGAGTAAAAGGCAGTACACAAAACTCCTCATTTGTTTTCAAAAATAAAATATAATCAAAACTGAGCAATTAGAACTTCACTGGACTCTCAGACCAAAAGAAAGGAGCTGTATTATCAGAATAACATTATGTTTCCTTATCGCAGAACACTAAAATAATTGATATTGTACTTATTTATTTGTTTGGTGACTTTATTAAGTAGCTCCTCCCTTTTATTTCTGCCAAGCAAGATTCTAAATAATCCGTTTTAGTGACAATGAAATATCATTCATAGCTTGGACTTAAAGATGCTAATAACTTCACCTATCCAGTTAATAATCCCACCTACATTGCAAAAAAAAAAAACAACACGACAACCTCGAATCTAAAACAATAATAATGAAGATACTATTGGTCGAAAATGACGATGTTTGGGAGAAACATAAGGAGGAAGAGGGAAAGGGAATCAAACGCGGATTTATATTAAACTCACTTTGCTTTAGATAAATCCAGAATGAAAAGACTGATGACCTCGCCGATGAGGAGGAGGTTTATTGGCATGCCGCAACCCTCTCCAATGGCAAATATGGAGCCTATAATCATCATCAAAATCTCTGCTCCGGAAGCATATCTAAACTAAAAGAAATTTACACAGAGTTCACATTATTCATTTTAATTGAAACTCATCACCTATCACAAAATAAAATAAAGAAATAGTATTATATTTTGAAGAGAGCATCTTTATTTAACTTTGTATCATTCATGCCCTCAGTTTATAAACAATTCTAAAACAATAATTTACAGACAGACAGATAGATAGTTAGAGAGAGAGACGGACGGACAGTCACACAGATAGAGAGAGAGAAACGAACGGATGGATGGATGGATGGATGGATGGATGGATGGATGGATGGATGGATGGATGGATGGATAGATAGATAGATAGATAGATGCAGAGAAGTGCCAAATGTTTACCAGCTGGAAAATTCCAACAAAAGGTTCTTTCTTCTTCTGTTGGCGCCCACAGCAGCCCGCCTCATCATCTTTGTTCTCCTCCATCAGCTCATCGTCTTTCTCTAATGCTATTGTTGTCTCTCTTTTCTGCCCGGTATTTTTCACTATAGGCTGGTGTGACACTAAGTGGCCATTGGCCTCTTCTCCATTGTTGTTATTGATGGCGGTAATACAAAGGACCTCGTTATCGGTCGTTAGACTCTTCACGCCATGTAGGTTGTCTGGTATTTCATGACATTTTCCGGGTGCGTTCGGCTGAGGTGTGCACTTTTGATTCACACCGTTTTCTTGTGAACGCAGAGTGTACTTTTTCATAGCCATACCGGTCACTACCTGCAACACGGAAGTGCGAAAGAATTTTTTTATTTCAAAACTGTCGCGAATGTCCAAAACTGATTGAAGAGTTGCGGTTACTATTTCGATACAACAAGTCAGGCATGATACGTTGCTGATTACAATGCCGACAAAAATTCTTTAACTACATTTTAAAAATAAAATTCATATGTGCAGCACATTTCTTTGTGTATGTAAGTGTTTGATTGTGAGCATAAAATTAAATCAAATTATGCATGAAAAAAAATTATTTAAACAACAAATGTTAAGGTCTACAGTACGAAGGATTTTGCATGTAGTATAAATCTTACTGACTGGTAGCAATATTTATAAAACCTTGACTCAGAATAAATGGAAGCTATCTAGACAGATGACTATATGCAAAGATTTAAAAGTTAGCTTGGTAAAATGACTGGACACAAGAAACTAAATAGGCAAAGTAACTGAATACTGGAATATACTTAAGCAGAATTACTTTAAAACAGGTACTTAGTTAAGCAAAACAGCTGGAGGCTGGAAAAATAGGTAGACAGCTACTTGGAAAACAGGAAACTAGATAGGCAAAATAACTGGAGACAGGAAAATAGCTAGACAGAATGATAGACACCGGAAACTAGTTAGGCAAGTGGACACTAGCTAGACAGCATGGCTAGACACAAGAAACTAACCAGGCAAAACAAATGAACACGGATTTAGCTGCGAGAACGTCACGACACGACAGTTTAGGTGGGCAAATGGCTAAGGATAAAGCACAATGGTCTAAAGCGATTTATATTGATCTGCTGGTGTTCCAGGCTACTTGAAACAGTGCTTAATATATAAATGTTTTATACACAATTAAAAGCATGCACATGTGCAAAATTGGTTTCAAACAAAAATGAAAATAATATCAGTATGAAAAGAAATCATGATAATTTATTGTTTTAAAAATCTAAAGCAGCTAGATACTAATGTTATGGCCAGACAACTACTAGGTGATATAATATTCTAAACAACAATGGGTTTGTAGATTGTAAGGAGTTTAGTTCTATTGTAGCAATTGCTATGGGTTTGGAGATTGTGAGAAGTGTACTTTTCTGTAACAATTGCTATGGGTTTGGAGACTGGGAGAAGTGTAGTTCTATTGTAGCAATTGCTATGGGTTTGGAAATTGGGAGAAGTGTAGTTCTATTGTTGCAATTGCTATGGGTTTGGAGATTGGGAGAAGTGTAGTTCTATTGTTGCAATTGCTATGGGTTTGGAGATTGGGAGAAGTGTAGTTCTATTGTAGCAATTGCTATGGGTTTGGAGATTGGGAGAAGTGTAGTTCTATTGTAGCAATTGCTTGTTGAATACGACGTGTTGTAGTAAGTGAATTGTGACGTAATTTTGTTTTGTTCCATTAATCAACCTTGCGTTATTCTTTGAAACTATGAAATCTATTTGTTGCGTGAAAACAGGATACGCGCGTACTTTTCATTTCCAGTGTTATCTTTCTTACATGTGATTGAACATATTCGTTTTACAAATAAATACGTGTTCTTGAAAAAACAGTTTAGCCGAATCAAGTAAATTTACCTTAATTTACCCATACACACGCACTCACGCACGCATAATATATATATATATATATATATATATATAGAGAGAGAGAGAGAGAGAGAGAGAGAGAGAGAGAGAGAGAGAGAGAGAGAGAGAGAGACGGATAGGTAAACATACACATGCTCGCGCACACAGTATAAATGAGCAGCATACTTGTGTTGTACGTCAGTAATGTACGTCAGTGTGTACGTCAGTAATCAGGTATTATGTACAATGTCCTTCTACCACCCTTTACATCTGCAAAAGTGTATTATTTGCCTGGCAAGTTATAACAACGCAGTATTGTTAATTAGACTTTTTTTTTAATTCGGAAATATACATCCTTCTTCATTTTTCTCCATTTCTTTCTTTTGTATTCTTCTTTAACAGCACAGTAGTCCAATTTAGGTGTTTCATTCTAAAGGCATAAAAGCTGACCGACATAACGTGTGACGGTGATGTCTCGGTAAGCCGATCTACTGCGCCATTTTCGCATGGTTTTTTTTTCCTATTTAGGCGTCGTAGCAGTGGTTTGAATAGACCGAGTTAATCTTGAGCCAAAGCCAGTCCTATAGCAGATCACATACGGCAGTTTCGTTTAATTTCCTATGGTCCACTACAAACTATTCAGGTCAACAACTCATCAGAGTTCAAATTGTGAGGATTATTAATTTTAAAATAAAAAGAAGTAGATGTATTAAGAATAACCAGCGACTTGTTGGATGCTGGTAAGATAGTAAGCAGGCTTATTTAATCGCGCAATATCTGATAACTATGATGAAATGAAACAGAGGGAATCCACATTATAACACTAATATTCATAATGTATACAGGGGGAACAACCAAGTCAGGAACCAGTTAAACGAAATATAAATAATCTTGATACAACACTAATTAGTGGTAGTAGTAGTATTGTTGTTGTTGCTGTTGTTATTCTTGTTATTATTATTGATAATAATCATATTAATAATAATTATTATATAAATAATTTGCTTTAAACAGATCAATAATTAACTGTTAAGGCGTCGTATGTGATAAAATAAAATTCAAAATAATTGATTGTGCGTCTCTGAACAGTAATGTAAAGGTGTCCACTCCAGTTCCCACATCTACGTCTATCGCTACACATCAAATGCGATTGTATAAAGACAGTGAGAATTTTTTTTTTTAATTATTAAATTCTAATTCAAAAGTTACGTGTAAATACGTGTTTGCTTTCTTTTCCTTATCCATTCTCTGAAAGAAAATGCAATTTTCACTTACGGTTTATATTGTATTTCTTGATTACACTTTATTTTTTTATTACAGATTGAAGTTATTTATGTAATCATTCTCTTAACAGCGTACATATAAGAAACTATTGCAATCAGACCACCTATGTAATTATTTCATTCACTTAACAGCGTACATATGAGAAACTATTGCAATCAGACCACTATTTCATTCACTCTCATAAGATCCATGCAGTTAAGATTAAGAGGGAGAGGAGAGGTGGGAGTAAAAAAAAGGGGGGAAGTTATAAGTAAAAGAAAGTAAAGCAAAATGATGAAAGAGTTTGATGTACCATAACTATTTCATTATCATTCTCCATACCTTTAAAAAAAAACAAGCCTACTCGGCAAGCAGTCAAGAGGTGTCGCAAATTTGTGTGTCCTGCTTATTATCTTAGGAAGAAAATTACTTCAATAATTACCGTCGTCCAAGATAAGTAAACAAACTGCAAAGTTTTTCCCCTTCTTTATAAGAACTATTTTCAGTTTCAATATTGCTCGCAATAAATATTTAGTCTAACACCAGGCGTCGCTGAACATGAAGTGCTGGAACACAGTTAAATATAAATTGCAAGCGCTTTGCTCCTGGACTTGTGGAGTCGACGATTAGTTTCCGCCTTTCAAACTAGCCTACTTCACAGTATTGGTCGATATGTCTCTCCTTGTGTCTTTGACTGATTGACTGTTGTTGGCGGTGGGGGGAGGCACTTACAGCTTACGCCCAATTTCGCGCGAGAAATAGGATGGATGGACAATGGGGATTGGGACTAAAACTATCAAAACGAGCCTGGTGAGTTACGATCTCTCTATGATGTAATTGTTTTTATTGTTCTCTTTCAAACCATGTCAGGGCGGGCCTCAGAGTGAGTCATATCTCAGCACCCAGTGCGGAACCACACAAGACCCTCTCTAAAGTCAAAAATGTCCGCGCAGTTGACTGAATCCCCAGCCCTCCTTGCACCAATTCTGTTGTCATGGGGCCGATTGGCCCCATACTTGGTTCTACCTTGCCTCGTTCTATGATTAACTTGTTTATGGTTTATTTTTCACTACCTTCTCATTAAGTTAGAGTGGATACCAGTGTGGATGTTTAGTTATAAAATGAATTCCCTCTTTTCTGCCAACTAACCGTGATGTATATGCAGACAGTTTAAACATTTTATGCAAATCGTTAACCTGAACTGAAAATCTGGATATGGGACGAGAAAAATCCATAAATTAATAAATGTTTCTAGAAATTCTATTTGAAAAAATATTTAAACCTAGGCATGTGAAGTCGGTTCGTCGTTGCTCATAGAGGACGTGAATAAATGCATCATAATTTTTGTGCATGAGCCAGAAATGTACCACATCATAAAGTTAGATTAAGTACCTCATATTTGGCCCTTTGCGTAATTTTAAATGTGAAAAATTATTTCTCTTGCAAAGCTTTTATCTAAAAATTACTAACCATTTTATTTTCTTACACATTACTTTATTGTATGATTTTGTGCTAAAGTGTGATTCTTATTGCATACACTGCTGCTGTTATTTGTTTAGACGGTAATTAAAATTATATTCAAGCTATATTTGGTATGAGTTATGTCTACTCTGACAGCTTTTATACGTGTATACAATATAGCCAATCAGTCATATGATAGTAATTCTCGTTTGGGGAATGATTATTATTATTGCTGATTATTTATTTTGACCTATCTGTGCATAAATATTGTGTACTGTTGTCATAGCTAATATTTTAAGACACACGCATTTAGCTTGTGCTTGACACTGCCACTGTGTTTTGTCAGTGTGCATACCACCTATGGCAGGTGAGGCCATTATTGTGTTTTGTCAGTGTGTGCATACCACCTATGTCAGGTGAGACCATTATTGTGTTCTGCTGCTTGTACAGTGTAGCACCTGAATAAAGCATTAAAATGGGGCATATCACTTAATGTGTGACTTTAAATGTATTAAAGCCGTTTTCTGAGCTGGAGAACTTTCTACTGTACTTACACAAGTGTATACAGAGTTTAGCTCCTGATTGGCTCAGTTCTGCTGAAGTCTACCTGCTACAACCCAGACCTGTGCTGTTACTTTGCTTACCAGTCCTCACCCATCCTCAATCAGCAATCCTACTTAGGAAGTAATCCTTAATCAGCAATCCTAACCAGGAAGTCATCCTCTATTTTATATAGTGGATTTAGAAGCGTCTTCCCCAGCGGAGGTATCATACTGCAGATTTGTCATCACCAATGGATATAAAGTTGCGTTGTATATGGAGAGTGTAAATGTCTTGTAGTGCTCATTTCGTTGAGTATATGCTTGTTATAGTTGTAGTTTTAATATTATTTACATAGATTTTGCATATCTATCGTGTGAATGTAACTTTGTGATGTCTTTGTTGTAACACCTTTAAACAGGCAGAGGTTTCCATCTACCGTTTTGTTATATATTACGTGTCTCCATTTCATTCATCAGATATTTCTTTTTAATGTGTAAGCTATCCACACCTATCTAGGTATAAATGAGTGTGAATGGGGGCAAGCCAATATCTGTCTATCGATTCCTCTGGTGTGTGACTAATCATATCTCATTGTGACTGTATTCGTTCCTTTTCTTGGCGGGTACAAATGGAGTGAATGTAGCTCACGAAACCAACATCTATTGTTACGTTTACCCACACATACATCACAGTTTGATATAAAATACAATGATGTGACTTTTGTTGATAAGTATGTGCGTGAGTGCGTTTGGTTCAAGCCTTTGTGGTCTCGTACACAAGCGGAATGATGTGCCACGTATTGAAATGAAAAGAAACTGGTCACAACTGCCAATGCTACAGCTTGTGAACGGACGGGGTTTGACCCTACAATAAAGATCTCAGTAATATACATTTCGAGTTAGTGTGCACTTAAAATGCGTACAGAAAAATATTTATTAAACAAACAAAGAAGTCGATTGTGTTATTTAAACTTCTTCACTCTTTGGTGTGATCGACATTAATTTCGCAGCCATCGTGTTTCAATTGAATATTCTGCTTCATCGTGTTAGTAAAGAATGTTTAATCTCCTATTTCAGTATTTAGTTTAAGATTTAGACAATACAATTATTATAATTAAAGTGACTAACAGTTGTTCTGTTGGTGAATATACGTGCTATTAACAACAGTTATTTTAATTAAAATAATAAATCCTTATTGTAGAGAATTTAACAAATATATAATAAATATTGCACTTCTCGAAAAAATTGCCTCAGAATTTAATATCAAAACGAGTACAGTTTATTTTTTTTAACTGGCAAATGATAAAAGCAATTGTTTGTGAAGGAAAATATTTTATTTTGCTAAAACCAGGTTGCAGTTGTGAAACCGTAGGCTTACATAGGAGAATAGCGATAACAGGTTTTTGTATCTTGTACAGCACACACACAAAATCTTAGGTAAATGCTTGTTCAGTTAATAAGTTCAGTTTAAATTCTGAATCACCGCTACTAGTAGTCACTCTAAGCTAAATAATTCAGATTTCGTCTAAAAACAGATGATGTATTGAGTAAGCACTTTGAACCCCAGAAAGACTCCTCAAGTGACAAAAGGTACAGCATTCCCGTGGGACGAGAGACGATTTATCGTTCTTTTATTTCCCTGTCACGTGAAATTTCTCAGCAGTATTGAGAACAGACGCAAACAATTTTTTTTTCATATTACTATGAGGACGGAACTGCATTCCATTATTTCATTAATCTTTATTATTACATTTTTGGCGTCTGTCGCTCGGATGGTTAATTCTAAAAATATGAGTTATTAAAAGCTTTGGTGGGGGGGGGGATGACAATTGACACGAAGCGCCATAAATACTACACAAATGACAAAGCCTACAGCCGTCTAAAGGGACGAGAGGTCATTAATTTGTCGTTCAACTTTTTTAAAGCCCTCTCGCGTGACACGTCTGTTAAGAACAGTCATCTGTGTGTATATATTTTTTCCTCATAAGCAAAATATTCTTTGGCGAAACGCATACTACAATGTGTTTATCTTCATTATTAAATTCATGGCGTCTGACATTCAGACAGTTAAATCTAAAATTATGATAAAGGAACAGTTATCTGCCCTTGAAGTCTTAATGGCTTCAGCTCAGAATGTAAACAGCAAACAGATCGATTTGTGAAAGCATCCAGACGAGCCAGACTATGCCAGTCCCCAACAAAACATGAACAGCAACAACAGTTCAACATCAGTACTACGACACCACTGGTTTGTTACCAGCACAACCTCAATCACGAACTAAATCACTACAACACAAAGCTATGATATCCGGCCAGCAACATCAAAGCTAACGTCAGCAGCAACTCCGTTACCCCCAAAAGTACTTGTCGGTCGATCTGGATTTGTGTACATGTAGGTGATTGACACGCACAAGCATGCCGAGGATACAACAACGGGACACGCCCAAACCTACAGTAACCAATGTGAATGACCCAACCTGTGGGAATGGCAACGACCTTTATCATGAAGATCTGGCCAAAAATAAACTTTAACATTTTAATTTGTCATCCAGTTCTGTCCACATTCTTCTTTATGTACATATCTCCTTCACACGAGCGAATGTTGGTAATGGCCATTTAAAAAAAAAAAAGAAATAA
The DNA here is from genome assembly GCA_028829895.1 of Sinotaia quadrata. Classification (NCBI taxonomy): domain Eukaryota; kingdom Metazoa; phylum Mollusca; class Gastropoda; order Architaenioglossa; family Viviparidae; genus Sinotaia; species Sinotaia quadrata. The sequence continues at coordinate 17,832,147 of CM054180.1, forward strand.
ATCAGTCATCCGATAAACAGATTTTATTCGCCTTCACTCCATATATGTCTTACACTGGTATAGTCTGAAACTGAATTTTGAACAGTTATAGTTTACCCTCGTTTACTGCTCACAAACCCTTGACCAGCTTATGAAGTGCCGGGTGGGGATGGGGGTCGTTTGGTTGATTTCCTTATGATGTGTTTCTATCAGGACCAAATAAATGAAACTGTTCTTAATACTTTTCTTTTAAAAATACTTAGTAGCCACCAATGATTTGAGATTGGTTATAGGCCATTCTTTAAGTCAAGAAGCGTATTTTATTATTATGATCCAAGGTGTCTTAAGCACACAACAAACAAGACAAGCAACCCATACAAAAACACCACATAAAAATAATCAAACATACTAAGCCAACACACAGCAAACATAGCAAACACTCCAGCACAACAAATCAACACATAATAGCAAACGCTCCAGCACAACAAATCAATACATAATAGCAAACACTCCAGCACAACAAATCAACACATAATAGCAAACACGTACCACAAACAATCAGCGAGACTCAGTTAACAAACATGCAACAAACCAAAACAAACAACAAATGCATAGACAACTACAAATACTCACAACATATGAACACAATACACGCACGCACACAACAAAACTCATACAACAAAAATACACACAAAACATCAACCCGACTATTTTCATCTCTACAGAAAAAGATAACTAATTTTCATCACAGTAAGTGCACACATACAAACATACAACAAGCACATATCAAACAGACCATTTTCGTATTATTTGTCTTTGTAATTAGTTCACACTTACAAACAATAGCTGCCATAAATCAACAATTCTGTTTTAAATGCTGAGATTTATAAAATAATACAGAATTTAACTGTATACAAGATAAATACCATTCAGAAATAACACATCTAGTTCACTGTAGAAGGTGCACCCATGTATCATAAATGGAAACATTCTCGTGTTGGAATCCGCCACGTGGAAGGTCTTCGCAAAAGAAAAGAGAAGGTAACTGGACTGGCTGATTGACTTTTGGGGGAAGCTTCCGGTCGAAATAGGTTTCGCTTTAGGGAATGGAGTGTGTGTGAGGAAGAGGCAAGATGGTGGGAGTCCTCTTCTAATCAGTTGTGGGTCTGGAACAAGTTTACTGAGGTACAGGACTCGACTTACCCTCTGCAAGGAATTTCTGCCCTAAGCTGGTTGTTCTAGGCCAGGGGTGGGCCCGCGAAGGGCTTTCATGCAACCTGCCATTCTTATCAAATGGGGCTTAAACTTTATGCCAAGCAGTTGATTGAGCAGAACTTTATTCATGTTCCTCTTTTGAACACTGCTTCATAAGCATTATCTGATAAGTACAGTTGTCAGATCACGGCTTTAAAAGAAGAATTTATCTGGAGGTTTGAGGATTTCAAGGCAATGGAACAACAGTTCGAATGCTCAGCTACCCTTTGCATGTGACATTGAAACAACCACTGGAAAATCTGCGGATGGAACTGATTGATTCGTAGGCCGACAATTCCTTAAGAAGAACTTTTGAAACTAAAACCCAGATTAAGTTTTATGCTTCTCTGCACCTAGAAAAGTTTCAAAATCTGAAAGAATTTGCCAGAAAGATGTTTGTGTTGTTTGCATCAACCTACATTTGTGAGCAGACTTTCTCTACTATAAAAGTCAACAAGTGAAAGAACGGATAGCTTCTCACAGATTCAAATCTTCACTCAGTTTTAAAGATCAGCACGAGTAACTTGTCACCAAACTTTGACAAACTGGTCAACGAATGTGATCAGCAACATCATTTGTACTGATTGTTTATGTTACTGTGTTTATCAAATAAATGTGCTTCTTTTGAAGTTTGAGTTTTCAAATATTATCAAGTTAAAATTAATTATAATGTTATATAGAAAAACCTTTTGGTTCCTTGCTATTTCAAATATTAATTGTTTTACTTAATGACCTCTGTAGCCGGCGACAAGTGTAAATTTGTGTATGCAGCCCTTGCAGTGGAAAGTTTGCCCTCCTTGGTTCGATCTGGGAAACGAATGTCACTTTTTCGGCGGGCGTGGAAGAAAAGGATCACAAGCTACTACTCTACCAAGTACAGATCTCCCCTGGTCGATATTTATGTAGAGTATTTCTAGGCGATTTCCTCTCTCTATTTTCTGATGTGCCTGTTGCTGTTGTTGTGTAGGTTGTATCTGTCACCGGTGCTTTCCTCTGGTCTGGTATTTTCTAACGCTTTCGGAGGATTGTGTGTGTGTGTGTGGGGGGGGGGGAACCAGTAGAGATGGTCTTACAGTTAGTTGATTCCGTCCGCAGTGGGTTGATTGAAATATTCCTATTGCGGTTTTGGTTTCCCGTTGTTGCCGCCATCTTTTTTCGTTGTTATTGATAATGGTGGCTTTCTTGCATTTTGTCGGTTTCAGCCAAGCAAAGGCTGAAACCGGTTGTCTTCCCCGGTTCTTCTTGTTGTTGATGACGATGCTCCGTTGGCATCTTAGGAATATGAGGTGGACGCTTTTTGTTTTTGGCAATTGTTTTTAAGTAGCCTGATTATTTTTATCCTAATTATTTTAAATTAACAGCTGCAGCTAGTGCTGAAGCCGTTGTTGAATTGGAGTATTTCTTGAATTATATTGCACATGCTATTTCTCTGACCATCCTTTCACTACCACCCAACCTTAATCTCCGAAGACACCCCCCCCCCTCTCTCTCTCTCCCCTCACTTTCTATCAGTCTCTATCTCATTTAAATATGCCCTCACCGCCCTTTCAAATTATAGGGCAAACCATATGCACTAAAGATAATTAATAAATAACAGAATCATAAAGAAACATAGAAACGAAATCAATTTCAATTTTTAAAAAAATAAATGAAATACTAAAGTGGAAGGATCGTTAATATATATCTTGGACTCTAATTTATAGCCTTTCATTACAAACTGAGTCATACGTAATTTATAGCCTTTCATTACAAACTGAGTCATACGGCGTGACAAACGAAACAGGCATTATAAGTAAAATCGATTTAAATTTATTCTCATCACGTTTCGTGTGTAAAACATTTACGTTGAGCTTACTCTAGAAGATGCTAGAGTATAGAATTGCTCAATACAACAATTACTAGTGGGCGTAGTTATTAATAATTTAATATAAAATTTCACTTCTGTGCAAGTAAACACCGGTCATTGACAATTGCAAAAACAAACATTTTATTTAAAGTATCACAAAATGGGATAAAATGGATCTAAATCCTCTTCACATTCTCTCTCTCTCTCCCTCCTCCCTCTCTCTATACACACACACGCGCGCACATATACATACACACATATACAAACACGCACACACACAAATACACACTTTCATTTACAAAAGCGTTACATTTGTACTATTATAATAACTTACATCATGAATAAAAGTCGAGGTCTTTTGCTTATGAACCATAAAATAAACACGAAACTATAGGGTAAATACAATTATGTACCCTTGTTTGCTTACCAGTATATGAAAACAATGAATACATGTTAACGTTAACGGGTAGCAGGCAGATATCGTTTGGGACTTTTTAATTTTACAACAGAGAGCTTCTACCGAATATTTGTTCTTTAATGTCCAAAGCTTTACGGAACAAAGATGTGCAATATTTAACTGTGAGACAAAACTTAGAAGTTACCATATGCAGACTGTTTAGCTATCTGACGGCTTTTACAGTTTACTTATTGTTTCTCACGGCTTTTACAGATTATTTATTATTATTGACTGGCGGCTTTTGCAGGTTTATTTACTGTTAGTGTCTGGCGGCTTTTACAGGTTATTTATTATTATTGACTGGCGGCTTTTGCAGGTTTATTTACTGTTAGTGTCTGGCGGCTTTTACAGGTTACAGTATCCGACAAAGTTTACAGGTTACTTTATTTGAACTACTACTCTCTGACAACTTATAGGTTTTGTATAGGTTTTGTATAGGTTTTGTAAAGGTTTTGTATAGGTTTTATATAGGTTTTGTATAGGTTTTGTATAGGTTTTATATAGGTTTTGTATAGGTTTTGTATAGGATTTGTAAAGGTTTTATATAGGTTTTGTATAGGTTTGGTAAAGGTTTTGTATAGGTTTTATATAGGTTTTATACAGGTTTTGTATAGGATTTGTAAAGGTTTTATATAGGTTTTGTATAGGTTTTGTAAAGGTTTTGTATAGGTTTTATATAGGTTTTATATAGGTTTGGTATAGGTTTTGTATAGGTTGCCATATTTTAACTATTTCTCGTAGTATTCTGAAGCTGCATTGAGTATCAGACGGCTCAGTATCCAGATTGCGCTATCAAGCGACATGAGAGCTAGATTGTGCAAGCATCTTACGACTTGAAAACTACCTTTCCGTTGGAAGGTTTATAAGTGGAATATCTTCTTATCTAGAAGATCTCTCAAACTATAGTTAATATCTAAATTGCGTTATATTGTTAAAATTGCACAATAGAAGAGAGTAGTTATTGTCTATGTTCAATGCCAGGATTTAAAAAAAAAACTTAAGGCAAAGAGTGGTTGGATGCCGCAATAATGGGCAACTGAGAGATGACAGAGTGGTGTGGTTTGGGAAATAGATAGTGGCGTCAATTAGAAGGGATTAATAAAAAATATAGTGGTGTCAAGGTGAAGTCAGAAAGATAATGCTGTCAAAGTATATAACAAGACAGCGAAACCTCTTGCAGTGTGTAACACTAGTATCATTAGACAGCTTTGTTTAAAGGCGTACATTAGTATTATTTTAAAGGCCTCCCGCGAATACGGTACTATTTCCATTCTATCGCATATACAAGTACTACTTTAAAGGCACATAGCGAAATATGATTCGTCAATTCTAACGCGTTCATCAGTACTAATTTTAAAGGCTTACAGCGAAAAACTGTATCTAAAGCGTAAAACAGTTCTAATTAAAGACCTGTAGCAAAATTCGGTACCGCTTTCTAGATCAGTGATATTAACCTCGCTAAAACACTGGCTCTTGTAACGTGTAAAATAAATTATCAGTGAATATCATTGTGAAGAAATAAAACGAGATAGTTATTACAAGGGCAAACATGAAACACCATCAACAAAGTAAGACAAAACGGAGACACACTTTAAGTTGTCCTCGGAGCCTAGTGCTATTCATACTGTGCGAATAACAAATGAATGACAATCGTGATCGAGATTATAGATATTTTCAAGAACAAAATATAAACATTGGAACGGTCTTTTCTTGTACATTGTGTAAAAGTGCTATTCTAGCTCATGCTGAAGAAGTTTAAGATTCAGATCTTATATCAACAGCACACCAATCTTTGTCTAAGTTATTGAACAAAAGCTGCGTACGTGTCCTCCTGGTTGAATAAATTTGTATTCAAAGATCTGAAATTTTAAAAGAGAACACAATACTAGCTTTGCATAGAGAAAAAATTAATTATTTTAAAAATAAAGTGACCGGGTGAGGATGGAGGGATACCCAACAAAGTAGCGAGAGTGACTGTCCTTGAAACAAGTCACGACAGAGACCGTAATGAAATGAAACGGAATAAAACAAATGAGAATGAAAAACTAAAAGAAAATAAAGGAAATTAAAAAAGGAAAGGAAACAAACGGAAACGAAACGAAAGAAAAAGAAACAACGGAAACTAAACAGCACACCAAAAAGGAAAGCAAAAGGAAAGGAAATAAAGGAAAGGAAGCAAAAAGGAAAGGATATGCAACAGCAGAATTAAAACTATGTCCGGAAAAATGTTTCATCCTAAGAAAAGTGTACACGAGGAATAACTAAGGATGTTGCCATTTGACTTAGCCCAAACTCTACTTTTAGCGTACCATAACATTTCACTAGAGATATGACACAAAACTCTACATTTAGCGCACCATAACATTTCACTAGCGATATAACACAAAACTCTACATTTAGCGCACCTTAACAATTCACTAGCAATATGAAACAGAAAAGTTCACGATTCTAAAGTCTGTGGTGACAATGGAATGTAAGAAGAGAATATTTTTAATGAAATAATGTGTGCAGAATCAAACAATTCAGGTGCGGGTACAAGATTGATCAGTAAATTTCATAATCTCCGTCGGTTATAGCACAGCCTCCAAAATCAATTAAATTATATTTTAAAACTGATAATTAATTTCAATTTGTCGTTCTGCTAACTGCAAAGGCAATGGCTATGGCGACTTGTATACGGAAATTTTTTTGTCGGAAACAACCGTTTTAAGTGAGTAAAATTCATGCAAGCAAAAATTTCTGTTAGAACGAAAGCAAGATGTTGGCATAGACTGGAATTGGACAGGGGTGTTGTTCTGCCCTTAACAAGTGAACTGACAAAGCAATGAAAAAACAATGCCTGAGAAATGAACACATGTACATAAGCCACCAATAATTAAACATTAGAAAATTAGTCACATACAAACACATACACGCACGCACACACACAAGCATACAACACACATATATTATTACACAGACATGCACATTAATATTTTCATATGCGGACACACCCGTTTCTTCATTAATGTTTGATTGTTTAAATATTCAAATGTTCAGGCTGGACAGCGTGTCCCCATGCTGGAAAAATAGCTGGTAAGCAAACTGATTCGTGGTTCATTGGCATCACATTTTTATATTTAGAAAATGATGAATGTTAGTCACTGGGTTTAAGCTTCCTTTCATTAATCAGTGTTTCTTCACAAACAGAATAAATTCTCGCTATTTACACTGTTTTAGTTGTATCGGTGGTACTCTGACTTTTAAAACAAAATCTGTTGAATGTTTCAACTGTACACGAAAATAATTATATAAGTAGCCAAAGCATTTTCTCATACATTTAATGATAAATCAGTTGTTAAATTCATCGGTGTGTTTCGATAGCGCTTCACATCCAACACTTGCAAGAACTTTCATCGGATGCGGTCAGTTAATGCCTAGGTCTTTGAGAGGCATGGCTCCCCTCACTCCCCTCCTGGGAAGTGACAACACGGAGGGACTCGCGAGGTGAGTAGGGAGATTGGGAATAATATCAGCTATTTTCGCTTTCTGAAGCTCCAAACTTTATTTGATTCTGTCTTTTCTTTCCGAGTTTTTGTTAAGCATCTTCAGAATCAGCTCTATTATATTTAAGTATACAAAGGAAGTACGGTAAGTGTAAATGTTAGCAATATTTTACGTTTCCATTTCACGCATAGTTGCAGAAACGGGGCTTTGTTCATCTATGCTTGCTCGCAATTTCAGGAAGACAGTAAAAATGGTCCTTGTTAAGAATGTATGTCCCTTGAGTTGATTAAACTTCAAACGTAAAGCTTTGAGAATCAACCAATCCCAATACTACTGCATAAAAAGAGTGTTTTTCTTAAAATTAAAATTCCATTGACTAGTACATAGATGGAGAAGGGAAATTATTATTGTCTAATGGAAGGGACTGGGGGTGGGTGGGTGGGTAGGATAGAGACAACTCGGCTATGACTTTGATTTATTTTGCACTTGCAGCAACTTGTAGTACGCTCCTTGCTTGTTGATCAGCTGATGGTGGTTGCCAATCTCCTGAACGCGCCCCTTGTGGATGACGGCAATCTTGTCTGCGTTCTGAATGGTCGTCAGTCTGTGTGCGATCACAATGCATGTTCGCCCTTCTCGCGCCTTGTCCAGTGCATCTTGAACGACCTGAAATAAATAAATAAATAAATAAATATTGGTATATATATATATATATAAAATGGTGTTTGCTTTGTTTCTGGACAGTCATTGAAAATAATATATTTTTCCATCACCTCAGAGCAGAGTTTCTCAACCTTGGATTCCATGAGAGGTCATTAGGGGGTTCCAGAGAGATCGTGATTTGAAAAATAAAAAATCAAACATCGTAGATACAGTAGGTTTTATGCCTGATACCTGAAATATGCTTCTAGGGTTCCGCCAGTGTAAAAAAGGTTGAGAAATGGAGCTCTAGTGTGTGTGTATGCATATATTTTCATGCAAAGTTATTTATAAGTGCTATTTGTTGGCAAGTTTTCAAAGGTAATAGAAATCATGGGATAAAATTCATTAACGCAAAAATTGATGCCAATGTAAATACCTTCCAATGACATTATTAAATGAATTCTACTTCATCAGTTGAATATTTATTATTTTCATACTTTAAACTTACTACATGTATCTCAATTCCTATTATTGTATTGCTTGTCTTAATTAGCATTTTTTTAATTGCAGCATTGTTAATACTAAATTAAATTTAAATGCACAATGATAAAATTGTCAGAAAATACTTTGTTATAAAAGACTTTGCTTCCAAAGGCTTTTACTGGCTCAAAAAAATTACAAACTTTTTCTGGTTCAAGAATTATTACTTTTTATGAAAGACTTTTGTAGTTTTAGGGCTATTGGCGAGCTCCCATTTGGGATAGCATGTTATATGGTCTACCTTGATTCAAGAGCACTAAGGTGTACAAATGAAAACGTCCGATCAAAATATGTCCATTACTTTTTTTACTCCCGCACAAACCCACAACCATAACATTTTTATTATATAATGTATAGATAAAGCACGATTACATTAATATTTAGTCGAGAATAATTATAAGAGTCAGATGGACGGATACACAAACGGATAGACGGATGGATGGATGTGCAAAAGCTTACTTTTTGATTCAGTTTCCATAATTTTTCTTAACAAGCTACATTTTACAAAGAATTGTCATCATTAAGCATAGAATACCATTGATATACCCTATGCAAGAAAACGAAGTACCATTTATTCAGTCGGTCTAATTTATCAATAATGTTATGTACATGTATACATTTTAATGCATTGGTGTGATTTGTATCAATATTAAGACTGTAAAATGTCGACATCTGTTACCTGCAATGTTCTGTGACATTTTTGTGACAGGATCCTAAAGCACAGTTGTCCAATTTTATTTGGGGCCAAATATTTTATTTTTCCGAATGCAGACAAAATAGAGCAATGCTTTATCGCCAGTCAGAGAAGACTAAGAGTAGACCCTTTATCGCCAATCAGAGAATACTAAGAGTAGACCCTTTTATCACCAATCAGAGAAGACTAAGAGTAGACCCTTTTATCACCAATCAGAGAAGACTAAGAGTAGACCCTTTTATCACCAATCAGAGAAGACTAAGAGTAGACCCTTTATCGCCAATCAGAGAAGACTAAGAGTAGACCCTTTTATCACCAATCAGAGAAGACTAAGAGTAGACCCTTTTATCACCAATCAGAGAAGACTAAGAGTAGACCCTTTTATCACCAATCAGAGAAGACTAAGAGTAGACTCTTTATCGCCAATCAGAGAAGACTAAAAGTAGACAAGAGTTGACCCTTTATGCCTAAGATTTTACTAGCTTTTGACGGCGGTCTCGCTCGCGCAAATGTCGACAGAATATAAACTGTTAACTACATATTTTTGTTAATGTACGAAGGTTAGTCTGAGCGCTTCTTTGTGTACAGTCTTGTGAGTCTTATTATGCAGGGTGCAAACGAAGAAGTTGTTGCTGCTGGTGACTATGGAGCTCGCAATGTACAGCTGTCCACATGAGAAACGAAAGTCCAAACCTATTGCCAATGCCATGGTCTGCAATGGTTGTCCTTGCGATTTATTAAGCATCATTGCAAAGAAAACTCTCAAACCAAAATTCAATATTTACTAAAGCCTAAAATCTAATGCCCAGAATGAAAAAAACAATGTGAGTGAAACTCGAATCATCTGCTGTGTCCGGAGGTTACAGAAATATATATCAGCCAAGGCGCGCACGCATCCGCTTTACTTTCACTGGAAAATCTTCATAGTTGTAGGGCTACTAGACAGCTGCCTTATGAGAGAGCATGATGTTAAATAGTCTATCTTGGTTCTAGAGCACTAAGTTATACAACAAAAAATGTCCGATGAAAATCTGTCCAGCATTTATTTTTTATTAAACCCGCACAAACCCACAACCATAACATTTTTATTATATGTACACATAGATTATGAAAATAAACATAGTAAAACTGACACTAACCTTTAAATCTAACCCAGTGCATTGCCAAGTTAAAGCATACCTCTGCAAGTCGGTGGTATACGAAATAACCCCACGTACTGAACACGTGACAATTTAGGAGTTAGTCACGAGGAATAAAAAATTAATTGCCTATAAAGGACCTTGAACCGGACCGCATCAATGAATACATTTTCATTGGTCGACTACTTCGGTATACATTACATTATGCTTGGTGATAAGGCGTAGTCATAGATGTGTTGCTACTCACTCCCCATCCCACCCCAAGGTATAAGCTGATACACGTACCTTTTCACTCTCCGTGTCCAAAGCTGACGTGGCCTCATCCAGTAGCAGTATTTTGGGCTGCCTGAGAAGTGCGCGCGCAATCGCAATGCGCTGTTTCTGGCCACCACTCAGTTGTGTCCCTTTGTCACCGACGTTGGTGTCATAGCCCTAATATTAATAATAATAAAAGTGATAATAATATTAGTTACAATAAACACCTTTCAGAATATAATTTCTGCTGTTCTCGTGTATACATATTTCTTCAGTTCTGAAAATGTATGGGGTGTGTTTATGTCGGGTTGCAAACTTGACGCAAAAGAGTTATATCATCCTAGAATCTGTGGTCGATAATTTTTTTCTTGGAAGTGGACTTCAGAAAGGGTACAATTAGAATCTATATTTATAAAGAAATGTTCTGTTTCTATTATTTGCTTTTTCAGAGAATGGTAAGTCCACATGGAATGGAGCTTTACCTTGGCGACAATAACCTATGACTAAGATTTAAATAAGGGTAGTCAATGTCAACCACAACCACCAAAACCACCACCACCACCATCCCGCCCACTAAATGCCAGTCTTCAAAGAACAACCCATCTAGCACACTTTATTGGGCAAACGTTGGGAAATGGCTGGCTTTCAATGGCTAGTGTTGGCCTTGATACAGTGATGTTGAACCAACCTTGGGCCACACTTTGTTTTCTTCATTTGAAATTCCTGGGCCAACTTTGGTCCTTATACCGTGTCTAACCTTTCAAATCGAAATTTTACATATTTGAGAGAATATTTTATTTCTTATGTAATGTTAATTCGTGTATCGTCTCATAAGTAAAAAAAAAATCATGTGCATAGATTTTATATATCTGTGACTGTATTACGTTAAAAATAAAGAACATCTAAAGCCATTTTGAAATTCGTTTTTCTCCTTGAAGATGCCTCTAGCACTCTTAGAACAACACTACCTCCATTTAATAACTGGTCGAAGTGACAGTTCAATATAATTTTGTAGAAGCAAAACAGAGTCTGGACAGTACTTTAAAAATATAATTGATCACAGTGAGCAATTCCTATGCAAACGCTGCATTAGAATATGAGTAGTTAACTAATTTAAGTCTTTGCTTTGCACTTTAAAAAAATTTCGACTCATAAAATAGCCCATAATCATTTCCTTTCAACATTTTTAAAAATGTAAAATAACTCGCATAAGCTTAAGATTTTCTTATTGGGCTAAAAATAAAACAGACGAATTAGAACTAAAATACAAGCTGAGAAGAATTATATTGAAAATATTCAATAGGACTTGAACAATCTAAATTAAACCTGCAGGATGTTTAAAATATTGTTGAGTAAGCTTTCTAATATTGTTGGCAAATTATGTGGCCATATATAATTCAAGTAAAACTAAGGTTGGGAAAGGGATGCCTATTGTGCTCACATTAGGCCAATGAAAACTGCTAGAATATAGATGGCAAAAGTTTGGCTCTGTGTGTGAATAGAAACAAAATGTAAGACCAACGTTGGAAAACAGTTGTTAACTTTGGGTTAATGATGGATATTGAACAAATTTGCACTAGATGTGGTTGGTCCAATGTCTGTTACCATTGCTGGACCAACAAACAAGAACAACGTTGGGCCAACATTGGACCACAGCTTTTTAGCTGGAAACTAAATCATCTTAAAAGATGAAAGTTACTACTTGGGGTTCTGTTATCTTTGATGATTGAATGTTGTTTAAATAAACCAGTTTAAAACATACACACGAAACACTTGAATATCAATTTGCAGTTAGGACTGTGCTCACTGGGGATTATGACAGCCTGATGATGGTGCATAGGCTACTGAGGATATATCTACTGCTGAGGATGTCTAAGTCATTTCAGTCAGTAACAGGTATGAAGAGTTCTAGTTGTGCACAATGGTTTAAATTGTAACTGATGTAATTCATCAAATGTTCGACTCATATCGCAGGTTTGTTGAAATTGACAGGAAGAAAGTAAAGTCAATTAAATAATGAATCTCAAGAGAATTTCTCTGGAGAGATTGTGAGGACGGAGGGGAGGTAATAATGAGCTATTACTAAACTTGCCTAGTACAAATATTCAGTTAATCATGCAAGATACATTTGACATTTGTTGTCTAACTTCAATCGTTGTCTTACTGAGAACATAAATAGTTATAAGAGAGAGAGAGAGAGAGAGAGAGAGAGAGAGAGAGAGAGAGAGAGAGAGAGAGAGAGAGATGCATGCGTGTATTTCTGCGAGAGTGGACATGGATATTGCAGGATATAAATCAAAGAAAATACAAATCAAACATAAATTCACCTGCGGTAAGCTCTCAATAAAGTTGTGAATGTTGGCCTTTCTGGCAGCTTCAATAATTTCAGGCATGGAAACTTCCCTGGAATTGTCGCCGTAAGCAATGTTGCTGGCAATGCTTCCATCAAAGAGCGTGGGTTCTTGAGAGACAATGCCAATCTGTTTCCTAAACCACCGGAGGTCAACCTGCTTCAGGTCATGGCCGTCAACCAGCTGTGATTAAACAAAACTATTTTTTACTGAGCCCGCAAGAAATGGCGAAAAAACATTAAGCCCATCATTCAGTAAAGGCGAAACATTTTGCTCTTCACATTGAATCACACGTCGCCATTTTCAAACCATTCAACGTGTCCTTAATCTTTCTTTAGACGACTCATTAGTTATAACTTAACAGTCACAACCTTGTCCACAGACGACTCATTAGTTATAACTTAACAGTCACAATCCTTTTCACAGATGTCTTATTTGCTATAACTAAACAGACACAACCTTGTTCACAGACATTTCATTTGTTGTAACTGAACAGACACACCTTTTCCTTTATCCAGATTTCAGGCAGGCACCCTTTCAATCTTTTTGCTTTATACTCAATCCACCAGTAAAAATTTAATAAACCAAATCAATAGTCTACTTATAATATTTTCAAACATGCCTCTACTGTTAAAAAAATGTAAATATCAATTTAAGAAAAACAAGAAAAATATTTAAAAAAAGAATAAGCACAAAGAAATGTGAGCGAGTGAGATTTTGCAATGCTTGAAAACACTTACAATGCTACCGCTATCCGTATCGTAAAACCGTTGCAACAGCTGCATCACGGTGGACTTGCCGCATCCACTGCCACCCACCAATGCCAGAGTTTGGCCTGGATCTACGGACAGTTTCAGACCATTTAACACAGTAATCGTCGGCCGAGTCGGATAATGGAACACTACATCATGCGTGTCGAGACGTCCCGTGTAATTCTCCTTTAGGACAGAAAGACAAACAGACAAACCATTAATCTATCAAAAGGTTCTCTAGTTTCATACTCCGAGGATAATTTAGTCCTATCTATGGACTGTCGTTAATTATCAGTGACAAACCCGCAAGCGCAATCAACGTTAAGAGACTGGACGTCCAGATATGCAGAATCTGCATGAAAATAAATTAATGACTGCAGACAAAGATAGATAGATAGATAGATAGATAGATAGATAGATAGATAGATAGATAGATAGATAGATAGATAGATAGATAGATAGATAGATAGATAGATAGATTAAAGAGGCAACCTATTACTTCCACAAGACATGGCTTTCATAGCGAAATAGACGTGGAGTTTATGTCTTCTCTTGAGTTCTTTCCGTCTGTTAAATATGATTTGTCACATTCGAATCCTAATAATGAAAATAAAACCAGAAAACAATACTGAACAACTAAAAGTTTAACCTAATTGAAAAACAAAGCTTAACAGAGAAAGATGAGTTGGACGGGTAGCATTAAATAAATCATTGCAAGGCTTAATTATGCCAGTGTTTCAGATTACACTGCCTTCAGTATATAAATTGCAAGACTTAATTAGGCCAGTGTTTCTTTTACACTGCGTTCAGTATATAAATTGCCAGATTTAATTAGGCCATTGTTTCAGATTAGACTGCGTTCAGTATATAAATTGCCATAAATGATATAGCATTCGGATAAATCCTAGAGTCAAGTATATACTTCACATACGAGAGTGGCGCCGCCAGGCTGGTTGATGTCTATTTTTGGCTTCAGTTCTATTATGGCAAAGAGTCGAGCCGCCGCTAATTTGGCTTTTGTGTAATCCCCACCGAAAGAACTTTGTCGGCCAACGCTCGCCCCTCCAAATATGATCGCAGAAAAAATTCTGTAAATATATTTTACAAAACTGATAATAGATGTATAATAACAACTAAATTTGGAGCTAGTTATGGCATTCTTTTACCCTGCAAAATTACCTCCCCTACTTGACTGCATGCTGAATAGCACTTCACCGATATAATTTATCTTATCCGAGCTTCCGAATTCACATTGTCAGAATTAAAACCTAAAATCAATTATTATTAATATTAACAGCTTGAAGCCTTAACATCAATTATTATTAATATTAACACTTTAATATCAGAAGTTTAAAAACATAACATCAGTTATATTAACAGTTTGAAAAGCTAACAAACAACATTTCGAAAACCAACAATATTTGCTGGTTGGTATTTTTGGCATTATGAAAGGTATATTGAATTGTAACATAATATAACATCTACATAGCAATACTCTTACGCGTCTGTTTAAAAAATGTCATACTTTTTATTGGCAAAAATATACAATGTATTGGTTTGAAAAATGAAACAAAATTAATCTATTTATTTCTCTGAATAGAAAATTGCCAACACGTTCTACTGAGTAAGGGAAGTCACCTGAATATAATATAGAACTCCATTTCACCATTGGCAACGAGTTCGGTGCCAAACTTGAATGCAGCGGCGTAGGCAAAAAACACGACGCTGTTGGCAATTCCGTACGTTACGCCAAACAGATGGGCAGTTCTTGTACTCCGCCTGTGCAGGTATTGGTTAAAGTAATGTCAGATAATCTCGTTAAATTAAACCCATCTTGCACAATATAAACAGATAATCTCGTAAAACTAAACCAATCTTGCACAATATAAACAGATAATCTCGTAAAACTAAACCAATCTTGCACAATATAAACAGATAATCTCGTAAAACTAAACCAAACTTGCACAATATAAACAGATAATCTCGTAAAACTAAACCAATCTTGCACAATATAATCAGATAATCTCGTTAAACTAAACCAATCTTGCACAATATAAACAGATAATCTCGTAAAACTAAACCAATCTTGCACAATATAAACAACTACAAAACAGAGAGTATAACGAAAAGAGTGCAAAAGTTTCAATGCATAATCACTATATATCAAATATAAACAAATTCTGACCATACACCACTATCAAATTCTGACCATACATTGCAATCAAATTCTGAAAGCGCAGAACAAACAAATTTTTAACACATACTACAAATATATTCTGAACACTCACTACAATCAAATGCTGGCCATACGATAAAAACAAATTCTGAACACAAAGTACGAACAAATTCTGATCATACAGTACAAACAAATACTGACCATACAATAAATCAAATTATGGTTATACTGTACCATCGAATTTTGAAAACAGTATAAATTTTGACCATGGAGTAAAACACATTTTGATCACACATTACAAACAAATTCTGACCAAAGAGTATAAAGAAATTCTGACCATATAGTACAAACAAATTCTGACCATATAGTACTAACAAATTCTGAATACACAGTACAAATAAATTCTAAATACAAAATATAAACAAATTCCGAACACACAGTACAAACGCATTTCTGAACACACAATACAAACAAATTCTCACTAAGCAGTACAAACAAGTTCTCACAAAAATGTACACTCTATACAGCTCATTAAACATGCATGCAATTCAAGCATTCGGCGCACAGCAAGCATCACATCTCTTAAATACAGCCAAAACCAAACAGTACAAAAGCAATCTCACTGCACACATTTATAATACAAACAATATCATAAGGTAGTATTGACAATACAAATAGTCTCTTATAATACTTTACAAACCTATCTATACTATACAATGCACAAGCGCAAAAGGAAATCCGTATAAAGCAAGATATTTCAATGAATGCCCGCAATTCTGTGCGCTACAAACAACCCATGCATTATAAGCAACCCTAGACATTCCATGGATAAATGAAAGTAAAGCAATACCAATCTTCAGCTGCCAGCACCCTTGTTCCATTAAGTTAAGGCATTTGGGGGGGGGGGAAAGGGTCGGGTCGATGAACGGATGTTATATTTAAAGATAACCACAAAATGAGTATGACAAGAAAATTCGTAATGTTCGTGTGTAACGAAGTCAAGGACAAATTATATCTGACCTCCTATCTAAGAAATTATTTTGTATTGTTATGTTAAGCTTCTTGAAGTTTTTTTTCGTTCTTTGATAGCATTGTATTCGTACAGGCATCGCGAACGGTGACGTAACCATCACGCTTATGACGCGTAGCGCTGCAAAGGTCTTACAATCAAAAGAGGGTCTGCATGTATTATATAATATGCACGAACAATAGCAAGGAAAGGGGTTGTTGTTCAAGCCTGACGCTTGACTGACAGATTTCCCGCCATAATCCATAGATATGTTTATATACCGTTAACCCGGTTTGGCTAGTCATTCACGAGGGAACCGTGCCTCAGAGATACCTAAGACATATTTTCCAACAGGCCGCCATATTCTATGAATCGAGAGAAACCCTTTAACAACCTGACAAGGTAACACATCAATTTCTTAATATTGTAAACTGTATTTTATTAAGAATCTTGCTGTGTGATTCATTTTTGCATATTTATTTTGATTGAATTGTGTTGCTGCTATTTTTTTCCTGATGTGTGGCCAGATAATAGAGTGATCAGATTAATATGTATTTATAACTCTAAGTAATTGTTGAATTGTGTAAAGATATTGTGGAATGTTATTTTGTCTTCTTTGAAAGCTAACTAAATTGACAATTGTGAGATGCTGTGTGCGTTGGAGTATTTGTATGTAATGATTTTAATCCACTTGCGTGTAATATGTTTTATTATGACTGTTACACGCACGGTCGTGATTTAAATTATATCTTTATTTCTCATATTTTATCTTTCATTGTAAAATTATGAACAAAAGGTAGATTTGTAAATTGGCTACGCTATCGTCTGTGCCACATGTACAGGTTGACGAATAAGGAGAACTGTCCCTCATGGAAATGAACAATTATCATTCCAGAGTGGGATTTTGGATTTTGGAAGTTTTGAATCTTACGTTTGAGTTTAGATTCTACATTTTGAATCATAAGTGTGTTCGACTTTTGCACTGTATTTGACTTTGCTGAGTGAAAGGCAAAACCAGCAATCAGCTGAACACTGTATTTGACTTTGCTGAGTGAAAGGCAAAACCAGCAATCAGCTGAACACTGTATTTGACTTTGCTGAGTGAAAGGCAAAACCAGCAATCAGCTGAACACTGTATTTGACTTTGCTGAGTGAAAGGCAAACCCAGCAATCAGCTGAACACTGTATTTGACTTTGCTGAGTGAAAGGCAAAACCAGCAATCAGCTGAACACTGTATTTGACTTTGCTGAGTGAAAGGCAAAACCAGCAATCAGCTGAACACTGTATTTGACTTTGCTGAGTGAAAGGCAAAACCAGCAATCAGCTGAACACTGTATTTGACTTTGCTGAGTGAAAGGCAAAACCAGTAGTCAGCTGAACACTGGGCATCTTATGATATGAGGGGCCAAATCAACGCTATTCAAGTGACGTGTTGTGCCAGTCTGCCAGTCAACCAACGACGAACTGTTGGGGCGAGAGTTGCCATAATGGATGAGAAGATAAACAGCTAAGTGGGCAGCTGGTAATCTCTTAAATCAGAACTGTGCGTTACGATTCCGTACAAACTCTAAAGACAGAATAGGTAGTCCTTTGACCTTCGTATTTGAATTTGGATATATGGAACTAACATTTTGTTAATTTGTTAAATTTATTAAATTCTTATTTTTGTTATCCAAAAGTTGACTAATTATTAGCAATGGAGACCAAAAGAGAACTGGGTTGAGGGCTGAGCTAGAAAATAATTGAATACGTAATTAGTTGTGATTGGATAACGTGCCTAGTTCGTGCATTATTACACAGGTTTACCTGTCACTAAAATTAATATCTAAACCAAGAGAGTTAATTTAGGAGACTAAATGGTGAATCTGGCAACTAGTCTGTCGTCAGCATAGGTGAATGTTAGAAATGAGTAATCTTTAAATCCTCATGCTGAGACAGGATCTTTACAATAAATACTGGTATGTAATATCATGAAAAAATAAAAAGCCAGGACAGTCAAAGATTATATCAGTTGTATGCTTGTCTGAATCTGTATTTTAGAATGATATAATTACACAAACTGAATGAAAACTGCTTGTCCATTTCTTGATTGGTTTTAGGACGAAGTGCATAAAACTGACGGACTCTCTAAGTCCAATACAAAGGTGCTACGTACACAAATGAGAGACAGACAGGTAAACAGGGTGGATAGAGTGAGCTAGTGACTGCCACCCCACAAGCAAGTACAACGTGACGACCTACCTTGCATCTGAGTTGATCAGATTCTCTAACCGCTCAATGAAAATGTCTTCCCTGTTCAGAGAGGCCACAGTTCGGATGTTATCGATTGCCTCTGAACATATCTGAAAATAAACCTCATGTCATGAAGCCATCAATATAATAACATAACATAATTTTTATCAATTTCAGTGAATTCTGAGACAGTACTTTTGAACATTTAATTTCTTTTTAAAAGATAAATGTTAATATCTCTGTTAGGAGAGAAGAATCAGTACCATACTGCAAATCTAATCACACAGTAAACCCAGTCATGCTATAAACCGAATCGCATTATAAGCATAATCACACTATAAACCTAATCACACCTGCAAACGCAATCGCACTGTAAATCCAATCACACTGTAAACGCGAGGTAAATTTTGCCTTTCGAAATAAACTGTTTTGCGTGCGTGTAGTTCTACTGAAAAGTCTTGGTCAACAGAACTTTGCAGACCGAAACAATTTCCGTACTTTGAAAGACGCATTTAAAACTAAGAGAATAATAATTATTATTTTTAAAATTAAACGTTTTAACCGCTGCTATTCTATTGCTATACCTAAGCTACAAACAAGTCCGTCACTATTTTCTGAGTAGGTAAGCAGACTTCGAAAGTTCTATTAAGAGAGAAAGGATGTATACGAGCAAACGATAAATTTCCATCAAAACGGATTGAAAATAGGCACTGATATGTATTGAATAATTCCCTTATTTTTATCAGGATTTGTTGCTGCTCTTAACTGACAGTTAAGAATCCTTTGTAGATTTTATTTCAACTCATCAACAATGAAACACAAAATAAATCCTTCTAGAATGTGCTAGCATTTATCAGAGAGCCGTACTAGCATCTGCAGCGGAGACGAAGAAACCTATTTTTAGAAGTTAGTCACGAACCAGTGATCGTGAGTAGTGGAATCAGTTAAACGTGACATGCAGTAAGAAATACTGTTTGCTTGATTTGGATTTTGCATCCGATTTTATCTTCCCACGATTTGAAGAATAAGCTCACGCGGGAGCTAACTCTTCTGTATAAGTCTGACAAAGTGGCAACAGGAGTCTTTGATAATTATTAACATCATGAGGAAACGTGCATGCGCATGCTCATGAGGCCTTGATGACGCTAAGATGACGTTTAGGTATGAATGAAACGTCAAGTAAATTTTGTACACGGAAATCACTAGTTGGGTAAAATAATCTTATTCTCCCTTCGATGATTGGGAATGAGAAGCTTCAAAATCTTGTAAACGTTGTAAACTGTTTTTCTTCTTCTAAATTTTATTATAATTGTAAATCTATTTTATGAGTCATTTATGTCAGTGTAATGACTGTTCATTTTATAGTTTATTTCTGTCCTCTGTAAAGTGCATCTGATTTTTTTTGAGGGGTGGTAGTGGCAGAATTGATCCTTCGCTGGAGATCTACTACCAACCATATTCGAAGACATGTCCTCGACAAGTTCCTTTTTAACTTAGTCGAAAAGATTCGTATATGATCAAAGAATCCTATAAGGGATTATGCTCTGCTTATATATTATGGCAAGGGACTGCGCTTTGCTTACATATTTCACAACCCATCCGCTTGTTTGCTTCTGATATATCATTACACTTATTATCGGTCACTAAATCAAGGAATGTTTGCAGTACTTAATAATGCCAACTGTAGAAAATTAGGACAGCATTTTAGAACCATTTTCATAATTATTTATGTAACGCTTCATTAAATACATTTTAAAGAAAACAGTACAGTGCTTCTTGTGTCTGTACATGTCACCTTTCAAGCCTCTACAAGGTCACTGGCATTTATAATTCGTCCTGACCCGTCTCGTCAGAACACGTAATTTTTCCGGCATGAACGCTAGCAATGCCTTGTAAATTTAATAAGCAGTCCTTTCAGCTTCAAATAGGTCAAGAACGCGGAAATTATGACCTTCCTTAATTTGATCAAGATTGTGTCTATCTTTCTGACCTCAACAAAGTTAAAGGTAATGACTATTCTTTTAATCCACCTTTCCAACATCAAGGAGGTCAAGATAATATTTTTTATTTATTGAAAATCCATCGTTTTCATTCTCAATGATGTTAACGTCACGAGCGTTTCCACCTACCAAGCTGACCCTAACGTGGTTAAGGGAATTCTAACTGTCCAATGCCAACAAGATGGCGGGTATGTACCCTTGTGACCAAATATTATCGGTTTTCAAGAAGTGAGGAGCATGTATATTTGTAACCTACCTTGCCAGCCTCTAAGAGCGTTGACTTCTCAGACTTTGCAGAGCCGCCGACAACGCGTCCTTGAACAATACCTGCAGCTATCATGATCGGTAGAAACGCAAGAACCAACAGTGCCAACTTCCAACCGTACACGAAGGCAATCACAAGGGCGGCAACTATAGTCGAAAAAGCTTCCACTACACTTCCAATCTTCGAGCCTGTTGCCTGTTCAGAAAAAAAAAAAAAAGGATCAGGTCATCTTCAACTTCAAGTGGGTCAAGTAGGACGAATTAGAATTTTAGATTCTCTCCAGATTTTAAAGTAAAAGAGAGGTTCTTGCTCCTTCAGTGCAGATGACACAGCAACTTAAATAAAGATATTTACCCTAAGCCAATGCTTTTGACACAAATATAGTTTTAAGACAAAAATCACAATTCCTAGAAGTTTGCCAACTTTCTAAAGTTCCAATGAATTTAACCGAAGTATTTATATAGCTGTTGTTTTATTTCTTGCCACACTATATCTTTTTTCAGATGTTTGCTTTGGTTGATACAGTGTGCAATTAAATATAATTAAAGAAATTTTTAAATCGTCAATAATTATTTCAACACTAATGAGCTCACTGTTTATTAATCATGGTCCAAGGATTCCTTAAATCTTTAAAGTGGCTATGCATTTTTGTAATTAAAATAAATAACTAATTTGTAATTTTTACCAAAAAGCAAAACTTATTTTTATGCTTACTCCCTGTACGAAGGCAGCATCACTAGCCAGTCGAGTCGTCAAAGCACTCACTTGGTTTCTGGGCAAATCAAAGAAACTCATGTCCTGCAAATAGAGCAAATGGTACCAATGACAGACAATTGGTATTATTCAGCGAGAAGATGGATACTTGTCACCCTCTAAATCTTTCACCATCACTCTCATGTCCAACACTGAATTGTAATGACGGGTCAAGGGCAACTAGCTATCCAATTTAGCAGAGAAGGACATGTCTTTCATCTTCCCTTTATAAACAAAAATTGTCGTCCCTTTATTCAACTTTTATAACGCATTCAACTCATAAGAAAGTCGACACGAGGCAAGCAAATTTTGTTCATGTTCGTTCGCATTGTAATATTTGTCGGCCTCTCAAAACGGAGACTTTTGCAAGCGGCAAACAAAAAATATAATTGAATGACGCATCAATAACCATTTTAAGCATGTTTAAATCAAATTATCAGAAGAGGTTTAGCTTATACTGTATTAATGTGTTGCATACAGTTTTAGGCAACAAGCAAATATTACTTTAATAACATGCAAACGCAGAATAATGTAAAGATCGTAAATGAAACGAAAAGAGTATTGCACATATTGTCAAATAAATGTATTATTTCATATTTTTTATTTTAATATTATTATTTGGTAATTCTTCATATTTCCTAAAATAATAATTCTGTTTCTGACAGTAGCAAATCTTTCTCTTTAGGAGAACAATAACTCTATCAGTCTTCTGACGATAAACGGCTGTTTCACCTATTTCTAAAAGTAGCATCTGTTCATTTGTCAGTTATCCTACCTGTTTCTGATAAATGGATTTTAAAATCATTAGTTCTGATAAATGGGACTTTAAAGTATTACTTCTAATAAATGGGACTTTAAAAATTACTTCTTATAAATGGGACTTTAAAGCATTACTTCTGATAAATGGGACTTTAAAAATTACTTCTGATAAATGGGACTTTAAAAATTACTTCTGATAAATGGGACTTTAAAGCATTACTTCTGATAAATGGGACTTTAAAAATTACTTCTGATAAATGGGACTTTAAGGCATTACTTCTGATAAACGGGACTTTAAACTACTTTAAAGCATTACTTCTGACAAATGGGACTTTAAAGCATTACTTCTGATAAATGGGACTTAAAGCATTACTTCTGATAAATGGGACTTGATAAACGTTAATGCTGATCGCTATTTCTGATAGCAATTACTTAATACCTGATTCTGACGAAACCTCATTTCTGATAAGAGGATTTTCTCTAGTAATTGTTTTGTTCATGACCAACAGTTATTTCACCTGTATATGACCAAAATAATATTTACCTACTTATGACAGTTATGTTGCCAGTTCATGACTAAAATACTTTTTTCCTGTTCGCGACCAAAGTCATTTGCCCTGCTTATGTTAAACATTTAATTTTATCTATTTTAACAACAATACGTTTACACAATTGTTTCCTGTCTGTGACCAAAGTAATTTGACCTGCAAATGACAAATATTTATTTTATTTCTTTCAAACAACAGTAATTTTACATTAATTTATTTCCTAACTATGACCAAAGTAATTTGACCTGCAAATGACAAATATTTATTTTATTTCTTTCAAACAACAGTGATTTTACATTCCCTTTTTTTATCTGTGCCAAAATAATTTGACATGCTTATGATAGACATTTATTTTATCTCTTTCTAACAATAGTGATTTTACATTAATTTACTTCCTAACTATGACTGAAGCAATTTGACTTGCTTATGTCAAATATTTATTTTATTTTTTCTAATAACAGTGATTTTACACTAATTATTTCCTGTCATTGACCGAAGTAATTTTATCTGCTTAGGATAAACAATTTTTTTACCACTCTCAGACACGGATAATATTACACAATTCTTTACAATCAGAACCAAAGTAATTTGGCTTGCTTTTATTTTTAACAATTATTTTCTCTCTCTTTCACAACAAATTTACAATAATTCTTCCACTTTGTGATCAAAACTAATGTAATCTGTGGCCAAAGTAATTTGAACTGCCAAAGGGCAAAGTAATTTGACCTGACAATAACCTAAGTAATTTGATCTATGACCAAATTAATTTGACCTGTCAATGGCCAAATTAATTTGACT
The DNA here is from genome assembly GCA_028829895.1 of Sinotaia quadrata. NCBI lineage: Eukaryota > Metazoa > Mollusca > Gastropoda > Architaenioglossa > Viviparidae > Sinotaia > Sinotaia quadrata. The sequence goes on from CM054180.1 coordinate 17,856,083, forward strand.
ATCTTTGACAAAAGTAATTTGGCCTGTCAAGAGTCAAAGTAATTTGACCTGTCAATGACCTAAATAATTTGAATTGTCAATGACCTAAGTAATTTAAGTTTGTAAGTAAATGTGCCTTTTTTTGACAAAAGGTATCTCACCTGTTTGAGCATGGAGCTAAACGCATATTTCCTAAATCGGGCTGTCAATTCTGCTCCAGACCTGGCAAAGGAATTTAACTGCAAGTCACAAAAAGTGATTTAGCCAGAAACTCGGTGTCAGAGCACATTAGTAAAATCTTTGTCGCGCTTTCTTTGTACTAGAATGATATTTTAACAATTATAATTATGATTTATTTTTTTAGTGCTGATACTTTAATTGTGCGAATAATGACTGCAGACTAGACCTTTCACAAACGCCACTGACTTTTCATGATCTTCTAAAATGAGTAATTGTTCAATACTCGATTGATATTTTATATTGCATTTTCTATCTATCTATCTGTCCGTCCGTCCGTCCATCCATCCATCCATCCATCTATCTATCTATCTATCCATCCATCCATCCATCAATTCGTCTATCTATCCATCCATCCATCCATCCATCTATCTATCTGTCTGTCTCTATCTGTCTACCTATCTATTAGTTTACCAAACAATGCCTTGTTTTTCTTTTACAATTTGTTTACTCGTCGTTTACTATGGAAAATAAAGTAATCATTAGTATTAAAATTGTTCTTGTTATTTTTAATAATGACGATGATAATGAATTGATTTTGTAAATATGTAATTGTGCAACTAACGTATTTCTAATCACAATAAATTAACCTTTCGTAAAGGAAACTTAATTCACATACAAAACGATACTTTAATAAGCTCTTTAAATTAACATTAAAAATATTTCAGAAACAATAATAAACAACATTAAAAGACTTCTCACCTGAGAAATTTTCATAATGGCAGAAAACAGGCCAATGCCAGATATAATTATAGTAAGAGTTATGGCTCTATTCATCTGTTCCTCGTTGTTATCAGTTATGCTGAACACCTACAAAACAAAACGTTGTTCGGAAGAAATGTTAGAACAGTAAATCATTTCATGAAAATAAGTTCAACTATTCCATGTACATCTAATTAAAATTTCCAAATGTTAAGATCTGATTTCATTTGTTAAGTTTTCTACAGTTAAAAATAAACGAAAACAGGAATATCAACGTACGTCCAGAAACTCGCTCATTATGAAAGAAAACGCCGGAGTAGTCAGCCCTAGAATACTGGAACAGATTGAACCTATCATGAGAAACATCCATTCGGGCGCGTTCATCCGGATGATGCGGCCCGTGCTGACTGGTGGTACGTCATCTTCTTCCTGCAAAGGAAATGAACAGTGCTGCTTTTGAAAGAATAATGTTCACTAGTTTAAAAACATTAAGTGCAGGCCCAATTTCAGTAAGTGAAACAACTTCTATATATGTGGCGTGTGTGTGTGTGTGTGTGTGTGTGTGTGTGTGTGTGTGTGTGTGTGTGTGTGTGTGTGTGTGTGTGTGTGTGTGTGTGTGTTTCATTTCGTTTTAATTTCATTTTGTTTATTTTCTTTACATGATCCATACTGTGGCCTCTGATCGAATTGTGGTCAAAGTAATTACAAAGTTAAGCTTCGTACAGAAAGTAATTCTCATTCATTAATAGTGTAATGCGAGCTTATTAAGCATTTCGGAAAAAATATTTATGTCATTCATCTTTGGGGTGGTTTTGTATGGTATTTTTTTGTTCGTTCTTTTAAATAAAATGTTAACCTTCCGAGCAGTCTCTATTCATGGAAAATGTTTGGGTTTGATTTCTTATTTTTGTTTTCAAAAATGTATTATATGCCGATAGAATCTGTGAAGTCTTTGCAGAGGTAAGTTGAACTTCAGTGCCAAAACAAAGGGTCTGGGTCTCGGAGTATGGGGATGGGGTGAAGAAGTGGTGGAAAATGAGTAAAAGTTTTCTAGGTCAGAAGGGAGATAACAGAGCTAGAAGCCTGCACGCCCCGTTTTGTTTCTAATACACGCATTAAGAACTACTGTATTCGCAGTTTTCTTCACTCTGGTCGGAGTTACAGCTACACTGATCTATCTCTGCTAACAAGCAAATGAATGATGTTTTTAATAAAGCCCTTTAAAATTACATACGATGCATGCGAAAATAATATTGTGATTTGTGGATGAATTTCTTGAGTTGTTTGTTTAATTTTTAAAAAAATAAATAATTAGATAAATAATGGAACAAATGATAATAAATGAACGCTAAAGTGTCTTGTAATGACGTCACCTATGAATTCTATGCATACTTATGTAATAAGCGCGCAACTGTACCTTTATCTTTTTGCTGACGACTTTTTTCTGTTTCCGTCGTTTGCTTGACCTGAGGCTTAGCGTCCGACTCAGGCCAGAAACGTTCGATATGCTGCGAATGAAAGCTTTTTTCGGTAGATCTTCATCATTGATGACTGCATCGTCATCCTCAACGATGTCGTATTCCGCTTCATCTGTTTATTAAAATTAAGAACTAGTTTAAAACTTGCTCAACTCTGAGTGATGCCTAATGTATCTTACTTAGAACAAAGAGTTAGGTAGTTAGTGGCTAGCACCCAATACTGGCTGGATAAGGATTTGTTCACCAGCAGAGCAACAATACCATTACTGCAACAAAAAGTCTACCCTTATCAATATTTTTTAACACCCAATTGTCCCGTACTTAATGACTACAAACCTATAGCGCTTCAACAACATATATGTCTAACTATATCAGCGCTATAGCAAACCCATCTAACCATGCCTTTATTATAACAAACCCATGTACCCACTCATCTATTACAAACATATATCTTCCCATGTTTAAATCCATTGACCCATACTTTTGTTCTAACAAACCCATCTTTGGTCTTTCAAAACCTTTGTTAAAACAAGCCCCTTTACATGGAACTTTGTTACAAAGTATCCATATGCTGTCTATCTGTATCTTTGATGCAACAAAAATACAACTATCGTCCACCCAAATTATTATTACAGTAAACACATCTACTCTACACATATTATTATTACAGTAAACCCATCTACTCTACACACATATTATTATTACAGTAAACACATCTACTCTACACACATATTATTATGACAGTAAACACATCTACTCTACACACATTATTATTACAGTAAACACATCTACTCTACACACATATTATTATTACAGTAAACACATCTACTCTACACACATATTATTATTACAGTAAACACATCTACTCTACACACATATTATTATTACAGTAAACACATCTACTCTACACACATATTATTATTACAGTAAACACATCTACTCTACATACAAATTATTATTACAGTAAACTCATCTACTCTACGCCCATATTATTATTACAGTAAACACATCTACTCTACGCCCATATTATCATTACAGTAAACACATCTACCGTTCACCCATATTATTATTACAGTAAAACCACCTACTCTACACACATATTATTTTTACAGTAAACACATCTGCTTAACACATATATTATTATTGCATTAAACACATCTACTCTACACGCATATTATTATTACAGTAAACACATCTACCGTTTACTATATTTTATTACAGTAACCAATCTACCATATATACTTAAATTTATTACAACAACCCTGTAAGTCCTGAGCTTCTTTAAATCCCACCTACCATCTGCCCAAACTTTTGTTACAACAAACCCTTCTGTCCTTACCTCCGTTACAACCATTCCTTCTTACCATAATTTCGACGTTAGCAACAAAAACGTCAACTATCGCTTACACACATTTGTTGTAAAAATCAGTTACATCTTACACAGAACTTGGTTACACAAAGAGCCATCTACTTCCTACCTAGACCTTTTTCACAGGTGCCACCTACTCACCTACTGTCTGGAGCAATACTGACTACTAAGAAGTACTGCATCCTTTAAAAGTCTGGAACAACAGGTGTTAATAGCCTAATGTTAACAGCAAACTTTACAATACGAAGGATTTATTTTATCCCTTGCGGGTTTCTTAAAACTCTGCTGGAAATAGGGGTCAATCGTCTAAAAGCTACACTCAGCTTTTGCAAAGTACACGCTTTAAAAAGTGAAAATGTTTGTTGGCGTCGATACGTTTTTTGACGTCGATAATACGTTTTATTTCCAGAACACGTAACTTTGCGAGGGTTTTAGGATGGAAGACGATTTTTAAAAAGTGAAAAATGTCTCTGTAAATAGGCTAAAGTTTAAAATAATAATACTTGCAAACATAATATAACACCTCTCTGAATGGGTTAACGCTTAAAATAATAATACTTGTAAACATAACATAATACACTTTGAAGAGACTGAAGCTTAAAATAATAATACTTTCAAACATAATACCACTGTGAAGGGACTAAAACTTCAAACAATAATACTTGCAAACATAACATAATACCACTGTGAAGGGACTAAAACTTCAAACAATAATACTTGCAAACATAACATAATACCACTGTGAAGGGACTAAAACTTCAAACAATAATACTTGCAAACATAACATAATACCACTGTGAAGGGACTAAAACTTCAAACAATAATACTTGCAAACATAACATAATACCACTGTGAAGGGACTAAAACTTCAAACAATAATACTTGCAAACATAACATAATACCACTGTGAAGGGACTAAAACTTCAAACAATAATACTTGCAAACATAACATCACGTATAGCTCACCTTCTCCTGTCTCTTGCGCGGCCTTTGTCTACAAAACACAAAAACGAGAGAAAAACGGTCACATTACAAGAAATTAAGTTAACGAATTCAAGTTGACAAACTGGCGACAAATTTTTATGAGAGGTGGGGTGGAGAAGAAAGCAGGATATTTTTTTTTTAAGTGACATTACTGGCGCAGTTTGCGCCTCCATAATTCCCGTGACGTGATATACAACTTCGCCCCAACCGCTTCTTAATTTAAACAGGTACTACATCAAATCAAACAGTTACCACATCAAATCGATGTTGTATCAAATCAATCAGTTGCTATATCGAATCAAACAGGTGCTATATTAAATCGAAGTGGTACTGTATCAAATGGAACAGGTTCTATGTAAAATAAGTCCTGTATCAACTCAACCAGATGTTTTATCAAATCAAATCCAATCGAACATACTATATCAAGCAGAAGTAACAGTTATCCACTCTCTACAATTTACCTGTAGTTTGACAAGCTGGGCGTACAATCCATTTTTGGCAATCAGTTCTTCATGTGTCCCCTCTTCCTCTTTCCGCCCAAAGCTGATGGACACGATCTTGTCAGCATTCCGTACGGTAGATAACCGGTGAGCGATTACGATTGTCGTCCTCCCAACTTCCGCCTGAGAAAATCAGTCAATCAGTCAGCAAGCACGCAAGCAAATAATCAATCAGCCATCGAACCAACCACCAACCAACCAATCAATCAATCAAACAATGCATCAAGCAGGCACATGTTTAGTTAACCCGAGTCATTATTCTAATGGTTGCAAACGTTACAGCATACATTGCCTTATTTGTAAGCCACATAACTGCATACCTCAAATAACTGTAGTCAATAGACGTGGAATGTTAGGCAGTTTAGTACAGCAAAATCTGTACATTTGATTCATTTAGCAGTCATACAGATCTGTCCCTATTTCGAGCATACCAATCGCTGGCCTTTACTGCAAATTGCCGTTGACCTTAACCAAAAAAAGGTTGATTGACAGGGGTATAAAATTCCCATTAATATAAGTCGGTGCTTCGCTTCAGTCAGTAATCAGAGAAAAGGTTGATCGAGTTCATGACTCTCCAGACTGCCGCTGAAATTGCTTCTCTGAGTTTTTAAACACGTACAGGTTTTGAATGCAATGTCTTCTTGCCGAAACTCATTGAAATTCTCTACACAGCTGACGACAACGACACGAACTTCTTTTTATGCTGTTTGAACTTTTAGATCTGTCAAAGCAGTCCAGTTATGGCATCATAATCGTGTACCCTCGTTCTCGCAGTTCAGAGCTGGCGTCATCATCGCGTACCTCTGGAGGACAGTCTCGCTAGTGCGTCATAGAGTTCGTAATTTTTTTATGCAATCTGAATAATGGTTGGCCTTAGCTGATATAAACACGTACATTTTCTAGCCACTCTGGCCTCGCTCTCGTGATCCAATGCTGACGTCATTACAAACTCGAACCATTTCTAACAATAGCTTTGTTTAAGTGCTGACGTCATAAACACGTACCTTTTCTAATGCACTCTGGACAATAGCCTCGCTCTCGTGGTCCAGTGCTGACGTGGCTTCGTCCAGTAAAAGTATACGTGGGTTTTTCACGAGGGCGCGAGCAATGGCGATTCTTTGCTTCTGACCACCACTCAGCTGTGCACCGCGCTCGCCAATCATCGTGTCGTATTTCTGAAAGTTGTGCAAGAGATCAATATTTAATCTGAGAAGCAAAGTCCGAATAATAAACATACACAAAACATCAATAAGCGAGCCCCAACTTTGCTTCAGCTCTCCATGTCCAAAAGGGACTGTCTCGATGATCGTCTTAGGCAAAACAATCAATAAAATTATATTTATTATGTTAGTAAAAGTGTATGTATAAATGGTATACCTGACAATGATATTTCTGGTAGTTCTATAAATAAATTTTGGAAGATAAACTCGAGACAAATAAATAATTAATTATATAACTAGTTAAACAAATGAACAGATCTATAGGCAGGCAAGCAGACAGACGGATGGACAGACAGATAGATAGATAATAGATAGATAGATAGATAGATAGATAGATAGATAGATAGATAGATAGATAGATAGATAGATAGATAGATAGATAGATAGGTTTATTGATAGACACATAGGGTACGCGGTAAAACAGAGAATAGTTACCGTCTTGGTTCAATCTCTAACGATGAATGAGAACACACAAACAGGAGTTATATCAGTCTTACCAACGGAAGTTCGTTGATAAAATCATGTGCGTTAGCTTCCTTGGCAGCAGCCTCGATTTCACTCTGAGAAACTCCGAGACGGCCATAACGGATGTTCTCTGAAATAGTTGCAGCGAAGAGTACCGGTTCCTGACTGACAATTCCAATCTGGTCTCGCAGCCATCTGAGGTTCAAATCTTTGATATCATGGCCGTCCAGAATTACCTGTCCATGGCAGAAAGAGTAAGGTAGAATGTAGTAATGGCTTTGCGTCATAAGACCTTGGGAGGGTTTCAAGGAACTAGGTTCTTCCTAGTCTGCTTTGATTTGAGCTAGCGAAAAGCATAAGTAAGCAAATTCCTAGCATTTGGTGGTTTTAGATGGGGAGAGAGGTCACGTGTTTCACATGAATATAAGGAGAACAGAAATTGCAGATCTTTTTACCTCGAAATGTATCAAGTGACCCTAGACTGTTTACGAAATGTGAAGCTTACACAAAACTGCCGATTTTGTAAGTCTACCGTCATTCGTGATTTGTTGTAAAATACTTTTAACAAGAGGTCAGACTGCTTGACCTGTAGTACGCTGTACCAATAGGTCAAACTGCTTGACATGTACAACGCCGTAACAAAGATTGTATAGCTCCATAGTTATGTTTTTCAAAAATAGTTTTCAAGCAAAGACGAAGACGACTGGTCTATAATTAATTTTTCAATACGTGTATTTAATTAATATATGATTATCAGACATGGCGAGAGCGCTGATAATGAAAAGGATTTAAATGTTGTGGAGGCGTCGGTGAGTATACGGTTAGGGTAAACATACACTATGGTGTGACTCCGGTTACAACTATATATGGCTCATAGTATTTGGGGACAATAGAGTGTAGCATTCCATATAATTCGCTAAGAAAGATTCACAACTCTATTTGACGTACATCTATAAAAATAGAAATAAATGGAGGCAAGTCCGATAACTCTTGACTAATGGTAAGTTTGCCTCTGCAAAGAATGAGTTAAAATTAACTTTTTCGAAAAAAAATCAGCGTTATATAATTAACAGCAAGATGGAAATAAATATATGTTTGACATTTCTACATTTATTTCTTTTTTCATAAATCTGTTCCCATACTCCAGTATTAGTGCATAAATAAGAACGTCTTGAAACAAACAAAATGAGTTGCTAATTTACCTTTTCGCAGTTTACAAAAATAAGGCATCTTGAATATAAATTATTATATAAATAAATTAAAGAATCCTTTGTGGGGTTGTTCAGAAACTTTTTTCAAATGCGAATGTTTCGGACCTTCCGTAGGGAAAATCTATATTTTAAATGAAAATATTTTTTTAATTAAAGTACAATAAGTGAACCCTTCTGCTACGGATCTTGTGTCCAGTAATTATCGTTCAAAGATAGAAAAAACTTATTTTCTGTGTCAATTAAAATTTATTTAATAAAATAAACAATGATCAGAATCAATCAAATACTAAAAATTATGATTGGTAAGCTGTATAATGATTGGCTATTTTGAGGTCTAAGTTACCTTGTTTGGGGCGTTTTATTATTTGTTTTTTAATCTTTATGCCCGAATGAATGTACGTTTCTGAAAGTCTTTAATTAATAAAAGTGTCGCATTGCATCTTTGTCCTCACCTGTCCCTCTTCTGGATCGTAAAACCGTTGGAGTAGTTGTACTGTAGTGCTTTTGCCACACCCACTGGCCCCCACCAGGGCAACAGTTTGTCCCGGGTGCACCGTCAAGTCAAGGCCTTGTAACACCTATCAGATAAAAAGACAACAACAAAATTAACCAAATAATTAAATCGTTGCCTTATAGTCCTTCTTGCAGCATGTGTTATTTTACACACACACACACACACACGCACACACACACACACACACACACACACACACACATACAATAAAAAAAAAAAAACAAACCACCACTATGCAAAGCAATTGAGAAAACACTTGATTCATGTTTGGCTAATGTGGACATTCAGCTAAATGCTACAGTTCCTTGACTTTTGGCTTGTACTGGGGTTTTGGAGCAAGTCATAGCTTTTAATAGGTATTTAAATTTTGATGAAAATCGTAGAGTGGTTGATTGATTGGTTGGTTGATTGGTTGGTTGGTTGGTCGGTCGGTCGGTCGGTTTGGTTGGTTGGTTTGTTGGTTGGTTGGTATTCGGTCGGTTTGGTTGGTTGATTGGTTGGTTGGTTGGTTCGTTGGTATTAATAGCCAGAGCAAACTGTTGCCTTTCTCGCATGTGCTATTTAGCTATTATGACCGAGTAGAACAAACAAACCGCGAAATATGAATTGATTGATTACAGAGCAGGTAAACAATGTATAATCTGTTCGTAAAATCAGGGATATACAAAATTATCCCATGTCGTAAAATCAGGGATACACAAAATTATCCCATGTCGTAAAACAGATGATTGCGGCATTTATCAAGACGCTCTTCTTCACAAATCCAGCTTACATACGTCATTTTAGAGGTACGGCACTACCACGGACCCCTTTTGCATGACAGCGCAAGTACCACTGACCCCTTTTGGCATGTCACTGTAAATACCATTGACCCCTTTTGGCATTACAACGCAAGTACGATTTATAGAAAAATAGTTTAATGAAAGGAATATTTTCATGGAGCAAACCTTTAAAGGTATATGATTCTTGCCGAAAAGTATTAAAGAAGTATGGTTCTTGGAGAAAAGTATTAAAGAAGTATGATTCTTGAAGAAAAGTATTAAAGAAGTATGGTTCTTGGAGAAAAGTATTACAGAAGTAGGGTTCTTGGAGAAAAGTATTAAAGAAGTATGGTTCTTGGAGCACTGTGTTAAAGGAAAATGGTCCTTACGATACTGATGTAATCGAAAGATTGTGGTACATGAAGTAATTGTTCAACAGACAAAAAATATGGTGGGCCAGCTTGATATAAATACTTATCAGGGTGAATGCTGTATCTAAAATAAAAGTTTCGTAGATTGCATGGTGTTTGTACGCACGCGTGCATGCATTCATGTGTGTGTGTGTACGTCTGCGTATTATACAAAATGCAAACTAACCCAAAACACTAATTCTGATTCTAGTTTAAATCGTATACGTAACCCTAACGCTGTTAATGTGTTTTTAACTTGTTGTTGTTTGTGGAGATACTTTGCGTATGAATTATGACCTATTAATCTTCGCCCACATGCACAGGCGTTTTCCACAGTATTTGTATTGGCATTCCCAAGATGAAAGTTTCTTATTATATCTTATATTTGTCAGTTAATGTCAAACAATCTGTTATAATAAAACCATTTTCGTCTTATTTATCCTAATATTTCTTCAACAATTTGATTACATTTATCTTCTTTAAAAGATGCAGAGTGTGGCAGAGTAAATTTGTCTATCCCTATTTCTAAACTTAATTGTTGCATAAATTGTTAAATGTCAAAGTGGCACAACTTTGGGCACTCCTTATGAGGATATTTTTTTGCAAGTGTCAAAGTTGGAAGTAAACAATTCAGGTGGAGAATGGACTAGAAAATTGATGATGCAATCCAAACCAGTTCTAACTGGATTAGTAGTTTTTCTGACTAATTGTCTCACTCTTGTTCATAGCAAATTCATCCAATGGGGATGGAACGAAAGTTATTTTGTTGAAGAAAATAATTCTCATCATGTTGTATTTGACGAAACTCTAGTCCATCATAAAGGCAATCATTTGTTTTTGCTATTTCCTTTTGCTTCAGGCAACAGTGACTACTGTACTCTATCAGATTACATTGGAGTGAGAATCCAGCTTTGTCATCAAACTTAACAGCAAACTTTGCTGTAAGATGTTTCGAGTGTGTTCTGTTCAAGAGCTTTAGTTTGGTCTCGAGAATTCATGAAGATTAATTTGAGCATTCCTTATGGTGTGTTGAGTGAACGTACATGTAGATGTCATAACATTCCTCCTGATATGTTTGATAGTGCTTGTAAAATTCTATATGATTCTTCAAGGTGTGTTTTGCTAGTGCATTGAAGATTCTGGAACAGTTGTGTAACGTACCTAAAAGGAGCATGTGGGACCATTGTCTGAATAAGAAAGACAGTGATTTGTTGCAAACCACGTGATTGTGAACATGTGCTGGTGATAGCCAGCATCTTTGAAAATGTTATGTTTATTGACTTTAATTATTTCTCTGAAACTCCACTCTCATTTCCATGATGATATCCATGAACTTGGTTTTATATATAGGTTAAATTGACTTCTAATGTCTATGCTAGGGTAAACTGAATGATTGTCCAGTGTTAATTGAACTTTGTTGTGAAGTGATGTAAATATCAATGTTCTTTGATTATATTAATATGTTGTATATTTGATTGTTGATTTAATAAATTTATTGACCTTCTTACACATATTGATACAATATGTTGGAGAGACAGAGGGTGGATGGGGGCTCCCTCATAGATTAAAAGATGGATTTGTCTTGTCCTTTACTAAGAAGTTTTCCACCTACGGAAATACTGTGTGACGGTAAATGATTGTCTTTAATGTTGTAGAAAAGAGAAACCATTTACAGCGCCCGCATATCCGCCAAGTGAGAGAGACGAGTGGTGTCTTATGGAATATTATTAATAACAAATTAAGTTTCTCATCACTTGTAATTAGTTATGGTGATTTAATAATAATAGTAATAATGATGATGATGCTAATAGCCAATAACTAAAGTGGCAAAGACGTCACACGTTGCATCCTTTTCTGAACAGAACTTACTAAAAGCACGTAGCTCTTCTCGAAGAGAATTTCCTCAAGGTACGTAACTCAGGAATATCTTATCAGACCGGAAATTCTAAAGTTATTTTGAGAATACGATTAAGAAGGGAAATTTAAATGTCCTTGTTGATGCTGGCAAAGGGACACTTACCAGATGTTAAAATGGGATTGTCGGTTAAGTAATTTATTTGAATATATTCTTAAACAAGTTTTCAATTTTGGTGAGAATGCATTTCACCTTTCCAGAAAAGAAGTAAAGTCGAAAGAAAGGCGATGGCACTAATCTGACTTTCAAAGTTTGATGACAGTTTTATAGCACTGTAGAGAAAATATTAACTTCAATGGTTTGATGACAGTTTTATAGCACTGTAGAGAAAATATTAACTTCAATGGTTTAATGACAGTTTTATAGTACTGTAGAGATAATATTAACTTCAATGGTAGACCTATAGATACAATAATATTCTAAATAAATATAGTAAAAATACAAAAGATAGAACACACACACAACAACAAACAACAACAAAATCAAGCATTTGGAGTTTCACCTGAACATCCGGTCTTGCCGGATATCTGAAACTGACGTTTTTAAACTGAATTATTCCTTTTAAGTCGGTTATTTTTTTCCCGGCATCTGAAGTGATGTTAATCACGGGATACAGATCTATTATTTCAAATATTTTCAAGGCAGCCGCTCGCGCGTTGGAGAAAGATTCCAGATTGGGGAAAGCTTGACCCAGTGATGTGGAACCCACAAATATCCCCATAAACACCTGCAAAAAAAATTATACCTGATAGTTGAATTAAGACAGTTTGAATCTATTTTGAAAAATAATGCATTTGTTCTACAGGTTCACTGACAGATAAAATTAGGAATTAAAAATACGGGGAACGATATGCAAACAATAAATAACTAAATATCCACTAGGGGTGATGTCACGCTATATTGTTAGTGACAATTGAAATCTTTTGCATACAGAACATAGCACAGTAAACCACGGCAAAATACAACATAACATAGTACTCAAAACAACTAAAATACAACATAACCCTTTAAGCAAACTCAACGAGGCAAAATACAACATATCATAGCATTCAAAAATAAACCAGAACGGCAAAATACAACACATTTTAAACAATACAAGGCATGGAATAATTTAAAGGTACGATATCTCTCCCATACAGCATCTAGCTTTCAGAAAAGAAAGTTTTAAAATTGTAGTTTTAACTGATACAGCATTATTCTAAATTGCTTTTAGCTTATTTGCTCTCCCATGCACAATTAGCTGTAATTTACCGAAGTCAGTTGTTGCGGCAAGGATTTAGCAGACGACATGCGATTGACATTAGTATTTTCCGAACACCATATCGGATTTTCCCTACAGTTTGGGTCAAAAGTTACTTCCTCCCTACACTTGACTCGGGGACAGATTGCCTTTTTTTAAAATGTACTATATACACAGACGGTGCTTTATCTTTCTATGTCTATGGGTACAACAAATTGTAGAACGTTTTCTTTTAAGTATCATTCACTCATACGAAAGTGAGTTACACAACTGCTCCCCCTCCCCAATCGGGGTAGACATTATATTCATTAATGATTTTGTATTTATTTTATACCATCGAATCAAATCGGATTGTTAAGTATTTTGAAATTACAGAGCTGAGAATGAAAATGAACTCACCGGAAATATTGCTCCAGGTTCCATTACTTTATCTTGTATTAGGACCACCCCGTACCAGAAGGCAATGGCAAAGGTAGCGAACATGACGAGCCAGAAGGAGGACGCACCAAAACCAAGGAACACTCCCTTCTGGATTCCTGCTTTTACGGCATGTATCAAGTTGTCGTTGTAACTATGGAAACAGTTTCAAAAGTTTGGAACAGATGTCAGACTGACTTTTGACCTTTCACATCCAAACCATACGAGTAGTACAGTCTTTAATAGTAGTAGTACAGTTTCTTTGACGAGTAACGCAAACGTAAATTTGTTTAAACAACATACAATGATTGACTTTCGAGTGGTATTCACTCGAGCTGAAAAATGACATCGACGCCCCCCAAAAAGAAGAGAGAGATGTAGAGAAAAGTAATCCAGTAATCAAAAGCAAAAGATGAATTTACTTGATTCGAAATTATATTTACAAATAAATGGCTCAACCAGTAGCCGCGATTTTTAAAATTCTGATAAAGTACTTATAATTAATAAAATCATTGCAAGACATTTTGCTTTTCAGAGGAAAGTATGCTCCCGTTTGCTGTGTATTTCATAACAGTTGTAGATTTCATACAAAAGTTTATATATTCTTTCCTGGGATGGTTGTCACTATTCTCGATTTCTTTTGATTGTTGTATTCGTTGTTTCTGGTGTGCATTGTCGATGTCTATATTCACTGTTACTGTTGTGAGTTGGGGCTTTTTTGTGGGGTTGGGTGTTCTTTTCTTGTTTGTATTTTAATTTAATGCAAACTAAATTCATAAGTGCTAATGAAACTTATTATAGTAATCAGATATGTTCTAAACTCTAATTATAGACTTTAAAATCATCTTTCTACTGAACAATTAACTTTTATATTACAGTTCAAAATTATATTATTCCATGCAAAACAGAGAGTGTAACAGAGCTAGTGCACAGAGAGTGTAACAGTTAGAGCAGTACACAGAAAGTGTAACAGTTAGAGCTAGTGCACAAAGAGGGTAACAGTTAGAGCTAGTGCACAGAGAAACATATCTCTTGTTGTTTATTAATGACGAAATCTTGTGCTATGCGTCATGACCTGTGAACATATAGACTTTGACCCACATTCAGCCTCCACTCAGCTCTGGCTTACCGTTGTTCTTCCTTCTCCTGTCCCTGGAACGCCTGCACCGTACGTATGGCTCGAAGTGCTTGTTCTGCCACAGAGCCGGCCTTGGCGTACGCTTTGAACTCTCTCACGGCGGATGCACGCATTAACTGCACAATGCACAAATAATAATAATAAGAAGAAGAACGATGACAATAATAACGATGATGCCTATGACGACGACAATGATAATGACGATGGTGCTGTTGTTGTTGTTGTTGTTTATGATGATGATGATATATTAAACAGGATGGGGGAAAGCCTTATATGTAAATTTTAAATAAATGTATATGACAATAAGTATACCATAGAGGAGGGGTGGGCAATTTACGGTCCGCAGGCCACATGCGGCCCGCCACAGAGCTTTCTGAATCCCACGGAAGCATTCAGCAAAAACTCTTTTCGTAAACTGATCACGGTAAACTGCCAGTGCTAAGGCTAACTTGAACCGAGATTCAGTATCTAGGGACTTGCTTCCCTTTTGTCAAAGAAAATTAGCTCCGCATTTTATTAGCCGGATACCTACGACGCATGCGCAGTCGATGTTGACACAATTCTGTCTCACATCAGTTTCATTTTTGCAACAGTAAAATCTGCAACATTCCGACCTGAGTGAACCGTGAACCCTACTAAAAAGCGCAACATCGAAAAAGAATGAAGTGCTTTCAATAAAGACTGGACACACAAATATTTCTTTAGTAATTCAGGGAATAAGGTAGTGTGTTATTTATTGTGTCTCGAGACGGTTGCCGTATTCAAGGAATACAATTTAAAACGACACCACCAAACTCAACATGGCGAGTTTGGTGGTAAAATGTCCGAGAAAGAACGCAAGGAAAAGCCTCAGAGTGTGTTACGAAGCTGAAGAAGCAGCAGACCATATTTACGAAGCAATCGACACTCCATGATAAAGCTACAGAGGCGAGCTTCATGGTAGCATACAACCTCACTAAAAACAACAAACCATTTTTTGATGGCGAGTTTGTTAACAAAAATGCTTGGTAGATTGCGTAAGCGTTCTGTGCCCTGACGCGAGAAGCAAATTCGAAACCATTTCTTTATCAAGAAGGACTATAATGCAATGCATAGACTTAATCAGTGACGGACTAACAGATCAGCTAAACACTGCGAGCAAATATTTTGTTTGATTTTCTTTAGCACTGGATGAGAGCACTGATAACCAAGACAAGGTAAAGTTACTTATCTTTATCTGTGGAGTTAAAAAAAATGTCGTCGTCACAGAGGAACTACTTGGTTTGGAATCGATGAAAAATACAACGACTGTTCAGGACTTGTTGGAGTGTACTGTGGATTGTGGGGAGAAAAGTGCCTTGTCATGGAATAGAATAGCAAGCATTACAACAGATGGGGCCAGAGCATTTACTGGAAAATTGTGGTTATGGTTAACCTTTTGAAGAACAAAAAAACAGAACACCCAGACAGTGGTATCTTGTCTTTTCATTGTATTTTACATCAGGAAAGCCTTTGTAAAGCTTCACTGGATCTAAAGCATGTGGTGGATCTTGTAGTGAGTGTGATGAACACAATCAGAGCAAGGGCGCTCTACCATCAACAATTTAAATCTTTGCTTGAGGATATGGAGGCAGAGTATGGAGATGTGATTAACCACAACACTGTTAGGTGTTTGGGCCTGCCTGGGCAAAGTGCTAAAACGGGTTTGGGTATTACAGAATGAAATCCTCCTCTTTCTGGACATGAAAGGACTTTCATGTGATTTTGTGACCAGAATGGGATGTGAGGAGTGGAGAAATGAGATGATGTTTGCAGCTGATGTGTTTGAGAAATTGAATGAATTCAATGTGACATTGAAGGGAAACGGGTTGTTTACACATGAATGTTGACGCATGTGAGATCATTCAAAACAAAACAAGGTCTATTTGTAAGGCAAGCAGGTGAGGTGAAGTTATTAGGAAAACAGAAAGTGTCTGCAAGTGTTTCTCCCAAGATTAGGGAGAATGAGGTCACAAGGAGATTTCAGGATTTCGAGAAAATTGAGCAAGAATTCAATTTGTTATGTTATCCTATCACACTAATAGTACAAACATTTTACAAAGTGTAAGAAATCTAGTTATATCATGATAGTGGTGTCACTAACGTAATGGACCTAAAAATATCACACTAATAGTACAAACATTTTACTAAGTGTAAGAAATCTAGTTATATCATGATAGTGGTGCCACTAACGTAATGGGCCTAAACATATCACACTAATAGTACAAACATTTTACAAAGTGTACGAAATGTAGTTTTACCCTGATAGTGATGCCACCGATGATAATGAAGAGTGGGCTGAAGCCAAAGATGGCGAGAGCCAGTTGCCAGCCTTCGGTGAAGGCCACAATATATGCTGCAAACCATGTCATCACCCACTGGATGAACACAGCCATCTTGTCACACAGTCCCTCGTTGATCTTTTGCATATCACTGGGTGGGGAAAAAAGATGTTATCAGAATGGTGAAATGTAATCAGAGTTCTATATACTATGAACTAGCCCTGTGTAAGGGAACAAGGTAACACACCGGGTAAGATATATCATGTCTTCAGTGGAACAAGGTAACACACCGGGTAAGATATGTTATGTCTTCAATGGAACAAGGTAACACACCGAGTAAGATATATCATGTCTTCAATGGAACAAGGTGTCACAGTCTGATAAAATTGTCCGACTTCGTGACCCACTTGCCTTGTTTACTTCAAATTCGAATATTTGAAACCCTTGGCCCTTTGTTCAAAGCTTCCTTTTTCTAGGTGCTTCTAGAACAGGTCAAGGTGTTATGTAACTTTAGGACCATTGTCCAGTTCTCGAACCAACCACATGCTTTGCGAACAGTCACGTGATACGCAATATACCTTTCTATATATGTACCCACACGCTTCCGCTCCCTCACTTCGAGCACATTTTAGCTAATTCCATCAGCTTACTCGGGTCGTGAGAGGCAGCCGGCGCCATAGAGAATCAAGGTACCCTTCGACTTCTCTCAAAGGTATCATTTTATTTAATAGTATTTGCCTATGTATTGTTTAAGTATGTATTTGTGCTATGTATTATATGATTTCCATATACACTTGAGCATGGTTCAGAGAAATAGCTGAAAACCTATATGTTACGGAATATAAATTTATTGTAACCATTTTTCCATTTCTGTACTTTAATTTATATTGTTTTAATTCACTAAGAGCCAGAATGCTGCGCTCGATATGAATTCTTCATGTAATTCAATTATTGCGTGTAATTTAAATTGTAAATTGTGAAGCGCTCTGTCGGCTTGAATTACCCCTTGTATGAACATTAATTTAACGTTGTATCTATTTTATTGCTTCATACGTCATGACTGTTAAATGGAACACATGTGAGACGATTATATTTTTTCTAAAATCTAATTGTAAGCGACGCGAGGTCGAAACTCTTTGTTCAGCGCATTTAATTGAGCCATGCCTAGGTAGGACCTGTTAGGTTGAGAATTATATCCAAACACGTTGCATCCACAGGTCGGCTCATGGTTCATGTTTCACCATGCCTCACCTGCATTAGCTTATTGGTGTAAGCGTGTCGAAATCCACTCTGAGGGCCATGCTGCAAAAATTCCAGTTCCTAGCCACTAACAAAGGGACATCATTCCTTATGCACCACGTGTGTCGTTAAAGGGGGACTGAGGGAACGAACCGGCATGACTGAGTGTTGAGACCAAGGATACAAGAATAGAGCTAAGTGCAAGATCAAGTGTACAGATCTCAAAGGAACACTTTTCTGGCAATTTAGATTGACAAAAATCAGGCATAGGCGCGTAAAGACAGAGTGAAGACTATTCGCGTTGCATTCGATTTATTGTTAATTTGTTAAACTTCATTAAATCTTATTTTCTTTGTTAATACCTCTTAGTAGTTGATTTCTATGCACAATAGACCAATTAGATTAATTCTTAGATTTGAATGGGGGCGGATGAGCAGAAAGATTGATGACGAGTGCATATTAATTTAGAGGGACTTAACTGTTTTCAAATCTAGCTAAAAGTTCGCAGTTTATTAGTCTGTAAATTTGTCGTCTGAACTACAAGACGCACTTTTAATTAGTCAGATAATAAATTGAGCAACCAGTCTGCGTAGAATATGAGAGGAAGAATTAATTATATTTAAAGTCTTTTAATTATTCTAAGCAGGGTCTTTAAATAAATACTGGAAACGTAACAAGTGGGGGCTCGTCCGGGATTGATATGTATTAAATTGTAAATTGTAACATTTTTATACATAGGGCGTATCATAACCTAGAAACGAACGAACGAAAAGAAATTGCCAATTGTTCTTTTGATTTTTGTATCACTGATTTTCTTTGCTTTTGTTGTGACATGTGCATGTATTCTTTTGCAGAGTAGCGTGCATGTTAGTTAATGTTGATATATTTAAGCGTAGTTAAATATGTCATGTTAGCTATTGAATGATTTATTTAGTATTGTGTTACTGAGTACTTCATTGTGAGGAGTCGAAGGTTATACCGCCAGCTAGGAGAGTTATCGGTAGTAACAGACTTCGGACTATTATATTTAGGGTGCTAGATATAATGTGTAATGTTGTATGGTAGGAGCCGTGACATTACGAAAGTCTTGGAACAGCGGACACTGTGACAAGCAGGTGAAACGTGTAAAGAGTTAACGCGTAATTTATTTCGGAAGGTGTTCTGAGTAAATTAAATAATTTTTGTAAGGTTGTAGCCTAAAAGTTATTTTCGGGATAAGCGGAGTTATCGCCGACGGTTAAAAAACACACAATTCACGAGATACATTTTTATTGTAGCCAGCGCGCTAAGACAGTAAAATGGATCGCAAACAGGTTCTCGAAGACCTGAAAGAAACCGGTATCATGATAGGATATCAGGGTGACGAACTGACTAGCTACGTTAGAACTAAGCTAGAGGAAGTGGAGAAAGCGGAAAGAGAAGAACGTATTGCTAATCGCGAACTGAAGAAGTTAGAAGCTGAAAAACTAGCCGAAACTGAAGCTAAACGCATCGCAGCTGACGCAGAAGCTAAAAAGCAAGAAGCTGAAGTTAAAAAGTTAGAAGCTGAAAGATTAGCCGACATTGAAACAAAACGTATCGCAGCGGATACAGAAGCCAAACGCATCGCCGCAGACGCGGAAATAAAACGGTTGGAATGGGAAGTAAAGAAACTAGAAGTTACCAATCCAAACCGTGACCGCCGAAGCAGTGGTGATTCGCATTCTAGCGATGGAAATAATCACAGTAGAATTGAAAATATCATTCCAAAGATAAATATGGTCCCATTTGATGAGAACAAAGATCAAATAGACGCGTATTTAAAAACGTTTGAAAAGTTAGCCAGAGCAACAAACATTCCAGCGGAACATTGGGCGATAAATTTATCGGGGTTACTGCAGGGTACTGCGAAAAACGAATTCAATAAGCTTAGCGATTCTGAGTCAGATAATTACGACACAGTCAAGGCCGCATTATTGAAGCGCTACAAACTCACAGCAGATACATACCGCCGTAAATTTAAACAGGCCACGAAAGCCAGTTCAGAGACGCACGCACAGTACATACGCCGCGTCACGGACTTGTTCCAAAGATGGATAGATCTAGCTGAAACTCCACAGACGTACGCAGGTCTTAGGGATGAAATGGTAAAAGACCACATTCTCGGGTCATACAAATCAGATCTACTGATTCACTTAGCAATAAGGGAAAAATCTACGCTAGAGGAGATAGGCAACGCCGCCGATCGCTTTGATGACGCACATTCTCAATTCTCGAACGCACACGCGAACAACAAGTCTCGACCGAACGAACCGCAGACTCGAAAGGATAAGAAAAATGACGGGAAGGCACCTAATGAGCGTGATGATAAAACATCTAAGCCCGACACTAAAAACAAGTCCGACAAACAGAAAGATAAAAAGAATCTTGCATGTTACACTTGTGGTGATAGTGGCCATTTTTCACGAACATGTCCTGAAAAGAAAACAGCTAAGGTTTACGCAGTAGAAAGTCATACACCTAAAACGGAAAAATCGAATCGAACACCAGTACAGGCAAACGGTCACGATACAATCGCTTTGCTTGATACAGGGTGTGAGCTGGACGCTATAGTAAATGCATCATTAGTTAACCGTACCGACTACACAGGGGAGACAATCTCTGTCACCTTTGCAAACGGCGAACAAGACATTTTACCAGTAGCTGAAGTCTCGATTGTTTCAGACTTTGTAGAAGGAACAGTCAAAGCGGCAGTTATGGAAAACTCACCGCATGACGTGATCCTTGGTTGCAAGTATGTTTTGCCGTGCAAAAAACAAACTTCAACTGAACCACCACTGGTTAACGCTGTAACCAGAGCAGCGAGTAGTAAAGACAAATCTGTAACTGCACCGATGTCTGCCGCACCAGCCGTAGATAAAGCAACAGTTAGCGAGATTAAAATATTACAAGCTGAGGACGAAACACTAGACAAGTTACGCAGACAAGCTGTACTTGTTAGTGACGTCAACACTGACGATTCGAATAAGAAAGCGTGCATTATTCTGAAAAAGGGTTTATTGTACCGCTATTCGAAAGTGGGAGACGAATTTCGGAAACAATTAGTCGTTCCACAAACCAAACGAAATGACGTATTACGATTAGGTCATGAGAGTCTTTTTGGTGCACACATGGGTGTACAAAAAACAACTAGTCGTATTACAAGTGAGTTTTATTGGCCGGACATCACTGCCGATATCCGTAGATTCGTGTTAAGTTGCGACACATGCCAGAGAACACAGTCTAAAAATTCAATCAGACCCGCACCGTTAGGAGAGCCTGAACTGATCAGTGAACCCTACAAGCGCGTAGCATTGGATTTGATTGGGCCTATAATACCCACATCAACGAGAGGTAATCGATACGTGCTGACCACTATTGATTACGCAACAAGATTCGCCGACGCAGTACCATTGAAAAATATTGATACTGAAACTGTCGCCGAAGCCCTTTTCGGTCTTTGGAGTCGTGTTGGAATTCCTACTGAAATTTTGACGGATCAGGGGAGTCAATTCATAGGCAACGTAATGAAGGAAGTAAATCGTTTACTTTCCATCAAACATCTTACTTGCACACCATACCACCCCCAGGCAAATGGTCTGATTGAAAAATACAATGGGACATTAAAAACAGCACTTAAAAAGCTCGCCACAGATAAACCGAAAGACTGGGACAGATACATCCCTGCCCTACTATTTGCATATAGGGAGGTGCCACAATCTTCCACCGGGTTTTCACCATTTGAGCTACTTTACGGACGTACTGTACGCGGACCGATGATGATTTTGAAGGCACTTTGGACTGATGAAAAGACAGATGACGAAGTTAAGACAACTTATACATACGTCACTGACTTAAGAAACCGTCTTGAAACTATAGGCAAGATAGCACGGGAAAACTTGACGATAGCTCAGTCTAGACAGGCAGAATATTACAATAAGCACACCAAACCTAGAGAATTTGAAGTTAATGACAAAGTGTTACTGTTGCTTCCTGAAGCACATAACAAACTTCAGATGAAATGGAAGGGGCCCTTTGTAGTTACCGCCAAGCTAGGGGGACTGAACTATAAGGTGCAGACAGGAAAGAGAGAGAAAATCTTTCATGTTAACCTACTCAAAAAGTACATAAGCCGTGAGGATCAAACCACTCAAGCTGATTTTGTCGTAGCGACGATAGTTACAGAAGACGAGGGGGATACTGATTGCGTCACTGGTACTTTACCAAACTGTCCTCTACAGACGGACGAAACTGTCAAAGACGTTAGGGTAAATGAAGCCTTGACAGAAAGACAGAAAAAAGAAGTGAATGAATTGCTTAATGAGTTCTCATCTACTCTGACAGACAAACCAGGGTTGACAGACTTAATAGAATTTTCACTGAAGCTGACTGACAACAAACCGATACGTTTGAAGCCGTATCCGTTGCCACACGCTAAGATAGATGACGTTAGACGTGAGATTAAGACTATGCTAGATCTAGGGGTCATAGAGAAGACTGACAGTGCCTACGGATCACCCATCGTGTTGATTAAAAAACGTGATAACTCGTTCCGTTTTTGCGTAGACTACCGCAAACTCAATCAAGTGACAGAGTTTTGTGCCGAGCCTCTCCCTGATCCGGATCTCATCTTCACTAAGCTAGCTAACGCTCATTACTATACCAAAATAGATTTGTCACGCGGTTTTTGGCAAATCAAGGTCAAGGACACTGATCGACACATACTAGCTTTCACTACACCAGTAGGAAACTACACATGGAAAGTTATGCCTTTCGGAGTTTCAAACGCTCCAAGCATTTTTTCTAAAATGATGCGGTCATTGTTAGAACCACTGTACGGACGTGGAGTTGAGAACTTCATGGATGATTTAATTCTAGGCACCCAGACATGGGAGGAGCACTTAACACTCTTACGAGATGTGCTAGCCAGATTAAAACAAGCCAACCTCACTGCCCGCCCTACGAAGTGTGAAATAGCACAATTCTCCTTAGACTTCTTGGGACACAAGTTGAGTCATGGAACCATGTCGCCAAGTGAAGCTAAGATAGCACAACTTAAGGACACTTCACAACCGCTAACAAAAACACAAGTTAGAAGTTTTCTTGGTCTTGCTAACTACTACAGAAAATTCGTACCAGATTTTAGTGCCATTGCATGTCCTCTGACTGACTTGACACGTAAGAATATGCCTACAAAAGTAGTGTGGACTGATGCATGCCAAAACGCTTTTGACACACTGAAATCTAGACTGACTTCAGATTTAGTTGTTAAACTGCCAGATCTGACAAAACCATTCTTGTTAAGGACTGATGCTAGCAACACAGGATTAGGAGCAGTGTTATTACAAGAACACAATGACACCAAACACCCAGTTGCATATGCAAGCCGTAAACTCACAACTACTGAACAGAAATATTCCACCAGTGAAAAGGAATGTCTTGCAATAGTTTGGGCCATAAAAAAGTTCGAAAACTATTTGTACGGAAAAACCTTTGTCATTGAGTGCGATCACCAGCCGTTGGCCTTTCTCGGACAGGCGCAATTTACGAACAGCCGTTTAATGCGTTGGTCTTTGTTTCTGACACAGTATGACGCAAATATTCATTACATCAAAGGGTCTTTGAATGTTGGCGCAGATTACATGAGTCGTGCTTGATGCCATCAAGTGCCGGTACTGATAGAATGTTGTTTAATCAATTAACTGAACCCTACGGATTCCTTCCTGTAAATATGAAATATAGTTGCACACTTTATTTCTAGGAATGTCGAAATTTTTTTTGTGTAAATTTTTCTTCATTGTGGACTTCTACATTTTATCATACATAATTTGTAGGAGGCATTTTATCTTTGGCAAGATAAACGCCTCAAAAGCAAGGGGGTGTCACAGTCTGATAAAATTGTCCGACTTCGTGACCCACTTGCCTTGTTTACTTCAAATTCGAATATTTGAAACCCTTGGCCCTTTGTTCAAAGCTTCCTTTTTCTAGGTGCTTCTAGAACAGGTCAAGGTGTTATGTAACTTTAGGACCATTGTCCAGTTCTCGAACCAACCACATGCTTTGCGAACAGTCACGTGATACGCAATATACCTTTCTATATATGTACCCACACGCTTCCGCTCCCTCACTTCGAGCACATTTTAGCTAATTCCATCAGCTTACTCGGGTCGTGAGAGGCAGCCGGCGCCATAGAGAATCAAGGTACCCTTCGACTTCTCTCAAAGGTATCATTTTATTTAATAGTATTTGCCTATGTATTGTTTAAGTATGTATTTGTGCTATGTATTATATGATTTCCATATACACTTGAGCATGGTTCAGAGAAATAGCTGAAAACCTATATGTTACGGAATATAAATTTATTGTAACCATTTTTCCATTTCTGTACTTTAATTTATATTGTTTTAATTCACTAAGAGCCAGAATGCTGCGCTCGATATGAATTCTTCATGTAATTCAATTATTGCGTGTAATTTAAATTGTAAATTGTGAAGCGCTCTGTCGGCTTGAATTACCCCTTGTATGAACATTAATTTAACGTTGTATCTATTTTATTGCTTCATACGTCATGACTGTTAAATGGAACACATGTGAGACGATTATATTTTTTCTAAAATCTAATTGTAAGCGACGCGAGGTCGAAACTCTTTGTTCAGCGCATTTAATTGAGCCATGCCTAGGTAGGACCTGTTAGGTTGAGAATTATATCCAAACACGTTGCATCCACAGGTCGGCTCATGGTTCATGTTTCACCATGCCTCACCTGCATTAGCTTATTGGTGTAAGCGTGTCGAAATCCACTCTGAGGGCCATGCTGCAAAAATTCCAGTTCCTAGCCACTAACAAAGGGACATCATTCCTTATGCACCACGTGTGTCGTTAAAGGGGGACTGAGGGAACGAACCGGCATGACTGAGTGTTGAGACCAAGGATACAAGAATAGAGCTAAGTGCAAGATCAAGTGTACAGATCTCAAAGGAACACTTTTCTGGCAATTTAGATTGACAAAAATCAGGCATAGGCGCGTAAAGACAGAGTGAAGACTATTCGCGTTGCATTCGATTTATTGTTAATTTGTTAAACTTCATTAAATCTTATTTTCTTTGTTAATACCTCTTAGTAGTTGATTTCTATGCACAATAGACCAATTAGATTAATTCTTAGATTTGAATGGGGGCGGATGAGCAGAAAGATTGATGACGAGTGCATATTAATTTAGAGGGACTTAACTGTTTTCAAATCTAGCTAAAAGTTCGCAGTTTATTAGTCTGTAAATTTGTCGTCTGAACTACAAGACGCACTTTTAATTAGTCAGATAATAAATTGAGCAACCAGTCTGCGTAGAATATGAGAGGAAGAATTAATTATATTTAAAGTCTTTTAATTATTCTAAGCAGGGTCTTTAAATAAATACTGGAAACGTAACACAAGGTAACACACCGAGTAAGATATGTCCTGTCTTTAATGGAACAGATAAATGCCGGCGAGAATGTTATATTTGGATCTCAATACCTTCGGACTTAAAGGGAAGTAAGTCTTGACACTGGAAGCTTCGGCCCACCCGCCTCCCCAGGAGCTAATTAAAATTACCAGCACGCAATTGGCTTATCAGTACGATAATTGTACGACACACTTTGTCTCGCAACAGTTGTCTAGCATCATTAGCACCTTTGTGGCAGCAAATTGTCATTAGTCTAGACTAGTGCTTCTCAAGCATTTTTGATAGCAACCCAAAATTTTAAAATATATTTATTTGCTTGATGACCCAGCGTATGTCAGTTAAGAGGGAAAATATCAAGTAAAATAAAAATGAAAATTAATTGTCTGGTCATACAATACGATCCATCAAAAGTCCCTCGAGGACCTAAAATTGAGTCGCAACCCAGGGGCTGAGAACAAATGGTGCTGAACGTAACTTTTACGCTTACCAAGCATTTGCAAAAGTAGAGTTTGCACTGAACACGAACTTAGACATGATAAAACTCCCCGCTCCCCCTTCATTAATGCGGAGACCCATCACGACTAGGCAACAACTTAAGATGCAGAATTTCTCCTTTCAGATGGTAGAATGTTTCCTTGCATGACTAGTTTTAGTTTGTCGTCTTAATATTATATGAGATAAAATATTTGTGCATCTCATTACAATACGTTAGCAATATGACTGCTTTTCAATGAACTCTAAACGAGAGTTGTACGAGGAGGTGCCTCGAACATACAACTGTTGAACTCTGAAATCGTGGGAATCCTGACGTTGTACATGAAAATTAAATCTTAGTAAATCTGAGTTTTTACAGGAAAATGAATCAGGACAATTCTGAATGTTTAATTTGGAAAACAAAATGTATGCTAATCCTAAGGCTGTATAATACATAACCTTATAATTATCCTGTGTTCTTATTCAAAGTAAAACTATGGAAATATTACGGTTATGCCAAAAGTACATCGGACGCTTGGCCAAATATACAACACTAGAAATTCTGATTTTTTTTACCTAGAACAAAATTATGTCAATCCTAAGGTTTTATCAACCTTACATTTTTTGAAATCTCGAGGATTTGAAAAAATATAGCTATAGAAATCTTGGGATTTACCAAGAATACGTTTGAAAATCCTGCGCATTTACTACAAATACGATCATATCTAAGTTACGATTATGGAAATGTTGGTGTTTACAGAAAGAAATGAAAACACTGTTATTAATTATAATCGTAAGGAACGCGTGGTTTGCCATGTTCATCCTGGAATTGTATCGGGGGAAATACTTTTATGGTTATCGTGAAGTTGTGCCTGAAAAAAATACTATGGTTATCATGAAGTTGTGCTTGGAGAAAATACTTTCATGGTTATCATGAAGTTGTGCCGGAGAAAATACTTTCATGGTTATCATGAAGTTGTGCCGGAGAAAATACTTCTATGTTTTATCATGAAATTGTGCCAGAGAGAAATGCAATAAAGATAATCCTGAAATTTGAAATAATTACAGGATTTCATGGGTGGATATTCACTTTGGTTTATTACTTAATGCTGACAGTTGCTTCTGCGTAATATAACAGGTGTTGTTAGAAGTGATATGTTGAGAAGTACTTACATCAGAAACAATTCAAACAAAGCACATTAAAACAACTTACTCAGAAAATCTAGAGTTAAGTTCTCCTGCCTCGTGTGTGTCAAACCACCCCATGTCCTGCCTCATGACGGCACGAAAGAAAAGTTTCCGGATGCGTGCCGTTTGGCGTTCGCCCGCTATTGTCCACAAGGAAATAGCGAGATAGGCACAAAGTAGCGTACAACTCGCCAGGATGACGAATTTTATGACCATGGGACTCATGTCGTTGCGTATTAAATCACCATATAGGATTCCATAACATTTTTCGTCCAAGATCTTCGTCACGGTGGTTGCGATTGTACTGTTCATCCCGCTGGTCGTGGTGAAATTGTCTATCCCGCTGGTCGTGGTGAAAGTGTCCGTCCCGCTGGACGTGAAGAAAGTGTTCGTCCCATTGGTCATGGTGAAAGTGTTCGTCCCGCTGGTCGTGGTGAAAGTGTCCGTCCCGCTGGACGTGAAGAAAGGGTTCGTCCCATTGGTCGTGGTGAAATTGTCTATCCCGCTGGTCGTGGTGAAAGTGTCCGTCCCGCTGGACGTGAAGAAAGGGTTCATCCCGCTGGTCGTGCTGAAAATGTCCATCCCGCTGGTCGTGCTGAAAGTGTCCATCCCGTTGGTCGTGGTGAACGTGTTCGTCCCGATGGTAGTGCAATTTACTCTTAAAACAGATAAAAGTAAAAAGAAATTAAAAAGCACTCCACTCGATTGCATGCTTGCTTACAGGCAAGTGGTTCTGCGCATCCATTTCATTTAAGTTCAAAGAGCAATGAGAAACACGTGTCTATGTGCATGATGCGTCCTAATTATACATACATCATTTTTTTATTTATTCAACTTGCACTTTTCTTACATTAACTTGCTTGGATCTGCCAACCCGTATACAAAATAGCTGTAACGTCTGTGACGTCCCGCCAACTCTGTGCCTCCTATACTTTTCTTGAGCAATTGATCTTGCATTACATAGTGTGTGTGTGTGTGTGTGTGT
Organism: Sinotaia quadrata; assembly: GCA_028829895.1. Lineage (NCBI taxonomy): Eukaryota > Metazoa > Mollusca > Gastropoda > Architaenioglossa > Viviparidae > Sinotaia > Sinotaia quadrata. The sequence continues at coordinate 17,884,268 of CM054180.1, forward strand.
GTGTGTGTGTGTGTGTGTGTGTGTGTGTGTGTGTGTGTGTAGGTGTGTGCGTGTACGGGTGCTTGTGTGTGTATGTGTGTGTGGGTGTGGGTGTGGGTGTGTGCGTGTACGCGTGCTTGTGTGTGTGTGTGTGCGTGTGTGTGTATGTGTGTGTGTGTGCAAAAATTAAATTAAATGCAATAGCAAATTACTTCGCTGGTTTTGTTGTTTGTTTTCTCTTTACTTGTTGTTTACTTGTGCACTTATTTACTGAAGTAAATGTAAATTATAGAAATGAATTGGGTGTCCATCGAACTTCAAACTCCAGAAGACTTTTGCTGGATCCAAGAGTAAAATGACAATGACCCGAAAACGAATGTATGCTGTACTTACTTTGCTTTGTACTCATCCTGAATGAAAGTGGTGATGACATGGCCGACAATCGTCATGTTCAGTGGAACACCACAGCCTGTTGCCATGGCGAATATTGATCCCAAAATCATCATCAGTTTTTCGAAATCGGTGGCAAATCGAAACTGAAAGCATATGTCCAACACTTCTTTAAAAAGTTCTCATTTTAAAAAAAATGTATTACACATATTAACATTTTATATCATTTCCTATTTCATAAAATACAACATTCATGTTTTCTACAAAATGATTGCATTTCATAACTCGTAATCCTAAGAACCGTTGAAAGTTTACATTCCAGTGCCTATTAGATTGTTAATTTTTAAAGAAAAGAATTATCAATATATAATGCATTTTCGTGTTAATATCTAATTTCTCGAATCTGGTAAAAGTTTCATCTAAAGAACGTAATCGCATTATTTTAGAATCAGTACATGTGGCTTTTACTTTCAGTACATGTGGCTTTTACTTTCAAGTGTTGAAGTGCGTTCGGATCGATGTTTTCAATAAACAAACATTGAAACTCATTGTCAATAAGAATTTCTACAATTATTTATCATTTCACACTGAGGACTTCGGTTGTAAATAAGCATTCAGGAATTCATTTGGTAATAGTATTCAGTAATTTAAGTGTCAAAAATATACCATCGAATTAATTTGTCAGCAAACAGGAAATCTAAAGATCTAAAGAAATATAATATTTAATGACGGCATAGAGTAATGTTTTTACTTTTTCTTTTTTCATAATTATTTAGTCTTAATGTTTATGATTTGACATGCTATATGTTTAGATGCTTTAGATTTCACTGTATTAAGGGCATCTGCATTTAAATGCCTGTGTCCTTGTCGAATTGAAAAAAAAAACAAGTGCGCAGTTAACACGTATGTAGGGTCGGTAACTGCTACAGCTAAAAAGCAGGTTCTTATTCAACTCCATTAATACAGTATTATAATATGAAAGATTGTAGTGCTGTCTGTGGCGTCATAATGTTTGCATGTCTCTCTACGCGGGAGATTTACCAGTCAAAAAGTAAAATGTCATTTGCATAAATTATATTCTCTTAATTGAACTGATCGAATTGCGAGATCTTACAACCACAATTTACCGAAAGCAACTAAAATTAAAATGATATTTTGGTCGTGGATTATTAGATAAATCATTTGTTATTTTTTCTTTACATTAGTTTTTAGTTTCTTTAATGTATTACTTATTTTATTTGTTTATTCATTGCAGGGGGAACTTGATGTAAAACAATAATTGATACTGCAGAAACAATCAAGTACATCTCTCAAAGATGCTTTCGTCGAAGAAATGCTTGTGACTTAAAGCAAAAGTGTCGCACACAAACCTTTTGTTAGAGAGACAGACACTTAGCCTTAACGCATTACACGTTTAGTGGCTACGTTTACTGCATTACACGTTTAGTGGCTACATTTGCTGCATTACACGTTTAGTGGCTACGTTTACTGCATTACACGTTTAGTGGCTACATTTGCTGCATTACACGTTTAGTGGCTACGTTTACTGCATTACACGTTTAGTGGCTACGTTTACTGCATTACACGTTTAGTGACTACGTTTACTGCATTACACGTTTAGTGGCTACGTTTACTGCATTACACGTTTAGTGGCTACGTTTACTGCATTACACGTTTAGTGGCTACGTTTACTGCATTACACGTTTAGTGGCTACGTTTACTGCATTACACGTCCAGTGGCTACATTTACTAGGAATAAAATAGGGATTCACACGAAAACTTGAAAGCTAACTACAAACAAATGGTCCTGTTAATTAATATTGCCGCTGGTGACTCTGCATTTCTTTTTCGTTTCTGTCAACATGGTAGACCTGACAGTCGTATAGTAGAATTGGTATGGACATTTAAGCTGTATTCTTCACAGCAAAAGTTTTTTTTTATAGTTTCTGCAGTAAACTGACTGTGGTCCATTTATTATCACAGTTTACTTTTTAATAGTGCATTCTAGCTGGCATGCACAGTGTGGTTTGTAAAGGTCCTTCTGATTTATATTAGAACTGTGTTTTGTAATTGTAAAGGTTTTTGCCTCAGTTCTCCTGGCACTGGACTCATCAATTATATTTTGTCTTAAACCTGACACAAGCTGTAATATCAACTGACACAAATGACACTAACACTATGATGGCATTTTGTCATAACTAAAGTCGTGCTTTTGTCCTTCCTTATTTTAAAACCACTACAAACAACAGTAAATATTCTACTAATATTTAATCGATAGAATGACTGGTTGTTGACTGTCATGATAAAACTCATACAAACTGCACTAAATACAGTAACAAATGTAGTCATATTTTGAAATCAACCAATTACACTAAATTTGCCACGAATACATGGCAATAGATTGGTAGTGCAAAAGTCGTGTTGTGTGTCAGAACCATCAATGATCAATGCTGTCTTAACACTACAAAAGTCGTACTGTGTGTCAGAACCATCAATGATCAATGATGTCTTAACACTGCAAAAATCGTGTTGTGTGTCAGAACCATCAATGATCAATGCTGTCAACACTGCAAAAGTCGTACTGTGTGTCAGAACCATCAATGATCAATGATGTCTAACACTGCAAAATGTTAGGTACACTGTGTCCACACTGTTAAAAAAAAATATGTTTAGTGTGTAATAGGTCGACACAAGATGCCTGTAACTTAGAAAAGAATATTTCTGACAAATGTTATCTCTCATTCTAAATGTCTTGCAAAGTATGTCTCGGATTTAAGCTACGTGCACTAAAATTCCATTAAACTAAAACTATCTCTGGTTTTATCTCTCTTATTTTATAAACATTTCACTCTATGACATAAGGCACAAAAAAAGGAGGGGGGCACAAAAAGCAAACAAGATGATTACATTCACGTGTCATGGAATGACCTTGACCTTGCCCTGGTAGAGTAGTCCCTCGTGACATTTAATCAAAAAACCACTCAAACTTGCCCATGAAATAATACAAAATGTTTTTCAGCATGGGTTGTGCAATTTCCGATGCTTATGGTGTTGGTAATTTCTTGTACTTTAATTGCTGTTTGTGCGCGCACGTTTTGAGTTGATGTTAGTGTGTTTTTGTTTCGTGTTTGTGTGTGTGTATATGTGGTAGTGTGTGCGTCTGTGTGTACGTTTGTGTGTGTGCATTTGTATTAGTGTGTGGGAGCGCGTGGGCTTTTGTTTATGTTTGTGTCTATTTTGTGTTTGTTTGTGTGTGTGCGTGCATGCATATCTGTGTGTGAATGTTTTTATGTATGCTTTGTTTGTGTGTGTTTTGTTGTATGTAAACATATGTGTTTGTGCGTATGTATGTGTATGTTTGCGTGAGTTTCTGCGGGTAGTTTGTGCAGTTATTTTGTTCGTGAATGTATGTATGTGTGCGCATTTGTGTATGTGTTTGTGTGTACGAATGTGTGGCGGTGTAAATTTGCCCATCCCTATTTCTAAACTTAATAATTATATAAATTGTTAAATGTCACAGTGACCCACACCTGCTTATGCTGATATTTTTAAATATCGGAGTTGGAGTAAACAACTCAGTTAAAGAATATGCTAGAATTTGCTGATTTAGTCCAAATCAGTTCCAACTGGATAAGTAGTTATTCTAACTAACAGTCTCACACTACAAATTCATCGGATAGTTCGGAAGTTATTTTGTGGAAGAAACTCACTATTCTTATCACTGTGATTTTGATTAAACTCGAGTCCGATCATAAAGGCGATCGTTTGGTTATGGTAAGTTAACTGAGTGATAAAGAAAGAATGGATTTAGGAATATTTCATACATGTTTACTATTGATCTATGATTTTGTAATTGAACCATTATTTCTATTGTTACTAATTTGATTTCATTGTATTTTATACTTGTGAATTTTGATCATTGTTACATTTCTTATGCTGCTTGTTTAGCAGGCTAATGAATATTGTTGCAGGATTTGTTAAGTTGAGAATGTTTGTAAGAGAGAAATGAGTTTAGACGTGAAATATGCCTGAAATTTAGCACTGCCCTAAATTTTACTTTTGCAGAGTGGAGTGCACCTGATTTTTCTTTGATATTTTGGTCTGCTTCAGATCACCGTGATTGCTGTACTCTTCCAAATCACGTTGGTGGGTGAATCCAGCATTGTCGTTCAACTTATCAATAAAGGTGCTGCTGTAAGTTGACTCCTGTGAATTCTTTTCGAGAGCCAATACAGCGAAAATTCAGGCTTTAGTTGGTCTCAAGATTATTTGAGCATTCCTCATGGTGTGCTGAGTAGCACACACAAAAGATTCTAGAACACTCTATATGATGTGCTTTTGATAGTGCAATCGAAGTTCTGGTCGATTCTCCATGGTGTGCTTTGTAAGCACATCAAAGATTCTGGAACAGTTGTGTAATATGCCTAGAAGAGGTACATTGGACCATCATAAAATGAGAAAGAAAGTGATTTACTGCAAACTATGAATTGTCAACATGCCAGAGACAGCGGCCATCATTGAAAAGATTATGTACATTGACAATAATTATCTCTCTGAAACTCCACTCTTATTTCTATGATGAATTATATCTGTAAAGTTGATTATATTATGTATATGTGTTAATTTGTCTACTAATGTCTAAACTGAACGATTGTCTTGCATTCATCGAACTTTGTTGATGTAAACGTCAACACTCTTTTGATGAATTCATATGTTGTATATTTGATTGTTGATTTAATAAATTTATTAAATTTATGACCTTCTAGCACATATATTAAACCTTATGCTGGTGTAATAATTAATTAATTAATTACGGGATTTTTATTACTCCATTAGTAAGAAGTTTCCACCTGCAGAATATTATGCGACAGTAAAACGTCTATCTTATTATTGCGTAAAAGTAGCGTTTTACGACACCCTCATAATCCGCCAAGTGTTGGTCTTGTAGGAGAATTATTAAAAGCTATAAATTAAAATGTTCGATCACTTAGTTATATGTTATTATTTAATAAATAGTAATCATGATAGACAGATAGGCAGGCAGACAGACAGACAGACAGACAGATAGATAGATAGATAGACAGTCAGACAGACAGACAGACAGATAGATAGATAGATAGATAGATAGACACAGTGACAAATAGATATATTGACTGACTGATTGATAGGTTGATTGATTGATTGATAGGTTGATTGGTTGGTTGGTTGGTTGATTGTATACATTGGAAGGTAGTTAACACAAATAAACGTTAGAAAGAAATAGATGAGAAAATATTATAACGACTCTTCTTCAGCTTCTTCAGAATAATAAAGGTTACACACTACCAAATAAGGGTTAACACATTACCAGCTCAAAAAATCCCACAGTCGGGACTTTCTCCTTCTTTTTCCGTTCAAAACAACCCGTTTCTTCACCCTCATTGTCACTGTGGTCGTCGCTGCTTCGCTCTGACGCAGCATCCTGTGATCTTTTCTTCATTGTGGCGGCAGTCGCTCCATTGATCTCCTTTGTCCCTGAGTGACCATTGATGTTATTCTTTGCGTTGTTATCGGCATCAGGAAAGTAAATTGTGACGTTATCTGTGCCGACTGTGCTCTTGTTGTCGGGTGTGTCCGCTGGCTGCGTTGTCACATAGGCTGTCTTAGGGACAAAGCGCACGCCGACAATGTCCTGAGACTGCATGTCGTAGCCTTTTCTCGGCATGTTGAAACTTTAACTGTAAATGTTAAAAAAAAAAAAAAATGCAAAATGTGTGTTTAAACAAGTTTTATTACAAAGAGCCACGTGTGCGACCAGGGTCAAGTGGATCGAAGCGTGCTCCAGTAAAGAGAGCAAATATATTTGTTTAATTGTCTGCTTACAGTACACAACGGCACTTTGGAGAGGAGGAGTCAAACAACATGCGTGTTTAGGATATCTCATAATGACTTAAATGGCAGTGATGCGCTTAATAAGTATTGTGTGTGTAACACCAAAAATGCAAATAACAGAAGTGAAAGTTAATTATTATATTTTTCTTGAAATGTATTCAATTTTTTAAAACTTTTATTAAATATTTACTACATTCACTGAGCGATTTTTTTTTCTTGCAAGTGTGGAAATAATCTTTAAGTGTGGATCAAAAGACTTGACTGTCCAGATTGACGGCAACCCAAAATCACATAATCGCGTTGGTTAGAAGGCCACGTGCGTGAGTCTTAGTCATGCATTGGTAGAGAAATTGCCGGGAGTCATATCGCGCAGTTTCATAAATAGAAATTTAAAATTGCAGAGCTAATTACATTCGGATCATAGGCCAGTGCTGACTGACCCTTGGGTTGAGATGTCCAACCAGTGCCGACTAACCCTTGGGTTGAGATGTCCAAGATGGTTAACATGAAAGATTTATCCGTTTATATGTGAACAAGAGATCCCCCGACTTACATATCCAAGAATAGAACAGCCTCGAGATTCTTACGCCAACTCGTTAAGCCGATTAACTTATTTTTTCTTGCGCATCTGTAAATAAATTCAGTCAAAACTGTGTACAAATCACTTGTCTTGAATGTGTGTCCCGAATTTTGTTGTCTTGATTCAGTCAGTGCACATTTTGAGATATATGTGGAATAGTTATTATTTTGTGAACTTAGAAACTGTAAAAACCACAATGTTGTTAAGTCAAATAATTGTATTTTCATTTCAGAAAATTTCCCCTGTCAAAACTGTGTATCTAGTTTACATAATCCTTTCACCCATGCAAAAGATTTTAATTGTATTTTCTTGCACTTTGACTAATGCAGCAATTGAATATTTCTGCCTGTTTATTGCGGCCGAAAAATACATTGCTTGTGGATACTATGATTTTTCGCATTTTTAGTAATGCCATGATTGAATATATTTTCACCTGTTTGTTGTGACTGAGAAATATATTAGTTTATGAGTATTATGATTTCTCTGTCATTTTCAATGTAGTAATTTTATATATATATATTGATGCCTATTTGTTGTGACCAAAATTTATGATGGTTTAATAAATACTATGTGTGTGGATGAATATGAGAGAGAGGTGAAAGGGAGATAAATCAAATGAACTAATAAAGGGAATTAATTATATATGTTCTAACAGTGCTCAAGCCTAAAAGAAGAAAAGCTCGTTTAACCAGACAGTTCTTCTGACGACTTCTGACTAAAGGCAGCCGCCACTACCAGCTACCTAAACTGTAAACAGTGGTAGTCTACACACTTGTCTGTATTTCACATCACAGACTGGAGATGAACATTTTGCAGTCTGGGTCGACCAACAGGCAGCTATGTTAAAACTTCATTAAAGACTTTCAAACAAGTAGGCCAACTTTTCCGGCAGTAAATTTCAACCATGGCCACTACTTTTCTATGGTCACGTGTCACCCACGAAACGGTCTTGCATCGCACACCGCAACATGCCAAGGGCTGATAACTCTGCCAAGCACTACTGTTAACCAGGTGAAACGGTTCTAAAAATTATTTCACCCTCGTATTTTCTCTATGATTTTCTTACTCTGTTTTTCACAAACATAAACTGTAGTAATCAACCAAGCAACTTACATGACTTTGATATCCGCCGAAGAGCAAAGACTCTAAAGACTGTATATTGATTTCAAAGTTTATATGAAAAGTTCAAGAACTCATTTACAATTTAGTATTCGTTATGAGAGATATGATAGCAGATCTTTTCATGAATCTGATTTAGATTGAAAACCTTTTTACTTGTATTACTGCCTTGTGATTACTATTATTTTTTGTTTGTTTGTTTGCACTTGTTAATCTTATTAGTTGCACTGAATGAATTTGGTGTTATTTGTTAACACTTCCGCTTCCGTGTTTTAATTTAGGAAAGTGATATGTAGTTTAGGGGAGGGGGGCTAAAATTTTCATTATATTAAGTCAGTCATTACATATCCTGGAAAATGTTTCCTCTGAGTTAAAAGGAAATGTGTGGGTGCCAGAAAACTTATAATTCCTAAGAAGTGTTAGTGCTCGCAAGGAGATCAGGAATGTCTGAACGGGAAACAATTGGGGAAGGAAGACTAGAATATTTAATGAGTATTGTTCCTGAGGTTTGACCCAGTTTCTCCGACTGCAATTGACATAGACCCATCATGTGTGGGATTAGAAGGATTAGAGGTTTGGAAAATAATTACTTAAACCCACCCATTCATAGTGTGCTATTAGCATGTGTGCATTTGTTTGCATGTGCGTGTATGTGTGTGCAATGTATTTGTGTATGCGTGTGTGTATTGCAAAAGGAATGTCTATACAGAGATAGCAAACATGACAAATCCAGTTGTTGAACCAAGGATGTTTCACATCTTCTAGTTGTTGTGATTCTAGAAACAAAGAAAGTTTCATATCTAGATATGATTCTAGGACCAAAGATGTTTCACGTCTTCTAGTTGTTGTTGTTGTGGCTCTAGAACCAAAACATTTTCACATCTTCAGTTTGTACAACTAGCCAAGCAAGTGAGACATGCAAAAAAATGCATGACGCAAATGTGGTGAGATTTCATTATTTGTTTTTATATATTGTATTCCTGTCAGTTTTTAAAATACCATACTATTAGGGTACCATTTTTAATGCTTAGCAGTTTCCCATTGTTTTTACAGTAGACAAAGCTTGGCATGCCGGGAAGAAAGGACATAGGAATTCGGACCAAAAACTAGACACAGGCCTGCAGAACTAAAAACTGGATATAGGATACAGAACTAAAAACTGGATACAGGAATACAGAACAAAAAAACTTGATATAGGAATACAGAACTAAAAACTGGATACAGGAATACAGAACTAAAAACTGGATATAGGAATACTAGAACTATAAACTTAATATATGAATACAGAACTAAAAACTGGATACAGGAATGCAAACCTAAAAACTGGATATAGGAATGCTGAACTATAACCTTAAACGGTAAAGTTAAATAAAAGTTTGACACGGCTAAGTTTTCGAAAACTTGTTTATATCAATGCGGATATATTCCAGCATAAAACGACATAGGAATATCCATTGTAACTCTATGTATGAGAAGAAAGAAAGAAAGAAAGAAAGAAAGAAAGAAAGAAAGAAAGAAAGAAAGAAAGAAAGAAAGAAAGAAAGAAAGAAAGAAAGAAAGAAAGAAAGAAAGAAAGAAAGAAAGAAAGAAAGAAAGAAAGAAAGAAAGAAAGAAAGAAAGAAAGAAAGAAAGAAAGAAAGAAAGAAAGAAAGAAAGAAAGAAAGAAAGAATGAAAGAAAGAAAGAAAGAAAGAAAGAAAGAAATATGTTTTCCGATCGTTTTACTTGGGCTTACCTGAAAGAAGATCTATTTTTAAATTCCGTTATTTTAGTATTGATATTGGGCGGTTGCCTGTAACTTGTTCATTGTTATCAGACTGATAACTTTACTTTCACGTCTGCAATACTGATAGCCTTTCTCGGTGACACTGTACTCATTTCCCGAGCACCGAGTAAAGTACTCCTGTACTCAACAACAGTTCGCACTTTGTCACTGGACTATGCAATCGTCTGCAATAGGTTATCTTTGAATTTTGATGACGTCACTGACTCAAGCCAATAAATTTTAGAAAAAGAGTAACACCAGCGTAAGACTTTAAATATTACAAATTAATTAGTCCTTTTCCCTCCTTTGCCTGATCAACGTATTAACGTTCCGTTTCTGTATGTGTCGCCGTTAAGCTGGGCTGAGGATTTCCGACCTAATTGTGGCGATTAATCGTGTCCGGTTGTCCCAGCGTGCACAGCGCTGGCTATGCGAATATTTCTCAGTTCTAGCACAAACATGCAAGAAGGGCGGTGGGTTGTCGCTGCTAGCTTGGCTAGTATGACTTCCTGACTTCATAGTACTGACAGTAGCTGTACATCACTAGCTTGACTAGTATGACCTCCTCACTTCATAGTACTGACAGTAGCTGTACATCACTAGCTTGACTCGTGTGATCTTATTGGTAGTAATTACAAGACCTGTTTATTAGGAATCTAGATGATAAGACCTCAATCTTTAGCAGTATAACAACAACATTGCTAACTTGACCAATAAGACTCAATCTTTAGCAGTATAACAACAACATTGCTAACTTGACCAATAAGACCTCAATCTTTAGCAGTATAACAAAACATTGCTAACTTGACCAATAAGACCTCAATCTTTAGCAGTATAACAACAACATTGCTAACTTGACCAATAAGATCTCAATCTTTAGCAGTATAACAACAACATTGCTAACTTGACCAATAAGACCTCAATCTTTAGCAGTATAACAACAACATTGCTAACTTGACCAATAAGACCTCAATCTTTAGCAGTATAACAACAACATTGCTAACTTGACCAATAAGACCTCAATCTTTAGCAGTATAACAACAACATTGCTAACTTGACCAATAAGGCCTCAATCTTTAGCAGTATAACAACAACATTGCTAACTTGACCAATAAGGCCTCAATCTTTAGCAGTATAACAACAATAGTCCATTGCTATTGACCAAGATGAGCAAAGTCAACAGTAACACCTACATTTGTTTCTCAGTCACTGTACGATTACCTTTGCATAGCTCCATGCTTCATTGTGACCAGAGTTCAAGAATAAGCTTCTGTCGCTCTATCGGCCTTTTACAGAACCATTTCAAGACCATTACATCTCTTTTCAAATTAGTCTTCGCTTCTTTAACGCATAAGTATGTGCCTATTGAGGAGTTCAAGATCGAGACAAAATTATCATATCACTGGTTATCTGTGCATTGTACATAATGACAACATAACATATCACTGGTTATCTGTGCATTGTACATAATGACAACATAACATATCACTGTTTCAGTAAGCTTCCTGTCGTGTTTCGTAATTCACTTACATGATGTATTTTGTGTGTTGTGATCTATATAGTGAAGTGATCTGTTTAGTGAAATGATCTACTTATAGCCACAGTTGATATATTATTTTTCATTTCCAGGTTCCCATGGAGACTGTGTTAAATAGCTGGCCGGAAGACAGATGGGGGTGGAAAGTGTTTACTTCTTTTCCTCTTCTTGTTTAATGTGTTGTACTGAACATGCCGGTTATCTTTGTACCGGCACTTGAAATAGAGCGACCTAAGTGGCTTGGAACGAAAGGTACAAATTGCAAATATATATTAATTTTCTTTAAAAGAGTCTAGTGTGTTTTCTTAATCATTAGTATAAAATGAAAACTTTTTTCTAGAAGAGAAAGAACGGCATGGAACGAACAGGAATGATGTGGGTCAAGGTTAAGGGTTCGTGTAAAAAGGAGTAATTGGGAAAGATTATTAATTTTACTTATTAACATATTTGACCGTGTCACAGATGTAAAGAATTAAGGTAAACATTCGAAATTTGAACAATGCCCACATACGAAATATAGTAGTTTCATTGTTTCTTTCAAAATCTTTCAAAATCTCCAATCATTCGCAATTGAACCCTACATTTCAGACGATAAGTGATACCCAAGTCTTCTTGACCTATGATATGTGATACCTTATTACTTAAGTAAAGCTACACTCTGCAAAAGTCATAATCAAAGCGCACACTACACCCTTTCGTCAGGCCACGACACAATACATTTTCATAACGATACACATTTTAGCAAATTGACTTCCCGCTCACAGCACAATCACAACATACTTATCGTTTTTCTCTTCTGCATCCGCTGATCATCACTGAATTTACTGATGGAAAAAGAATGCAACTCTCAGTTTGAAATATTCCACGTGAGGGAATCGGACTTAACTAGAGGTTCACCACTATCTGGCAATGTAACTAATGCCAATTCCAACCCTCGGCCCTGTAATTGTCTGGCCTGAGCAACGTTACACATTTTGACACCGGAGCGGTTTGGCGAGGATGATTTCTCGATCGTGTATGGCGTGCAAATAGCACAAGTGTGGAGCATGCGGTAAGAGCAGTCGCGTGAGATTGCCAGAGTGCGCAGAAATAAATTGCATCACTTTGAAGGAGGGAAGGGGGGAGGGAAATGGCCTGTCCGCTTATCAGTGACGTCAGCGACTGAAATCTGGCTTCGTCACTTCAAAATGACTAAGATCGAGGTGCTTCTTTTACAAGCTACGTCTAAAGTAAGTTTTTGGCAAAGTCAGTAAAAAAAAAAACAAAAAAAAACCAAGACAACGTGTAAGCACAAAAATACGCACACACACACACACACACACACACACACACACACACACACACACACACACACACACACACACACACACACACACAAGCACATAAGGGAAGTAATTTTTTTGCCTCCTCAGAATGTTATTATATATAAAGAAAAACAGAGGTATATTAATGTAGTTGCTTTGCAAACTTTGGAGTTAATTAGCAAAATTAAGCTAAATATCTTATGTAAGTAAACAATGGATTAATTGATTAAATAGTTATTTGTCAAAGTGTCGTTGCGAAAAGAGTTATTAATTTTCTGAAATTATTAATTAGTTACCTACTAAGATGGTGCAAATCATTTCCTTAAAGAAACGTTATCTTTCCTAGAGGTTTTAATAAAATACACATTTTCATTAAGTACGAATTCTACCATCACCCCATTTTGCATGATGCGTACTATCAGAAACGTACTTTTGCTGATGACGTCAATCGTAAACACGAAGACAAGTACGTCCCCAAAACAATGCCCTAGTGGCCTAATTAGATAATTGTCGCGGTACCAACAGTGTGTGTGTGTGCTTTGAACAAAACAGAAACTAATTACAGCAATACGCCAGAATTAACACATCAGATAAAGTAGATTTTTTTAAGAAAGTAAACGAAAATTATTTTCGCAAGCTAATAAAATTACGATTTGAATGGATGTCAGCCTGTTTCAGATACGGGGTTAAGTCACAGACTCTGCGTTTACTATATGCATTGTGTATGTGTGTATATATATATAATCCGTGTGTGCATGTTGTGTTCATGCTTGTGTATATATGTGTGTGTGTATGTTGTACGTGATTAACTGTAAGAATGAGTGTTTCTGTTCCTCAGGTGAGTTTGACGTGAATTATAAATGAGTGATTTTTGTTCACAAACCTTTCCTTCTTCCGTCTCTTTTTAATTTAAAAATATATATATGTATATATTGTTAGTGAATTCAAGGTGAGAACGGCACGTTCTTGCATGTGTTCAACGAGATCAAAAGTGAATCGTGCTGACCGAACTATATTAAGTAACATCAGTCACATGACGATGGTATGCTTCGACCAACCGAGTTTGTTCAGTTAATATTACTAAGTGGCTAATCAGATAACAATGATCACTGAAAATACAAATTACTTTATTGACCTCAATCACAATAACTTGGTTTAGAAGTGTCGGAAAAAGTGTCTTTAGTACTTTTCTTTCCGATGTCCCAAATTCAAATGATGATATATAATGAACACATCCGATGTCCCAAATTCAAATGATGATATATAATGAACACATCCGATGTCCCAAATTCAAATGATGATATATAATGAACACATCCGATGCCCCAAATTCAAATGATGATATATAATGAGCACATCCGATGTCCCAAATTCAAATAATGATATATAATGAACACATCCGATGTCCCAAATTCAAATGATGATATATAATGAACACATCCGATGTCCCAAATTCAAATGATGATATATAATGAACACATCCGATGTCCCAAATTCAAATGATGATATATAATGAACACATCCGATGTCCCAAATTCAAATGATGATATATAATGAACACATCCGATGTCCCAAATTCAAATGATGATATATAATGAACACATCCGATGGTCCCAAATTCAAATGATGATATATAATGAACACATCCGATGTCCCAAATTCAAATGATGATATATAATGAACACATCCGATGTCCCAAATTCAAATGATGATATATAATGAACACATCCGCGCATGACGTAGCAGAACGTTACGGTTCTCAAAGATTTTTTGGGGGGGGTATTTTCTCGCGACGTGTTTCTTTCTTCTTCTGAGATTACGTTTTGGTGAGGATTACAAAACTGTGATGGAGATTGTATGGTTTTTTTTTAAAAAAAAATATTCTACCTGTTCTGTTTTTTCTTTTGATTTTTTAATTTTTTTTTTATTTTAAAAGAACGAAAACAAGCAAGTCTAAAGACGATCACATGATAACATTCATTATCTGCGATAACACTTGTGCAATCCTGTGCCAGTTTTTAGTAATAGTGACACACTTGTTTGAATTTTTAACAACGTTATCTAACGAGTACACCAGATGAAAATGAACGCTACTCAAGGCACAACAGACAGGCATTCAAGTATCACAAAAAGCAAACTAGTCTAGTTCATTTGCTGTTACACGTAAAAGTCTATTCAAATGTTATTTCCCACCAATGTCATACAAAACAGGTACGACAATAACTCCAAAACAAACAACAAAGAAACTAACGAATTCCACTGGTAACTGGGGTGTTGGTGAGGATTACTTTTTATAGATAAGTAGTATTATTGTATATGTGTAATTTAGATTACCTCCTTGTGGGTGTGAAATTGAAGAGTGAAACTCCTCCTAACTGGAGATGATTTGTGCTCCAAGATCCTCTGGATATGTGCTAATTATAGCGCCAAGTTCCGCTTTACTTAAAATCCAAAACTGAATCGGGAAGCATGAGTAGTCACCCTGTCACATCCATGTTTAAACCTCTCAGATGTTTTCAAAGAAACATGTTATAGCACGATTTTTTTTTCAATCAAGTGACGTCACGGTGATGTAGTACATAAAACACAGAAAGTTGCAATAGATCTAACCTCGACGTTCTAAGGCGGTCGTCTGTCCACGGTCTAGCTTGTTATCGATTTTGTTCGTGCGTGCGTATTTTTTTCTTACTGACTCGTCCAATCACAGATGTGCGATAAAAAGCACTCCTGATAAAGTATCTAAGAAACGACACACGCACCTAGTGATTTGGGTGAAATATAATGTCCGATAACTTCACGTTGTGAGAGGTGACTTGCCAAGAGGGTGGCGTATAAATTACGTTCCTTAAAAAAACTGTTATTATGACTGACTCTATTGTTGTTGTTCCAAAACTGTTTCGACTTGGCTTGAAATGTTCAAACAGGCAGCCCTGAGCAATTTCCATCTCACTCATTCTCACCGCCCTCACTGCATCTTCCCAGAGGTTCAGCCAAACTTGCAGGCGCGTGTACTCTTTATGTTCGGACGAAATTAAATAAATTTACGCGACGGGCGCGTGTATTCTTTCAGTTCAGACAAGGTGAAATAAATTTGCCTGAAGAGTGCTGTCACATCAAGGACATGGAAAGAAAATCGTAATAAAGCTCTCGATGGAGAGAAGACAAATTGTCAACTGTATCCTAATTCTGTCCTTTCTTCTGACATTGACAAGACACTTTTACCTATCAACTACTTCTGTCCTTATATACTGATTACGTCCTTTCTTCTGGACAATGGCAAGAAAATTGTCAACTGTCGTCTAATTCTGCTTTTTCTTCTGGCATTCACAACACAGACTATTTTTTTCTTTTCTTCTCGCAGTGGCAAGACAAATTGTTGTGTGTCGCCCAAGTCTGTCGTTTTCTCTAGCAATGGCAAGACAAATTGTGTGTCGCCTAATTCTGTCGTTTCTTCTAGAAATGGCAAGACAAATTGTTGTGTGTCGCCTAATTCTGACGTTTCTTCTAGCAATAACAAGACAAATTGTTGTGTGTCGCCTAATTCTGTCGTTTCTTCCAGCAATGGCAAGACAAATTGTTGTGTGTCGCCTAATTCTGTCGTTTCTTCTAGCAATGGCAAGACAAATTGTTGTGTGTCGCCTAATTCTGTCGTTTCTTCCAGTAATGGCAAGACAAAGGCCGCCTTTCCCAGAACTGCATTGTTTAAACATTCAGTCTGTTTCTACCTTATTTTCTTCTTTCTCTTTCGTTAATTTCTTTCTTTTTATATCTTTTTTTCTATCTCTATGTTTTCTTTGATGAACCGTGCGGAAATATATACTATTGAATTTTGAAATTAGTGCATAAAATTGTGTGGTCCCTATCAAACCGCTAACACATGAACAATAGATATGAATGATAGCCCAAAAGAATAAGATATAGGTGTTACGATACTGTGGATAAAACCCTACACACCTGTCGTATGATGCCTAGGGTGGTCAATATTTATGAAATTAGGTCAGATGCACTTCACCTGAATGCACTAATTCACCTAATTATGTCGGTAATCAACTCTTGCTATTTTAAAGCGACGGTCTGGTATTTGTTTTGTTATTATTTTGGACTCAGAGCGCCGGAGTTAATAAATGCGACATAAATGAACAAATAGATTAATTATCACATTACTTCGATATTAAACACTGCAACTAATGTAGACTATTATACTACAATGACATTAAACATTGCAACTAGTATAGATTATTGCACTACAATGACTTTAAATATTGCAACTAGATTAGACTATTACACTACAAGGACATTAAATATTGCAACTAAAATAGACTATTACACTACAACGACACTAAATTTTGCAACTAGTTGAGACAGACATGCCACTTAGTTAATGAAAATTATTATTATTATTAATAATTATTTTTTCATAACTAAGTTAACTGCATGTGATGAGAATATTAATTTATTATTAATGATCCTCCAACAGACACCACTCGTCTAACACTTGGCGGATATGCAGGCGCTGTAAACGTATTCCTTCTTCCACAACATAAAACAACATTTACAGTCAAATAATATTTCCGTGAGAGGAAAACTTCATAATAAAGGAGAAGACAAATCTGACTTTAATCTATATTAAGCGAGCCCCATCCACTCATTTTCTTCTCCAACATAAGATTATCAATTTGCATAAGAAGGTCAGTAAATTTAATATTAAATTTAATAAATGAACAATCAAATGTGCATATGACAATTACAATGAAATAGATTACATGACATAAATATTCCATGAACACATATTTGGATAATTTACATTACACAGTCTCTAAAGAAATAAAATTACAGTTCAACAATAGAGTCAATACAAATTTCATGTTAGTCCTATCAGAGAACAGAAATGGAGTTATTAGAGGTCAGTTATTGCAATTTTTTACATGACCTGGATTAAGCATTGCTTCAACAGTCTTTCACTGGTCATTGCAATAATGTCACAATGTCCATTAACACATGTCTCCCACCACACAGAAACCACTGATGTGCTGTTCTATTCTCGACGAACTCGAGCACTCTCCTCACCATGCCCATGTCCATTCCTTCAAGAACACGATTACATTACAGTAATTCTAGCAACACAGTACATTACAGTAATTCTAGCAACACAGTACACTACAGTAATTCTAGCAACACAGTACATTACAGTAATTCTAGCAACTTCAATATACTAGAATTCTCCCAATATGTCCAGCATATCTATCAAGGGTGTGTAGTGTACTTCCTCATGCTCACACACACAACAGACATTCCCACACCTTCCCGGTCACGCAGGTTTGTGACTGGTGAACATGTGAAGGGTAACTGGGAACTCAAAACTTGAAACTTGGAACTCAAACTCAAAGCTTGAAACCCAAAGTCAAAAGGCCACTTGTTCACATCAAGCTAATGACTACCTTTTAAAGCCAGACTTTCTTCATGCACACCAAATTCAAAAGTGATTAGAGAGCAGAATTTTCTATAGCAAGAGAACTCCTTAAACTCAACCCATTGGCTAGTCTCGTTCTCGTAAATCATGGTCATGGCATAAAACTACTCACTCAGTTTGCATTACATCAGCAATCTAAAATGTTCTTGCCTGGAGCTGTTTACTTCAACTCAAATACTTTCAAAACTAACACCACAAGGAGTGCCCAAGGTCAGGTTACTTTTACAATTTAGCAATATATATAACAATTTAAATTTAAAATAGGGAGGAGCAAACTCACTATTTTTAGGGGCACCCAATGAGGGGACTGAAGAATTATTTGAAACATTATCGATAGTTAAGCTGTGGAAACAACCAGCTATTGACAACTGATGAAGAACTATTAGACTTTGAAACTATATATTGACCCCATATATATATTTCATTCCTGTGTATGTCTGTATGTGTATGATGTGACATCCTTACTTGTATTTGACCAAATGTTGATTTGCTTTGAGTAGTATGTAGATAATTTATATTGTCAATAAAGTTTACTATTTCCTTGTTAAAACCCATGCTTTGTGAGTGGCATGCATTGGAGAGAAAGATCTGCAGCAGCGGGTGGGGTCGTGATACAAATAAATAATAAGTCGGGCGTCGGATCTATAAGTGGGTGCCCGTTGATAGTTATTTGTATATGCCAGGTCAGTGCTGATCAGTTGTGTCTACCTGTAACATGCCAGGTCAGTGCTGATCAGTTGTGTCTACCTGTAACATGCCAGGTCAGTGCTGATCAGTTGTGTCTACCTGTAACATGCCAGGTCAGTGCTGATCAGTTGTGTCTACCTATAAAATGCCAGGTCAGTGCTGATCTGTTGTGTCTACCTATAACATTGAAGTTAAGCATTGGAAGGGGTAGAGGGAGATTACCCCTTCACCCAATGTCCACAATTGAGAGGTGTGAAATTATCATAGGTGGAGAGATGATAATATTCCCAAAATTTAAGAGACATTCGTTATTTTTGTAAAATACCTGTTGCAATAGCTATGAAAATTACATAATTTCTCTTTAGGGTCAATCTGACCTAACAACAGAATCGCCATTAATGTTCCTAACTATTTCCTAACTGTTCTCATTTTTCGATACACTGACACCTGACTTTAGGTCAGTCAAATAATCAAATCGATACACTGACTCCCTACATTAACGACAGTCGAATACTCGCATCGATGAGCTGGCACCCTACATTACCGACAATCGAATACTCGTGGATATTTTTGGTGTGTTGCTATAAATTATGGTGACCTGTTGCATTCACCATTTCACGCTTACTGAAGACTGCTCTCTCTCTCTCTCTCTCTGTCTCTCTCTCTCTCTCTCTCTCATACATATACACACACACACACACATGCACAGATGGAGGGCTGACTCCATCGTAACCCATCGGAACTCCTTAGAACTCCGGCCAGATCGATCTCTATGACACAGGTTTACCGGCACATCAACACTGAGACCCTTGAATACAACAAGGATTTGTGCTTAAGTTTTGTTTCTAAAAAAAACTTCTAACTTATCTTAATACGTCTTACCGAGAGTAGGAATGTGTTACATAGTAGTGAGATCATTACATTACAGGGGAGGGAACTAGGGTGTTGAATTGGGTCGATGTGTCGCTCGCCACCATGACAAAGCGCCGGCACACTTCAACTGCTGCTCTTATGCTCTGTTGCTCTTATGTTCTGGAGTGGTTCCAACGGCGCACTATTGCACCACCCGTCATTTTCACTGTCATGACTTTAGTATTTAGGGATTTTCATAATTTCCCGAAACGATGACGCAACAAGTGGGGGTGGAACACTTATTCGATTGAATGACACATATATATCTGCAATCAGAAGTGGTACGAAAAACGAGAAAAACCATTTTCTCCATGAGAGGAGATGCCGGAGTGTGAGTACGGACGGAACATGTATGTTAACTGCAGGGAGAGTGTGTCGAAAAATTCCTATGCATTTGTCTACGTTAAGCTTTACATCCTTCATATTAAGGAAAGTATTGTAACTTGACCCACAGCGGCTTGCCAGTTAAGCAATCGCTGTCTCAATCGCTTGAATCATTGAGTCTTGGATGGTGCGTGTCTAGAGGTATTTTATTTAAGAGGAATCAGCGCCCAAACGTTTCTATCTGAATGGAACACAGCGCCCAAACTTTTCTATCTGAATGGAACACAGCGCCCATACTTTTTTATCTGAATGGAACACTGCGCCCAAGCTTTACTATCTGAATGGAACACAGCACCCAGACCTTACTATCTCAATGGAACACAGCGCCCAAGCTTTTTCATCTGAATCTATCAGTGGTTCGCTCCCTGAAATCTAACAATAAATTAATTATGAGGCTGCAACAATTTGTCTCTCTATATGCCTATTTCTCTGTATGTGTATCTGTTTGTCAGTTAGTCAACTGATTTATCACCGATCTTCGGCTTTTACTGTAATAACCAGTCGATGGGGTTCATTGCATCTAACACTTTGAGCAATGCGAATTTTTACGCTAATACAGGACTTCATAGTCGGATTATAATTTTGAAATCATTTGACGTCACAGACTGAATCGAATGGAATGCAAATATGTTCAATGGGAGAGATGCATTGCCAGAACAGCTTTCAATCTTACAGGCTTTAAATAACAGCCTCCACAACAAGTGCCACAAAAGAAATGGAAAGAGATGAGCGGAGAGGGAGGGGAAGAGAGAGAGAGAGAGAGAGAGAGAGAGAGAGAGATGTGGAGGCAGGGGAGAGACATGTGTACAGCACAGATAAACAAGATCGGGATGGAAAAAGCGAGGGCTGGGTGGGGAACTACAAGAGACCTAAATAAACATAGATGCAGGAAAAAGAAATAAACATACAACTGTAGAGAAACATGTAGAGAGCGATACAAAGAGGTGTACAGAAAGCGACAGATATAAGTGTGGATATAAGAATATAGAAATTACACCTACTTGCTTGTTTAAGAATGAAAGAGAGAGAAGGAAAGTAACAGAGAAAGACATAAAAATATGCAGCTCGACTTTTGACTGCACACGCCGCTCGAGCAATGAAACTAACACGTGTTTCACATCTTGTGCGAGTCTGCTGTGTTGAAAAGCTTCCGTTATCTATACGTTGATTGGCAGCTACAGTTAGTGTCCTACTGACCCACTAGTACAAAACCCTACTGAAACATTTTTCGTTTTCTTCAATATCTTACTTATTAAGGATATTTCTAATTTTGCATTCTTGATAATAGGACTCTGGTGACTCATACGCCATCTAGCTTCTCTCTGTGTTGTTTACATCGCTGATATAAAAGCTTAGTTATTACTTTCTAATCTTCTGTTGACAATGTTTATTTATTTATTCATTTGCCGTTAGAATTACTGAAGTGGCCTCAGTTTTTCCGTGTTTACAACGGTTATCTGTCAGTTAATACAAAGACGTAAGAAGATAGTACACTTTCTATTGCAAAGCGACCATTGATATATGTAGACGGCTGCGCATTCATTTTTACTTCGTCTGTCCAAAGACTACTGATACGAAAGGTTTACTTTAGGCTTTCTGACATGATGACGTCATCAGAGGCTTCTAAAAGAAAAATCTCTAGTTTGAAACTTTTTGAGGTCAGACTCACTAACGCAAGAGTTAATTTTCTGACGTCAGATTGTTTATGGAGGGAAGGGGGGGGGAACAAATCCAGTTTTTGACCTGTCAACCTTAGACTCACTACGAGGAGAAATAATCCATTTTCTGACCTTTGGACGTGGAACTCGCTATAGAAATATTCCACTTTCTGACCTGTGGGTGTGAAGAATTTTTTTTTTAGAAATGTTCCACTTTCTGACCTGTGGGTGTGAAGGATTTTTTAAAGAAATATTCTACTTTCTGGCCTGTGGGTGTGAAGGATTTTTAGAAATATTCCACTTTCTGACCTGTGGGTGTGAAGGATTGCTTTAGAAATATTCTACTTTCTGGCCTGTGGGTGTGAAGGATTTTTAGAAATATTCCACTTTCTGGCCTGTGGGTGTGAAGGATTTTTAGAAATATTCCACTTTCTGACCTGTGGGTGTGAAGGATTGCTTTAGAAATATTCTACTTTCTGGCCTGTGGGTGTGAAGGATTTTTAGAAATATTCCACTTTCTGGCCTGTGGGTGTGAAGGATTTTTAGAAATATTCCACTTTCTGACCTGTGGGTGTGAAGGATTGCTTTAGAAATATTCCACTTTCTGGCGTATTGATTTGAGATACGGAAATAGTAATAGAGCTAGAAGTATATAACATACCGTTCTTTATTAGCACACACACACAAGCCCTTACGTACACACACACGTACATACACACATGCACGCACACATACACACTGTTCGAGGTACCCTGGGTTGACTTTATAATTATGTACTATTCTAAATATTTACTAGCTAGGGACATTATGTATATTATATAAGGACATGATACATGTACAAGTGCCAATGCAGAGTATAGACTTCTGGCTATAAATAGACATATATCAACAACAGTTATGTAGTTACTGATAGTGCGCCGCCAGTCAACTTGACTCACGGCCCCTACTGAGTAATAGAATGAGAAAGGGATATAAAAATAGACTTTAATGAACAGAGAACATGTTTATGGCAGAGTAAATTTGTCTATCCCTATTTCTAAAGTTAATTTTTATATAATTTGTCACTTGTCAATGTGACATGAACTTCGGGTAGTGCGCATGGTATTTTTGTAAGTACCAGAGTTAAAATAACAATCAGGTAAAGAATATGCTAGAACTTGCTGATGCAATCCAAACCAGTTCCAAGCGGATGAGTAGTTTTTCTGAGTTATAGTCTCATACTTGCTCATAACAATGAAAGTTACTTTGTTAAAGAAAGTTCTATATTCTAATCACTTTGATTTTAACGAACTCAAGTCCGGTCATAAAGATGATCATTAGCTTATGGTAAGTTAACTGACTGATAAAGAAAGAATGGATTTAGAAATATTTCATAAAATTGATCTATGATTTGAATTGGAGAATGCTTTATATAATTAAACCATTATTTCTATGATCACTAATTTGATTATGTTGTATATTATACTTATGAATTTTGATCGATGCTATATTTCTTTTGTTGCATGTGTGTTGGGCTAATAAATATTGTTGCAGGATTTGTAAGTTGAGAGTGTTTGTAAGAGAGAAATGAACTTACATGAAATATGTCTAAAACTTTGCCCCGCCCTTAATTTGACTTTTGCAGAAATGAGCATGCCTTTTTTTTTTTTTTGATGCTGTTAATGTTTTATAAGCTTGTATCCATTTCAGACTGCAGTTACTATTGTACTCTACTTGATGTGTATCCAGCATTGTCATAGAACTTAACATGTTGCTGCAAATTGATTTGAATTCCGTTTAAGAGGTAATATGACGGAAACTGAAGTGTGAGTTTGGTCTGGAGAATTCATAAAGATTTTTTAACATTCCTTGTGGTGTGCTTGGGTGGCGCACAAGAAGATTCTGGAAGTATTGTGTGACAGTAAGACGTCTGTCTTATTATTGTGTAAAGCATAGAGTTTTACCACATGATTCGCCGAGTGGTGTCCCTTGTGAGAATTATTAATAATCATAAATTAAGATTTCTCTATCAATTGTAATTAGTTATGGATGATTAATAATAATAATAATCATCAGCAGTAATACCATTAGTAGTAGTAACTCTTCTTTCTACTTTTTTTAGTCTATCGGTTGTGAACCCTGACTTTGAATCATGCCAAGAATCTAGGGGATCCAATGTTTTATGAGGATAAGGACGCTTCTCTGGAGTGCTGAATTTATCAATCAGGCAAGCCTGTGGATTTATGGCACATTCTTATGTATTATTCTAATGTTAGCCTATCTTCCTTGCTAAGTAGCTGTGACAATTTGAAACCACAAATGATGTAATTATTAATTAACTTTTCTAGTTAGTTAAGAGTAATTTCTTATAAATGTTTCTCTCTACATTTTTCTTAGGATAGACATAAAGGGAAGTGTGGTAGAATAGCCAAGTATGATCACGTGACCAAAAATTATTCTCTAACTGACACGTAAGAATGTTCACATTTGACACAGACGGCAGTAAAAGAAAGATCAAACAATTCTGTTACGGGTGCAGGGCCAGGAGTGCTAGTGAAACCGACCAAGAGAATGTCTCCAGTGACTTTCACTCGATCCTCGAAATAAATTTTCGCATCAACAACAAGATCAGTTTCGTTGGTTAAAATTGGAACAGTGATCAAATCTGGCTTCCATAAGTAAATGCTAAGAACACTTCTTGCATTTAAGAATGACTACAACATTGGAACAGTGATCAAATCTGGCTTCCATAAGTAAATGCTAAGAACACTTCTTGCATTTAAGAATGACTACAACTCAGTCAAATATTACTTTCCATTTCAGACAATACAACAAAACTAGCGAAACTGTCAGAATCGCAGTGATCTTTCAGTACTCGTGTACTAGAGAAATAGAAAATAATATTTTTGTCGGAAATAAATTGTTGAATTGTTTCCAGGAGCGAGTGGAAGTCACTGTTACTCTGTAGGCAAGATTTTTTTCTCTCTCTCTCGCCTCCCCCCTCCCCCATCGAATATGAAGTAAATACCGAGTACGCCCATTAAAGAAATTTCCAGGCTCTCAATACCTGATAAAAGGCAACTTGAAATAGTTTTATCGTAGTCTCACTCTTCATACAATTGGCAATAGAAACCAGAAATTACCCCATAAAGCCATTTGCGAGAGTCTTCTAACGGTAAGGGGAGGCTACAGAGTCCTTGTGGGAATCATGAAGAATCAGTTAGGGCAGCGGTATTTTGGTGATACGTGAACCGCCGAGAACGCAATAAAAAAAAGTCACTTGATTATGGCACAGTTGAATAAACTAAGAGTGTGAACAGTCGATAACCCGAAACCCTTTCACTAGGTCAGTGGTTCTTAACCAGGGGTGCACGCATCCCTAGGGATGGAAGACGTTGTGCTAAAAATATCACTTGATGTACAATTCTTTCTTCATAATAAAAAAATTGGGCATATTTTTCATAAGGGTGAAAAAGCACATTTTGAGAATTTAAGGGGTACCGGCAGCCAGAAAGGTTAAGAACCCCTGCACTAGGTACATATCATGGGCTAATAATCTAAACGTGGTATTGTTTAGTGTATTTTCCTTTAAACTTTTATTCGTTTGTGATTAGCACATTATAGCGCTTTCAGGACATCTAGAAAGGGAGTACAAATAAATCACGTGAATTTACTCTTGTACGGTGTGTGTGTGTGTGTGTGTGTGTGTGTGTGTGTGTGTGTGTGTGTGCGTGCGTGCGTGCGTGCGTGCGTGCGTGTGTGTGTGTGTGTGTGCGTGTGCGTGTGTGTGTGTGTGTGTATGTGTGTGTGTGTGTGCGTGTGCGTGTGTGTGTGTGTATGTGTGTGTGTGTGTGTGTGCGCGCGCGTGTATGCTTGCGTTTTAAAGGCATGAGTAGTGGGATGAAGGTTAAATGCAGTAACCTTATATTTTTCAGTATCGAACTGATACTAGTTATTATCTACAAATTCTACACTGCAGACAAGAACATTCTTAAAACCAGCATTATATAATTTTTTCACTTTTAAAAAATAAAATTATACTCTAGCGAAAACTCCCATTTCAGAAAGTCCCGTTTGTCTTGATGAATTCCTCCCCCATCTCTTCTCAAGTAATTAGTAAATAACTACACAGGACCAGATTTATTATCCCACCCGACTAACTATAAGCTTCTACCACCTTGAGCTAGAGAGTGATTAAGCAACCCTAGCAGGGACCAAACCTGTGTAAGTTATGCTAGGTGTAAGGTGTGTTAGGTGTAAGGTGTGCTAGGTTTAAGGTTGTTAGGTGTAAGGTGTGTTAGGTGTAAGGTGTGCTAGGTGTAAGGTGTGCTTGATGTAAGGTGTGTTAGGTGTAAGGTGTGCTAGGTGTAAGGTGTGCTAGGTGTAAGGTGTGTTAGGTGTAAGGTGTGCTAGGTGTAAGGTGTGTTAGGTTTAAGGTTGTTAGGTGTAAGGTGTGCTAGGTTTAAGGTTGTTAGGTGTAAGGTGTGCTAGGTTTAAGGTGTGCTAGGTGTAAGGTGTGTTAGGTTTAAGGTTGTTAGGTGTAAGGTGTGCTAGGTTTAAGGTTGTTAGGTGTAAGGTGTGTTAGGTGTAAGGTGTGCTAGGTTTAAGGTTGTTAGGTGTAAGGTGTGCTAGGTGTAAGGTGTGCTAGGTGTAAGGTGTGCTAGGTGTAAGGTGTGTTAGGTGTAAGGTGTGCTAGGTGTCCAACTTACAATTAAATAAATGTTTGTCCCCAACAATCAACATGCCAAACTTTTTAATAGACGAAGTGTAAATGTTAAGAAAAATAAAGAATTTATTTTAAAAATAAAATAAACAAATTGAAGTTTAACATATAAAATAGATTTTTTTAACTAGACAATTTAAGTAATACAAATATAGTTATGAATGTAGTCACAAAGGCAAAAAATTGTGTTTACAGAAATATGATGCTCACAGACAAAGAATAATTCTTATTAAATAATATGAAATGATGAACAATCAATTTCCAAGGTTTATGTGCATGCTTGAACATAACTTTTGAGAAAATACTCGTTTTTCTCACAGTTCAGTTTGCATTAAAAAAAAAGTAATAAAGTTCAGGTTCAGTGTTTTTCGTCTTGAAATGAAGCGACACAAAGTTACAAATTGATTTAAAAAATGAGTAAGAAAAGAAAATTCATCTTAGAGATGACGTTAAGAGTTTAAAATAGAAGGATTTCACATGACACACTTTTCAATGTTGATACAAATTGAATTCTCATGATAGAATGGGTGGGTGTCACACTCTCAAATAATGTGCAGGTCGACTTTAGCCTGTACTGCTCGGAGAAATGGTCAGACAAAATTTGTCAGCAACCCCCATTCTGCCGAACAAACCATAGTACAACTTATTGGCCAGTCAGAATCTTGTCCAGAAAAACACACTTTCTCCTGGGTAGATAGGCAACCAATGCAATTTCGCGTCCTTGCTGAGAATGTGCCCCACAAGAGATGAGGTGCCCAAGTAAGATACAACAAGGAGAAAAGCTTTGAAACACTGATTAGAAATGGAAAAATATTTGATATGTATTAGCTTAAATATTTCCATGAGAGTTCCTATTTATAAACCCATCCATCTCTCGGACAGACATTAAATTTGTATCAGTAAAACCAACTTTATTTTAACACATTGACTCAATCATAATAAAGCAAAAAAAATTAGAAATAATTAGAGAATTTCTCTAAGAATGAATTTTGCTCTCAGACCGCTGTTCATAACATACCCTTTTACGCCCTTGACCTTTGGCAATAGTGAGTGATAAATTTATCTTATCTTATATATTATATATATATACATTTAGAAACACTTCCCATTACAAGAGAAAAAATGTTTGGGCTAAAGGCACTTAAAATTCCACACTTGGAGTCTTGGTCAGTCCATAGACCTGCAGGCGAAATTAACTCAGCCATGCACGGCAAATCTCCTTTAGACATTGTATCTTAGACCATGCAGGTGGTGAATCAGCCACCCAGAAAGTCAGCAGACAAAGCGTGCTTGTTCGTGCGTATTGAAGTGCCTTAGAAATGCCTAACTGTGACCAGTTAATCGATTTGGATTGGTTTCATATCTGTGTTAATGCTAGAATATAATGTTCTATATACTTTACTTCAGCTTTAAAAAAAACAACATAGCAGAATAATTTATTTATAACTGTCGATATTGTATATGTAACAAAAAGGTTATATCTTTCAAGAGTGATAACGACAATAATTGCAACGAAATCGTAAATACAGTTAACTGGCTAACAGTCAGTGCATCAAATGCTTATCGACGTAATCTGAAGTAGTTACGTATTCTTACTCGTCGTCAAAGGAAGTAGTGTTACGTATTCTTTATTGACGTCAAAGGAATTAGTGTTACGTATTCTTACTCGTCGTCAAAGGAAGTAGTGTTACGTATTCTTTATCGACGTCAAAGGAAGTAGTGTTACGTATTCTTTATCGACGTCAAAGGAAGTACTTTATTGACGTCAAAGGAAGTAGTGTTACGTATTCTTTATCGACGTCAAAGGAAGTACTTTATTGACGTCAAAGGAAGTAGTGTTACGTATTCTTTATCGACGTCAAAGGAAGTAGTGTTA